>JAEQBH010003411.1:0-207149 GCA_016808115.1 Tetrastigma voinierianum
CATTGCATCCTACATATAGTTGAATAAAAGCGAAGAGTGTAACTAGCCCTATCTAGGTTGTTCAACAACTTATGGCCATGTCAGTGTTAGGTTGGGGGGAGGGAACAAAATTTTCAATTTATTGACTTAATCTGGTTACATAAAGAACCATTAGACTTAGGTGGAAATTCAAGTTGAGAATCATGGAACCAATATTGACCTGAAATTGTTCTTGTATGGTTTTGGTTCTTTCATATCGGTTTTCAAATTTGATTTCAATTTTTCAATTTAAAGTACTGTTTTTATGTAGATAAACCTTTTTGAATCATAGCCTTTTTGAAAATCACCCGTACATCTCCTTTTTATTTTGCATTGCTAAGGGACTAGCGTTCGGTTGGGGGGAGTGTGATTAGTGCCCAGTCTTATTTTGAACCACATATTGAATGGGTTTGAGTGCTTTTTGCGCGTAATCATGTCATTATACCAATTGAGTATTCAAGTCTTCTTAGTAGCATGCCATTTAAGTATTTTTGGTTGTTTTGCGGTTTTTTACTTTGGGAGTTCAATCTCATTACGTGATGAATCATGAAGATTGATCCCAATGTCAGTCATCAATTATAAGAATCAATGAAAAAATGAAGGCAAAGTGAAGAAAAATTGATGCGTGAAGGCACGGATGAAATGCGTGGAGATCGACAAAGCACGGAATTTTCGCACAGAGTTGCGAAAATTTTTGCTAGGATGCGAAATTTGTAACCTTAGCGAAAATCTCAAATTCCCGCTAGACCCGAACTCCAGTTTATTTAGGCCTTTGTTCTTAGCGAAAATTCATGATTTCGCTACTCACATAAATTTCGCTAGTATGAAATTTCGCCTATGTGAGTACGGGCCTTAAGCGAAATTTCTGTTTCCTTATACTTTGAGTGATTTCGCTACCCTATGAAATTCATCGACCTAGCGAAAATTCCTTTACTACTCGTCATGCTTTTGTATTTAATGCTGCTTAGGCTCCAAATTTGGTGTATTACTCTATTGTCCTTTAACTTAGCCAAATTTGTAGGCTTTTGGAGAGCTATTTCATGTATTGAGGTGCTTTATATAAACCCCTCTCTTTTTGTAATAAATATAGAGAATTTTGGGAGAAGCAAGAATTTGGGGGGAGAAGAAATTTTGTAAGTTTTCATTTTTGTAAATAAGTCTTCATTATTTTTAATTAGGTTTTGCTTTTTCTCTTCTCTCTCCCTCTTTCTCTTACTTTCTTGTTTGCAAACACCCCTCTTGAGATGACAACTCAAGAGATGCTTGGCTAAGCCTCCTTTCTTTGAAGAGGAAGGAAGCTAGCTTGGTGAGTGGGGCATATGCGTATTTGTCCTCTTGTATTAAAAGCCATAGATCTTGTTTAAGACCCCCGTCTTACCAGATTAGGGTTGAATAGCATTGAATGTTCTTAGTTTGTAATACTCTCCATGCTTTGGGATGCGAGTGCATGTAATGCTAGATGCCTTGTGGTTCTTTAGATGGTCTTTACGAGCCTCTGAAATGATATTTAAATGTTAGGGTTTCAAACTGAGGGTTGAATAGCATTGAATGTTATTGATTTGGCCAATACTCTCCATGCTTCAGGATACAGTGCATACTTATTGCTAGATGCACTGTGGTTCATTAGATGGTCTTTACGAGCCTCTGAGATGATATTGAATGTTAGGATTTCAATGATAAAGGGCCCATAGATGCATGCTACATGTTGACTCAAATAGGAGTTGATTTCAAAGGGTGAGGTTTGCTAGTTAAACATAGATCCGGTTATGCCTTGGACTATAGGTTGCTTGTCATCTTGAGGATAAAACCAGGAGACACTTGTTTGCCTAACGCAAGTTAGTGACCTAAATCTTCAAAGTTAACTTTTCACTTCATTTTCGATTTTACAATTTCTCGGTTTCAACCTACTTCCCAGCATTTTGAAGCAAATCAAAAGTCAAATAAAGCCTTACCTTTTCACACTCATGCATCATTCTTAGGATGAAAACCCATCCAGTGTTCGACCACAGACCACTATCTTCACGGTAAACGACTCACAGCGTGTGGGAACAGGTGTATATAAATTTTGTTGATTTTAGCTCAACTGCTGTACGAATCAGCAGGGCATATCCACTGATGGATTTATGACTCACTTGCCACGGACATCGCAAGGGCATGACGCGGTGTGGGTGATAGTGGATCGGCTTACTAAGTCGGCACAATTTTTGGCTGTGCGGTTGACCTTCACTGTAGATAAATTCTGTAGGTTGACATACGAGAGATTGTTTGGTTGCATGGGGTATTAGTGTCCATAGTATCATATCGGGATCCCAGGTTTATAGCTCATTTTTGGAAGAGTTTTCAATGAGTCATGGGGACACAGTTGATGATGAGCACTGCTTTTCATCCCCAGATGGAAGGTCAGTCGGAGAGGACCCTCCAGGCGTTAGAAGACATGCTACGGGCATGCATCCTTGATCTCAAGGGTAGTTGGGAAGAGCATTTGCCCTTAGTGGATTTTGTCTACAACAATAGTTATCAAGCGAGCATACAGATCGCACCTTATGAGGCACTATATGGGAGGCCTTGTCGATATCTGGTTTGTTGGACGGAGGTGGGAGAGACCCTTTACGGGTCCGAATTTGGTTAGACACCTCTATGAAGGTGGATTTGATATGGAAGCGTCTTCTCACAGCTCAAAGCCGATAGAAGAGCTACGCCGACGACCTCTGGAGTTTGAGGTGGGTAAGCATATCTTCTTGAAGGTGATGCCTAAGAGAGGAGTGGTCAGGTTTGGCAAGTGGGGAAGCTATCACTGAGGTATATTGGGCCCTTTGAGGTACTCGAGAGGGTAGGTATGGTTGCTTACCGATTGGATTTACCGCCAAGCTTATAAAGTGTTCATGCTGTATTTCATGTTTCCATACTTCGAAAGTACACTTCAGATCCGACTCATGTGGTGGATTGGGGCAAGCTTGTTGTTGATGCGGATGGAACCTTCGAGTAGGGACTAATGCGTATCATGGATAGTCGAGAACTGGTTTTGTGAGGCAAGACTGTGAGGTTAGTAAAGGTGTTATGGCAGCACCGAGGAGTGGAGGAGGCAACATGGGAACGCGAAGAAACTATGTATGCCAATTATCCTTTCTTATTTGACCAATTATCCTTTCTTATTTGAGGATGAAGGAATATTTTTAGTCATTTGGTGTTAAATGACTGTTATATGCATGTGATTTGTATGTGCTTGTGTGTGTAAATTTCGGGGACAAAATTATTTTAAGGGGGGAAGAATATTAAAACACGGGTAAATTTGAAATTTTTCGAAAAAGGGCAGAACAGTAAATTGTCTCTACAGTACAGGCTGCACATATGAAAATTTCTAGATCTTGGATGACAAAACAAACCTCACTGTTGGATTCATCTCGTTAAATCTAGTTACCCAGACGAAATTCATCAAATTCCGAGATAGTTGGATTTTTCATGTTTTTCATAGTTTCAGGTGTCTGGTGGACCCCAAAAACGGGATTTTTGAGAAAAATCTCGAAAGTGGAAAAATTAATTAAGAAAAGTTCAATTAAAATAAATTGAACTTAAATCAGGATGAAATAAATCGTTTCGGGACATAAATAGA
The DNA here is from genome assembly GCA_016808115.1 of Tetrastigma voinierianum. NCBI lineage: Eukaryota > Viridiplantae > Streptophyta > Magnoliopsida > Vitales > Vitaceae > Tetrastigma > Tetrastigma voinierianum. Next base: position 3,629 of record JAEQBH010003411.1, read on the forward strand.
CTGGGATAAGTCTTGGACAAATGGCGCGACGTGAGCCACCCACTTAAACTTAAGTGAGGGGCTTGGGGGAACAAAAGGGAAAGATCCCATTTATTTTCCTATTTTTTTTATCTTGGTTACATGAGAGAGGGAGGAGAGGAAGAGAGCATTCAAGCTTCTCTCTTCGATCCTTGGAGTTCCGCCGGTCGAAATTCGTCGAGCTAAGAGTGACAGTTCATCTACTCGACAAGGGCTACGCGTGGGTACCAAAAAGAAGGGGTTTCACCGAAGATCCAAGGAGGAGATTTCGGGCAAGGGAGGCTTCCTACCCATGCTACTATGGTTCAAGAGGTAGGGGTTCTTCCTACTTTGGATTATTTCTACTTTAAGGGCTTTTTGGCTCTAGTTTCTGGCCTAAGGGGTTGTTTGGCTAAATATTAGCCAGTTTAAAGGGTTGCTTGGCACGTCTTGTGGCCTGTGCTAAGGTCCGCTCGTGGCCGACTTTGTGTGCTAGTAGGGATTCTTCCTACTTGGTTTATTTCCAACCTTAGGGTTGTGTAAAGTGAGTTTGTTTGTGTTGATGCCTAAAGGGGCTATTTGGACATTGATAAAATGACTTTAAATGCCGTTTTATGGCCCGGTTATGGCGATTGTGTGAATTGTTTTGTGAATTGTGTGTAATATGTCCCAAAAAGTGTTTAGGGACTGTTTGGATTAAAAAGATTAATCCGGACTGCTAAGGGCCTGTTTGGTGGGGATTGTGGCTTATTTAAAGGCTTGTTTTGGTCGATTTCATGGCTAGTTTTTGAGCTGGTTTGGGGCTACTTATGTGGGCTATTTTTTGTGGGCATTGTATATGCCACAATTGGCCTAGAGGGTTAAAGTGGTTATTACTTGATTTTGTAATAACCTGATTTGGTTGGTTGTTGTTAATGAATGTTGATATATGTGTGATTATACATATTGACATTGAAATGAATGTGGTGATGGAAATTATATGCATGTAATATAATTGTCCACGATGCATGGTTAAATGCATGAGATAAATTGTTCATATGGCATTCATCACATATGTGGCATGACATAGACATGAAATGGTGCATCACATTGCATTATGTATGGGAAACATCGCATTACATGGGTGTGGTGAGTGCATGATTAAAATCAATCACCTCACTTGGTGATTGATGAGTGGGCTCAGTACCGTTGGGCGAAGTCTAATAGAGTCGCATTGTTGAATAAAATGGTAAAAAAACTTGTGTTGGGTAATAACAAGAAGGGCTAGATACTCCCTCGGGTTAAAACCTGGACTAGTTTAGACACTCCAATGGTGAAAGTCCAAAGAGTGTTGGAAGGTGTGTGGAGCCTGCGATGAGACCCCGAAAATTCGCTGCCCACAAAAGACACATGATTTTGTAAATGGAATGATCATTTGAGGTGTAACATCCAAAAAGCTTTTGGTTTATAAACAAACGAATTTTGTTTGAAAATGATCATTGGATGTAATCCATCAATGATAGATTTTATCACACATTGGCATTGCATTGTGTGGTGGGAGTCGGTAAAGTCTCGGGTATGATAGGAGTCCGTAAAGACTTGGGTATGGTGCATGAGTGAGTCTCATCTCATTTCATGGCATGGAATGTAGAATTCCAACCTAGGATTGCATATCTTGGAATTGTGATGTGAATGTGAAAATTGTTAAGTGTAAGCATTGCATGTGTTAGGTTGGGAGTAGCCTCTGTAGGATTTTAGGCGTGGCTCACCCTATACGGGATAATATTTCAGGTGCAGGACAAGCTCTAGTGGATGGCTCTCATTTGGGGCCATAAGGGTAAAGAAAGCCGAATTGTGACTTTATAATTACTTTTGTAATTGTTTTGTAACATTTATTTTTTTAACAAAGGAATGTTGGCATGTAATAATATGTTAAGAGTTGAACTCAAAACTCTTATGGGATTTTTCTGTGAAATTCATCAGTTTTAGGCTTTACCTTCTTGTGGCGAAGGTAAGCCATGTAGCGAACAGAAACAGCCCTGCAGGTGTAGTTACGCACTCACCTAGGCGAAGGTGTGTAAGCCTAGGTCCACCAACATTTGCTAGATGATGTTTCTTGCGATCTTGCACATTGTACAAGATGGTTTTTGGAAGAGCTCCTAGCACGAAAGGGGCTTTGCTCAATTTTGTAAAATAATGGATCCTAGTGAATGGGATGTACGATGTGGTATCGGGTCACACAATATTCACAGGGACTTTGTCTGGTTTGTTTAATGATGAGTCCCGGTAAATGGGACACAAAGGTGTGGTATCGGGTCACATGATATCTACAGGTCTTCCTCGAGTTTATGGATGATCAATGGACCCTTGGATTTTAGGGCGTCACACATTTGGTCTTAAAGAACCATTTGCAACCAACCTTTCGATGACCTTCTAGTAATTCAACAAGATCCCATACTTCATTTGGTACCATAGACTTTAACTCATCTTTCATGTCTTCAAACCATTTATTAGAATTAACATCATTCATGGATTGTGAAAATGTCATTAGGTCATTTTCAATTCCTAAGTCACTTTCTAACTCGTGTAGGTATACCACATAATCATTAGGAATAACTGATCTCTTTTCTCTTTGAGATCTTTTTAATGCTATTGGTTGTGGTTCATCTACTCCAGGTTCATTAATCATAATCTCATTATGAGTAATGGAACTCACGTGGTATCGCCCGTATTGTTCATCGGGTTATTAACGGTTGATGCAGCAGGAACAATTGGAGGAAGAACAGCTTGATTAGGGATACAAGTTAAAGGAATATGTACCCTCATTTCTTTAGTATCCACTTTTCATGGTGTTTGCCTCCCACTTACTTCATCATTCTCAATGAACCTACCATTCCCAGATTCTATAATCCTTGTAATTTGGTTAGGGCAATAAAATCTAAACCCTTTCAACTTTTCTAGATAACCAATGAAATAATCACTAATTTTTCTTGCGTCCAGTTTATTTTCGTGTGGATTATAATATCTAATTTATGCCAAACAACCCCAAACATGTAGGTGCCTTAGACTAGGTTTCCTTCCTATCCATAATTCAAAAGGTGTTTTTTGAATTGCCTTACTAGGAACCTTGTTTTGCAAATACATGGCATTCTTTAGAGCATAAGTCCATAGCTAAATAGGTAAAGATGCATTACTTAACATACTTCTAACTATATCTAATAAAGTTCTATTACGCCTTTTTAATACACCATCTTGTTGTGGTGTACCTAGCATTGTGTATTGTGCACATATACCACGTTTTTTTAGAAATCTAGCAAATGGACATGGGTGTTGTCTTTTTTCATCATAACTTCCAAAATATTCACTACCTTTGTCGGATTTGACAATTTTTACATTTTTGTTTGATTACCTTTCAACTTCATTAATGAAAATTTCTAAGGCATTTATAGCCTGAGATTTTTCATGTAGCAAATAAACATTACCTGTAACACCTCGAAATATACCCTAGTCGTTTCCATCATGTTTATGGTATTTTGTAGGTATAATTTGAATTTTTCGTAATTTTAAATGCAAAACGTGAAATCTGAGAAACCTGGAAATTTACAAGGGTAAAAGTGGAATTTGTTAAAACATGATATAAAAGTCATAAGATAATAAGATTATATGCCAAAGTGGAATAATGGGAAGTTATGGTGCAAATAGAAGGGAATTTGAGGACAAAGTGCAATAAAGAGAATTGGGCCCAGGCCAAGGAACCTATTTGGGGTCTCTCATTTGGGCATTGGGAGGATAAAACGTGAAGGAAAGAAGAAGAGAGAAAGGAAGAGAAGAAAAAGAAGAAGAAGCTAAGAGAGGTATAGAAACTATGTATGGATGGCTATGATTTTGTAGGGAAACTATGATTTTGGTATGGAATATTATGGGTTTGTATGGATATGTATGGAAACTAGGGATTTCTATGGAGATGTATGGAAACTATATGTGTATGGAATACTATGGTTTTGTATGGAGACTATTTGTGTATGGAACTTGTATGGAAGTGTTTGTATGGATGTTAGTAGTTCCATTCCTAGGGTTTAGTTAAGAATTCATCCGAACCCTAGATTTGTTGAGTTGGGTTGGAAAAACCCTAGTTTGTATAAGATGAGTATGGAATCCTCCCTTTGGGTATGGATTTTTGGTTTATGAGGTATGAATACCTATTTGGGTGTTAGGAAGTTAACCTAACTTACAAGTATTTGAGTTCAGGTTTGGAAAAACCCTAATTAATCTTCATGTTTGGTTTTGGTGAGGTTAGAACCCATTTGGGAGTTTTGGCTTATTTTGGGGTTTTTGGTTGTATTTCTGCAAAAATGGACGAAATCAGCAAAATCTGGGTAATGTCGGGGGTCCTACACCGCAGCGTAGGGATCCCCACGCAGCAGCGTAGGTCCAAGCCAAGCATGGCACGTCCACGCCACGACGTGGCTAAGAGGGAGGTGTGGATAACCTTGGGTATGCCACAAAGTAATAGTGCTACGCCGTGGTGTAGCTACTGTTCATAGCATGGAAATTTATGTGTTTTGTTTTGTTTCATTTTTTCGTTGCTACGAGGACTCGTCTATTGGACAAATGAGGATCCTATAAGTGCATGAAAGGGTCCATTCATGTTGGTAAGGTAAAGAAAAAATTAGACTGTACCTCGCTGCCTCGGCGAAGTGAGTTTGATGCGGGCAAACTTAATTCCCCTATGATAAGATAGTAAGTTCCTGAACACATATATTTGTAGGATTGCCTAAGACCGGATATGGAATGACACGGCACCTCTGTTGTGGGCGAACCACGTATAATGCTTGGTGCTCGATTAGTGTGGCGACACTCTCATTGTGCCCGGCACATTTAGTACTTCGGTACATTTAGTACTTCGGTACTCTCTATTAGTACTTCGACACTCTCTGATTAGTGCGATGACACTCTCTGTCAGTGCTTCGACACTCCTGCTTTATTACTCGTACCTCAGTACTATCACAGTACCTTCGAGTACTTATTGTCTTTGTGTCTACTGTCCTTATTCTTGGTCTAGGTAGTTTTAAAGCAGTTTAGCTATGATAAGAATGCGAATAACGAATAAGAGTAAAGTAATGTATCGTTATGCTCACGAATGTACCTACGGTACCTGCAATACGAGTACAAGCTCACCTTAACTCCACCGGGAGATACGAGCTAGTATAAGTCTTCTATAAGTACAAGTATGTGTGTAAGCTTGTTATATGAATCCATGCAAAATTATGATATCTGCTATTGTATATCTGTTGTTGTTATATGCTAGTAGTAAATGAGTATTAGTGTATGTGTATACATATAAGTCATATGTTTCTCACTAAGCGTAAAGGTTAGCACGGGTTTTAATCTGTGTAGGTACAAAGGAGGACGTCCGCGATCTTCTGCATACTGCTGGGCTAACATACTTGTAGGAGTCCATCACCTATAGGATGTGTGCTCTGATTATGTAAATGTAAATATAAATGTACAGTTTTTGTATATGTATATGTAAATGGGACTCAGGACTGTATGTATTGACACTGTAAACACCACTACGGTGGTAGTTTTATTTTTGTATCTTTGTATATGATATTTTGATTCAGTTATAAGACTTGGGCCCACCAATGTCTAAAAAAAAAACAAGTAAAGAGTCCTAATATAGTCTCGCACCCCCTTCGTCCGCCTAGGCGGGGGTCGGGGGCGTGACATTACCATAACGTGAAAAATCATCAATAAAAGTGATCAAATATTTTTCTTTACTAAAAGAACTAACATCAAATGGTCCACATATATCGGTGTGTATTATTTCAAGAAGTTATGTGCTTCTTGTGGCTCCTTTCTTTGTGTGTGTGTTTTTTTTTGTTTACCTTTAATACAATCCACACATACACTTATATCAGTAAAATCTAAGTTTAGAAGGATTTCGATCTTTACTAATCTTTCCATTCGTTCGTTTGAAATATGTACCAAACGTTTATGCCATAAGTAAGCAGATTGTTTATTGTCCAAACTACGTTATAATGATGCAGGGTCATAAGAGTTTCATGATATAGATTATCAAGATTTACTTTATATAATCCATCACATAATGTACCACCACCAATCATACATGTGTTTTTGTACAAACTGAACAACCATTACCGAGTTTAAATACATATCCAGCTTTATCAAGTTTGGAAAGTGAAACTAAATTTCTAGATATACTAGGTACATAAAAAGTTTCCAATAAGTCCAAATGATGTCCACTATCAAGAATAAGACGGTAAGTCTTAACAGATTCCTCTAGAGCTCTCATTTTGTTGCCCATTAGGACAAATTTTTTGTTTGGATTGAAAGAAATCCCTACATTATATTAGAAACATGAGTTGCAAATCCAAAATCAAGCCACCAAGTGTTATAAGGAACTTCAACCAAATTTGATTCGAAACATACATAAGCATTATATTTACTTTTCTTTTCAAACCAAGCCTTACGTCTAGGACAATCTTTTTGGAAACACCCAATCTTCTTACAAAAGTGGCATTTGTCAACTTTAGGCCCCTTCTTGTGAATCTTAAAAGCAGACTCTTCGTACTTTGGTGGTCCTTTTCCTTTATTTGCATGTTTATTTTCTTTCCATCTCTATAATTGGTTACATAATTGATAGAGTGAATTCCTTGGTTTTTAAGTCTGGTCTCTTCCTAAACTAGCATACTATGCAATTCATGCACATTCAATTTGTCTTTCATGGTATTATAGTTCATTTGGAAGGGACCATACTCAGTCGGTAAGGAGTTCAAAATGAACTGCACAAGGAAACCTTCATCTACGTCCATTCCTAATGACTTAAATCTTGCTAACAAATTAGTCATCTCAGTTACATGTTCATGCATAGTACGATAACCATAAAATTTCATGTTAGTTAAAGTACTCATTATTGTCCCAACAAAAGACTTATCAGTTGTTTAGGAGCGCTCTTCCACAAACTTTAACATTTCTTTAGCATTATCAGTTTTAGGGAGAGTTATCTTAATGTTGTTTTCTATGCTCATTCGCATGTACATCATACTCAATCTGTTTGACCTTTCCTAGTATTTTATAATGAGTCTTTTCCTCAACAATGCTTAAGAGTATGTAGGCGGCTTTTGATTTCAGTGCAGATCTAGATCATTACCCCGAGGTAAATGGATTATGTTCACTCGATTAAGAAAAATTAAGATCATTATTGGAAAGATGAAATGGGAGTGCATAGGCATTGTTACTACAAAATATCTTAACATTAATGCTTTGATCTTGATATTAACATGCTTTATATACTCAGAAAACATATAGTAAATATAATATAATCAGTGCTCACCTTTTGGAGCGAGCCATCAATATACTACATACAACATAGTAGTGCTAAGAAATTGTCTTAATTTGGTAAGAGATAAATGCTTAAGTAGTTGAATGTATCTACTATCTTTGGATATATAAACACAACACAACTAATAATGCATTCATATTCATAAGTTATTAGAACAAACAATCAACCTTTGGGGGATCCTTAATTGTTCTATAACAGCAAATCATAATCATTCACAAAATTATTCATATCACATCATTTATAGCATCTATTATGTGAACAATTGTTATTTCTTACATAAATAAGTATCATAAATAAATAAACAGATAGTTTCAAATTGAAAGTATAACACTTCTGGTGACCACTTTGGTGATTAACAAACCCTAATAATATATATATTAATATATTTGTTTATTTATTTGATAAGCTCTAGCATTAATATTATGTTTATATGTATTTATGTTATTTCTTAAAAATTGTGCATTTAGACATTATTACATTGAGCATGCACATGTAGCCATAATATACATAAATTGATACAAATGTGTTATACTCTAATGGTTTTAAGAACCCTTTAAACATAGGAAGAACCCATGGGGCCATGGGTTCAAGGCTCCTTATTGTTAAAATAAAGTTTTTTTATTTTTATTTTTTTATTTTGAATTTTGAATTTTGATTCAAATCCATTATTCCACGGACGATCCATCAATGATAATAATAAATTAAACAAAAGATAATATCACATTCATTGATCAGTGATTCAAAAGGAATATTCAGATAATTCAAAAAATAAATAAGTAATAATGATAATTAGCACATTCAAATTCTTTCTGCACTAGTCATTATCAGTGATATTGTAATTTGTGTTCACACGCTGCAACATTTTTCTTTTAAAATCTCCTTACATACATAAGTAAAAAATTCAAACACTGATAAACATAAATTCAAAATTGCAGTTAATATATCTGTATAAATCGAAACAGGAATACTGAAACATGGAACATTTGTTGACCGAGAAACCAAAACAAGAGATAAAGTATCAAAATAATTTTTTTTTTTTTATCGATTTCTTAATAAATCGATACAATGGAAAGAAACATTCTGCAAATCCTAGAATTCGAAAAAGATGGAAGCAAACTAACAAACTTATTCATTTGCCACTTATCCAAAAAAAAAAAAACTAAATATATGCAGGCTTAATAACCTATTGGGTATATTGAATCTGTAGTACAGAATCAATATATTTTAAATTGTCTTACGCACATAAGCCTGAATATTGTAAATCACCAATAATCAAGTTCATTCCTAGAAAATCATGAATCTCTAAAACACATCGCTCTGATACCATATGTAAAATCAAAATAAAATAACTTTTTAGGTTTTGCAAGAAATTGATAAATAATCCAAAACACATAATCTTTGATTTCATGATATTCACATTTATGCAAAATAAGAATTTATTATTACTAACTTGGATCCATAATGACAACGAGTCTTTAAGCAAAAACTTATATGTTTATATCCTTTTACCTTTCGTTTCGATCTCTAACTTTCAATATGTGTTGGTGAAATTTTCTCAGAGAATCTTTATGGCTGAGAAGAGGACCTTTATAAATAGATTCATTTAAAATTCAAAATTTTAAATCCTTTACCGCTACCATCAAGCGGTGCCACCCTAAACCAATGAATTAGATTATTTATATTATTAAATCTAATATTATCACTTGAGTCACTTAAGAATATTTGAAAATATTCTTATATATTCCATATCCAAGTCTCAATAAATTTAAGCAACGGTATACAAGGCGGGTGATGGCCATCAGACACGCCGAGATCAATGAGAATCTTGAGTTGAAACTCCTGTGCAATGGGCAACGGTCAATTCGTATGCTACTAAACCTCATGTCTAGATTCTTGCCTGATATGGGTTTTTAATGGAAGCTACAGGAAGTAGTGTGGGCTTAGTCATTGATGATTGTACAACCCTCATCTCTAATCTCTAGGATTGTTCTATTGTCCATGTATGGCGTTCAACGAATCAACTCGCTCAGCATTTTCTCAGTGATGTACTAACTTCAAATTTATTGCAATGAAATCTCTTTATTATTGTAAAAAAAAGAAAAAATCCCCAAAGGCATTTTTGTCCAAAATTGTCTTTTTATATTTGTGTTTGAATTTCAAAGAAAGATACTAGTTTTGATATTTTTTTTGGGATTTGCCCATTTTAAATGGTTAACCCTAGTTATAATGTGTGGACATGACAAAATGCCCATATGAGATCTAGATAGTTATCACGGGGGGATTTATCTATACACTTTTTGTTTGAAGGTTATTTTTGCAAGAGGTCATTCTTGCAGATACTTTGAGATTTGTCCATTTTAATCCAATTTCTCTAATATTTTCTTTTTATCAAAGTTTAATCCTAGAATTGATATTGGATCATTAATCACATGAGCTCTTAAGGTTGGGAATAATAAAATGGAATATAAATTTTTAACCATAACTTTCCCATTTCATTGATCAAAGGATACATATTTGAAAAACCTTTGCATGACATGCCAAGCTGTTTCCAACAACGACCCTTATTAATATGGTGCCAAAATATCACTAGCAAAGCCTAGTCTGAATTAAAATTACCAAACAGAAAGTTTGGCGACAAACTCATCAATGCATTTATCAGAACTCCCACCATCATGAACAGCTTCCCTCTCCAAATTCTTCCACTTCATAACATTACTTCTAATATCTTCTGATCTATCACCTCCCACCACTTACCCTATACAACCCTCAAGAACTTCTCTTCTTACAACCCCATTGGCGTTGGTGGGCTGATCAGTCCATGGAGGAACAACCACCACCAGAACTCTGAGGCTGAGCGCCTGTAGGGCAGAGTTCCAACCGCCGTGGCTTAGGAAACATCCTACCCCCTTGTGGGCTAAAACCTCAACTGTAGACACCATGATAAAACCAGGCCTTTCTACGTTGTCTTTTCCTTGAACTTCTCGAGCAGTTTGTCTTGTTCGGATTCCCTAACTACGATCAAGAAGTATGCATTGATGTTCTTCAAAGCCAAGCTATTTCCTCCATTTGGTCGGGTTTTAGGACGACAAAGCTGTCGTAGGAGGCATAGATGACAGATTGATTAGGCTCAGTGACTAGCTTGAGCATGTTGAGGTCATAGTCTGCGTCGTCTGCAAGGCGTTTGTCTAAGTAAGATGAGGAAGGGTTGGGCCGATTGTCCTGAGCGGACAGAACTTTGACATCAATCCACCACCTGGAAATTTAACGATAAACTTATATTAATAAAGAGCAACCCAAGTGCTTAATTTGACCAGTCTTTTAGGCAAAGACCGTCATCAAGTGGTGAAAGGGACGAGTGTAGTGAAAGTCTCAAGGCTTGAATCCTTAAAAGAATAAACTACAGTAATGATGTAATGTAGAGGTGCACCTAAAAAATAAGTTGCGGGTGTGGTATTATGAAAGATAATTATTATTAAAAGAGTTGAGGTATATATATATATACCAGTATAAGGGAAAAACAGTAATAACATAAAGCTAATAAAAGGAATTCTAAATATACTCTAATATGCCCCCTTAAGATGGTGTGCCAAAAATAACATCAAATCTTCTTCTGTTTGAGTACTTGGCCAAGATAGAGATTTGGTAGAGCATCAACAATGGTCACCGGTGGAGACAGACATCACTGGCAAACCTTGACTAAACCGGGTCACCCAGTGATAATCAATGCATGCAAAGTGTTTCATGCGAGAATGAAATACAGGATTAGTAGAGATATAAGTTGCATCAAAGTTGTTGAAACCTTGAGATTGGTAGTATTTGCACTAGAATGAAAGTTAAACATCATGATTTCACACATTCTGGTCGCGACATCGACCTCGATGACACGATTTTCGGTCTCAATGGAAGAACGAGCAACAATGTGTTGCTTAGTAGAACTCTAGGAAATCGAATTAGCACCAAGGAAAATAATAAAAGCACCTGTGAAGGTACGATCGTCCGGGTTATCAGCCCAGTTCACATAAGAGAAACCATGCAATTGCAGTGCAGTGTCTGCAAGAAGCCGAATACCAAGGGATCTCGTGCCATTAAGATAACGAAGTAGATGTTTAACCACTCCCCAATGGCGTTCGAATGACATGTGCATAAAATGGGAGAGTTTATTCATGGCAAAGGAAATATCTGGTCGAGTCATCCAGAGATGCTGGAGGCCACCAACCACCTGACGGTACATGGTAGCATTGACCGATACCATAGCATCGTTAGTAATAAGAGAAGTGCCCATGGTAAGCGGTGTAGAGATAGGTTTGGAGTCTAGCATGTTATGTTTGCTTAGAAGATCAATAACATACTTTTGTTGGGATAGGAGAAGACTCGTTGAAGTTGTCAAAACCTCAACTCAAAAAAAGTAAGATAGCACCCCGAGATCCTTTGTGGAGACTTTAGAGTCAAGTTGCCAAATAATATTGTCTACAAGAGAGGGGTCACTACTTGTAATAATCATATCATCAACATAAAGCATGAAATAAAGGAACGCATTACTGCAGGAGTAAACAAAGAAGGGCGAGTTTGCATGGAATGTGATAAAGCCGAGAGAGAACAAGAAGATGTGGAGCTCCTAGCACCAAGCTTGGGGAGTTTGTTTGAGCCTATAAATAGCCTTTTGTAAGTAACAAACATGATACGGTTAATCGGTGTTGCGCATGCCCTACGACTGCGCCATATAGATCTCCTCCGTAAGAGGCCCATTGAGAAAAGCATTATTTACATCAAGTTGGCGAATTCCCCACTTACGATTGAGCATAGTACAGACGATGATGAGATTTATCATGAGACTGAAAGTCTCGTGAAATTTAATGCCCGGCTATTGGTGAAAGCCTTTAACAGCAAGCCAAGCTTTATACCATGTAATAGAGCCATCCTGATTCTGTTTGATGTGAAACACCCTTTTGTTGCTCACTATATTCTGCCCCGATCTCGAGGGAACTAGAGCCCAAGTATCATTTCGAATGAGAGCATCATATTCTTCTTATATCGTCTTAACTCACTAGGGATCTCGAAGGGCTTAGGTGAAAGTGTAGGGTTCAGTGAGAAGTGAAAGTAGGGTTGTGAGGCTATACTTTTGGTTAGGTTTGATGATGACATTCTTAAAGCGGGTTTACATGGGATGATGGTTTAGTGGGGGAGAGGTGGAGGGGGACTGGTGGGAATGGGTAAGGGATCGAGAGTAGAACTGGGTGATGGTAGGAAGGGTGTCTGACCCAACAATCCAGCGGATGAGAAGGTTACTAGAATAGAGTTGGCAGGGTCGGGGATACAGGTCGACGGGATGATAGATGGCGTGATGGTGAGGAAGGCAGCAAGTCGGGCTACCTATGCTCAAGCAGGTTGGGCGAGGACGGTTGTACGGGTAGGGAAGAGGCAGGTCAGTGGGAGGATGGGTAGAGTGATGGGGATGATCTCAACAGTTTGGGTGAGGTCGATGGAATGAGTGGGGGAGATGTAGTTCGACGGGAGGACGGGTGGGGTCATGGGGATGAGGTTGGTGATACTGGATAGTCGCTCAAGGTGAAGGATGAAGCAGGGAGTGCAGAGTTTGTGTCTATTACCTGTGTGGTGGAGGTAGGGGGAGAGGCAAATGGGAAAACATTTTCCTCAAACTCGACATGATAGGACACAAATATTTTTTTGAGTATACGATCAAAACAAAGAAAGGCACTCTGAGTGAGGGAGTAACTAAGAAAGACACAGGGACTGTATTTGGGGTTGAGTTTGTGGAAAGAATAGGGACACAATCAAGGAAAACATAAACAACCGAAGATACAGAGTTTGGATGGGTCAAGAGCTTTGTTGAATAACTTTTGAAAAAAGGAACCAAGAGAAAGACCAACTTTAGGCATTCTATTAATTAAATAGAAAGCCATAGCAAAGGCATACAACTAGAAGGTGAGAGGGATGGATGTTTGATGCAGGAGAGTGAGACCCGTTTCGACAATATGTCGATGCCGGTGTTCAGAATAACTATTATGTTCAGGAGTGTGGGGAGGTGTAGTGAGATGGGTTATACCATGGGTCGCCAGAAAGGATCGAAGGGCTAAAAATTTGCCCCCATTATCTATGTAAAGTGTTTTGATGATGGTGGTGAAATAGTTCTCAACAAGGTGCTTGAAGGTGATAAAGGTTGAATGAACATCTAACTTGCGACGTAATGAGTAAAGCTAGATATACTTGGTATAATGGTCAACAACAATAACATAGTAGTTAAAACCATCAGAAGATGAAACGGGTGAGGTCAAACATCAGGGAAAATGACATCAAAAGGAGAAGAAGAAGTAATGCTTGATTTAGAAAAGGTAACTTGTGGCTTTATTAATGCGAAGTAGAAAAGGAACATAAATGCTCCTTGGGAAAGGAAATATTTAGAACACTTAGAAATTGGAGAAAAATATGTAACGACGGATGACCAAGATGACTATGCCAAATGGAGATAGTGGAAAGCGAGGACCGAACTAAAGAAGACAAAGCAAAATGAAAATAGAAGAGAGGTGAAACTTTGACCGATAATAGACATACGTCTCACCGCGCCTAAGAACCAAGTGACCGATTGTGATGATCCTGCGAAAGAAAGAGTTAAAAAATAGGACATTAATAAGGTTATTAGCGCAATGGTTAGAGACGGAAATAAGGTTTCTAGACATTGTAGGCACATGTAACTCATTGGTAAATAATAATGGGATAGGTAGAGAGGTAAGGGTGAAAGAGCCAATGTGAGCAATAGATAAACCTATACCATCAGATATCTTTTTCTTGTCAAAGCTGATTATGCACGGCTCATGAAGGGCGAGGCATCAAGATCGAGTCACATGATGAAGTAGCTAGAAATCAATGACCCAATTTGAAGAAGCACCAAGAGTAGGGTAATGGACAGTAGTGTGGGTAGAGGGTGCAGTGAACGTCGGGCGCGAAGCTTAGGCAGGGGAGGGTGGAAGATAAGCAAGAGCTGAGGTGGATAAAACTGCATTCTTTGAGTAGAGTCTTTCGGTTATACCATAAATTGTCATTCGAGGAATTAGCGATTCTTGTTCGAGTTGTGTCGATGTTTAGATGCCGCGGAGACAATGGAGGTTGGTCGTGTTACTTACGAGCTGAGTGTCGGGTACACTCACAGTAGAGTGCGGTTATACCCTGTAGGTGATAATGCTGGGGTGGCGACTCGCTCGTCGTGTTTGTGGAAGGTGGTTGTATTGCTTGAGCTGGTTGTGGGATGAAGAGCCAAAATTTGTCGAAGTGGAGACAAGTAGTGCAAACGGAACCAAAATTTGCAGTTAGGCCTCGTAACTAAGTAGTCGCTCAAACAATTCCTCAATAGTAACTGGAGTATCCCGAGCTTGTAGGGCATGGGATATGTTGGAATAGGCCGAACCAAGTCTATTCAAAACACAGATGGAGAGATCATCAAAGTCAACATAGACATCATAAGAGCACGAGCGTCAATATTGTGTTTGACATCTTGCATATAGGCGGTAATAGTTCGATTACCTTGTTAGGGACTAGCAAGATTCTAGCGATGGGACATCTTGCATATATTCAAAGTGTGAATTATTTTCTAAAAATAATTATTTTAAGTTTTTATTAAACAAATGTTGTCATACGTTTATTCATTAATTCAAATATTTTTATAAATATATATATTTTTTAAGAACATGGGTACTTATATTATTGAATATCATAATGCAAAATATGTAAAAAAAAAAGAAGTATGGTATCAATGACATCCAAAACTAAGGATCTGGCAAAGAACATGCTGCTTTGGCAATAGAATGTGCAGCGGCGACGTTCCTTGCAAAGATGAATTTCACGTTGACAAGTGATGAAGCTAAATCCTTACAGTCTCCTACATATAGATTAAAAGGAGAATTTGCAATTGACGAGGAGCTGATGGCGTTGAAGGCTAAATATGAATTCGTTTCAACTATGATGTTTGTGAGAGTCTTCTGTTGAATCCACTACAAGGCCACTCTAATGCTAAGCACCTCTGCCTCTCTAGGATGCATTCTGAACACGACATGCTTAGCTCTAGCAGCAATGAAGGTTCCCTCGTGATCTCGGAGAAGGAAGCCTATACCCGTGGAGCCTCCATTGTTGAAAATGGCTAGCATCAGTGTTTAGCTTGAGCCATCTCTCAGGTGGCTTCACTCAACGCACAAGTTCGAGACTTTGTTGTTTCTCTGCTGCTGTGTGGTTTATGCTAGCTTGCATTGCTGTGCGTTGTGCCATTTAGAATTTGTTTTATCATTTTGGCTTTAGATCTCGTGGCACGAAAAAATAAAAAGCAAGCATCAGCAAAAAAATAATTAGGATATAGGTGGAGCACCACGGGCTATGCCACATCCATGGAAAAAACCCCCAATTTCATGGGTTCTGATAAGCATAGTTAGGACTTCAGCACAAATAATAAATAGATATGGGGATAGTGGGTCCCCCTGGTGAAGCCCTTGTTGAGGGTAAATTGGGCCTAAATCTCTCCCATGGTGCAGAAGGATGTATCGAACAGAGGAGACACATGTTATAATCAACTGCACCTAACATGCATCAAACCCCATACTCAGCATGACCCTTTCCAAGAAGACCCACTCTACATGATCATATGCCTTCGCCATATCAACTTTCATTACTACATAGCCAACATTCCCTTGTGTTTTCCTACTTAGATAATGCAAGACCTCATGAGAAATTAGTAGATTGTCAGTAATGGCGCACCCTGATATGAAAGGATTCTAAGACTATGAAAGTTAGATATGACTTAACCAAGAGGGGGGTGAATTGGTTTTCTCAAAAACTTCTTGCAAAGCAATAAGAAATCTTCAATTTAATTCAAGAACAATAAATAAAGAGATTAGAATAGAAAGTGAAAACTTGGATTTATAGTGGTTTAGCACACCCTTGCCTACGTCAACTTCTGCTTGCCCTTTAATCTCGGTGAGGGTTCCACTAAACTTGAGCTTTAAAATCGAGCTTGTTCTTATACACTTGGATTTTGGGTCCAATGAGCTCTTCACAATCTCTTCAAGTTATGCACACTTGAAGCTTTCAATCTTAAGCACAATAAATCACTCTCTAGCTTTAAAGGATCACTCAAATACAAAGAAAGCTGGGATGAGACCAATGGTGAACTCTAGGTATGCAAGTGAGGATTGAATGCGCCAAGAAATTTGAGTATGAGAGTAAATGAGCTAGAAAGTTGGTGGTTGTAATATTTAATGCAATAAGTCTCATAGACTTAAATAATCCCCAACACTTTATTTATAAAGAGGGAACTCGACAACAAATTAAGCTTCCAACCGGTTGAACATTTCATTAAATCCACTAGTCGTTGTGTATTTAATACATTGCAAGTTACCATTTTATAACCATTAGACTTAGCCAATTGCTAAATCAATTGACCATTTACTCAATCGGTTGACCGTTTGCTCTTCTGGATCTATATATAATCTATTGCATCCAATTGGTTGAGCTTCACAACTCAGCCAATTCCCAACTGGTCGACCATTTCATCGACCAGTTTCAAAAAGTGCTATTGGACCCAAACGGTTGAGATACGCATCTTAGCCGGTTGGTAACCGGTTGATTGATTCAATCAACAGACCACTACCGGTCGATTGGTTCAACCGGCAGACCACAATCAGTCGATAGGTTCAACCGGTGGACCACAACCGATCAACCAATTGAGCCTCTACTTCAGCCGATTCACCCTAGTAATGTCATCTCTCATCCATAAAGGTCCTCTCGCAGTGCATGAAGATCAACTTGAAGCTCGCAAAGAGAGGGTTACTCAAGTGGCGAAGAATACTGAGGCTCCGAGAATGGTGAATAATGCCTAGGATGCTCAAAATGTGGAGGCTCGATGAAGGAAGGCATCAACAGTGGCTCAAAATGGTGTGCAAATAAGGTTGAGCCGACGTGTGGCGCACCATAGGAGGATGGGTACTTTGTCTAGAGGAGAGGGATATGAAGATCATCCTCCATATGATTAAGGGGTCAACTCCAGCTTCCATCCATTGAATCTCATCCTCTTGTTGTTGAGCCTCACTCTGTGCCTTGAGAGTCGGTATCCCCATACAACCGAGGGTGGATGAAGTGAACATGTCGTAATAGCGAGGCGCCTGTCGATCAAGCTAGTCAGAGGGTTAAAGCCATGGAATATGAAGAGATGAGTGAAGAGGCGACCGTATGGGAGAACTTGGTTTGACACACTGTGATTGGAGATCATATGGTGGATCATAAGATGGTTGAATGTAGCGCCCCATTTCGAAGTGCAATGACAACCGTCAACCCACATGAGAATGCTCGTGGACGTCGGGTAACTACGACACACCACTCCACGAAAAATTCGATCTCCTTTATGCAGGGGAGCTCTATCCCAGAGTCTGACATCTAAATTTTCACAACGACCACATCGGGTCCATATATAATTTAAAATGAGTAAAAATGGCCACTTGGGCCCATGCATCAATACTCACAAAATTACCTATCAACTATATACCAATAGTTCAAGAGTTGTTACATCACTCTTCATACAAACATATATTAAAATTAAGAATATAATACATGTTTTACATAATCCATGTCAAAGCCACATGTCGGCTTTCTTCTCAAAACGGCCTCTAATGAGTGCTGCCTTCCCGATCACTCCTGTACCTGAAATAATATTCCCTCGACAGGGTGAGCAATGCCCAGTAGTGAAAATCTCCTACATGGGTTACTCCCCACCTAAGTGCACATGCAATGATCCAACATAAACACACACTCGAAACCATCGTGATCTTACTTGAATGTCTAGATACCCGATCCAGTGTCTCGGGTCCTCACCAGAGCTCCTCACGCATGCTAGCTTGATGCGAGGAAAAACATCATTTTATTTATTTCATACCGTGCACTCACACCTAATTTTCTTATGTTCCCCCGGTGCATATGAAATGCATTATATCATTCTCAGACACACATCTTAGGTATGTCGTTACACATATATTAACAAAATTTACATACATGCCACATGTTATTTAATTCACATCAATAACATCAAAATTAGCTCACTTGAGCTAATTACAATTCATTTCCAATGGCTTACACACAATTATATTTTATATAATTCCACATCATGTTAACACATTTAATTACATGCATTAACATAATATTGATTCTCCACCTGATTCCAATTCATTCATGCTAATATATTTACATGCATGTATTAACACAATTAATTCCATAATTCATGTGTCGATTCTCGATCAATAACACCAAAATTAGCTCACATGGGCTAATTTAGCAATCAAGCAATTCATTTTGAATCACTCAACAACATTAAAATTCACACCAAAAATCACATCACTATTCACATAAACAGTGAAACCCTTGGGTTGGCCTTTGTTCACTGACCCTGCCAATGGGATTTTTCTCCGCTCGGTTCAAATGTTTTGGGGAGGCTGAAACCGCATTACAATCAAGCCTCGGAACATCTGACCATTACATGACTCTTAGCCAAAGAATAGCACAAGTAGAATGTCCCTACCCATGGGTTGTGAACTCCACCAAACCGGTAATCACAGTGTAGCCCTCGCCGCGTATAGCAACTTTGCTTCTTGCTCAGTCGAGCAGAGCGGTCAGAGCGACATAAATCTAGAGAGAAGGAGCTCCTTCTCTCTCTAAAATCACAACTCTAGCTACCTCTGATTTTGGTCTTCAAAAATGGAGAAGATGACACTATTTCAACTTTTGTCTTTTCCATTTAACATTTCAAATAATTCCCATCATGTCATTTTTCTTGATTTTTGACACATGGCTTAATCTAAGCCATCCATCTCATCCTCTCTCTACTCATGCAACATGTGTCACATGGGTACATGTAGTAGGTGACTTTTTATCCACATCATGTCTCTCAAACCCGTTTGAGGCACAGACACTTGATACTCGAAAATGAAACCGGTCTGTCTGGAATTATTGAGAGGTCGCGTGGTAGCTAGATTTCGTGAGATGATTCCAATGGTGAAGTCTGTTTTGTCATCCGAGATCTAGAAAAATTCCGAATTTTGACCGAAATTATCGTTTTACCATTTTTCAGAAAATTAGATTTTCTCGGGGTTTCACATGACATGAACAAGCCGCCCAATGAGAATAAAGTATAGAACGAAAGCATCTAAGTAAGACACCTTGTTTTAGTGGCCGCCTCGCGACCGACGATCTGATGGAGAAGATGCGCCTCGTGATGGGAAGCGGTTGTAGAGAGGAACGCCATAATCGTCAATCCTGGTAAGATGGCGTCTGGCCTGCGGGATGAAACCATTGACACAGGCTAGGTCTTGGACTTGAAGACCCGAACGTCGATGATCGAAACTGATAGGAGATGACAGAGCTCAGAAGCACCAATGTCGAACTCAATCCCTTGTAGCATGCTTATGATCCTTGAGCCAAAGACACGTGCCCAGGCGAAGAAAACCTAGACCATAGTGGGATACACTGGTTCATGGAGGGATACTAGTGGTAGCCAACCCATCTAAAAGAAGGGTGCCTCAAGTCGAGATCCCTCTAGCAAATAGAAATTAATGTTGCGACCCGCAATGACCTTCTGCTGGCGAGAGTTGGAACAATAACGCTCATGATCTGTGGGTGATCCAAACAAACTCATGTTAATGCAGCACCTTGTGACCTCATCATGTGGGCTGAACTCACAGATAATCTGGCATTTATGAAGATGAAAGGAGGCTAACTCACGTCTTAGTCTCGATGCCATAGCATATGGAATCTAAAAAACGCACCTAGGTTAATGTCGGAAAAATAAGGAACGCAAATGAGGAAGATTCCTAAGGGAAGCTCTAAGAAAGCTCGAAGAACAAACCTGAAGAAAAACTAAACTCTTAACTTTCAGACGAAATGGAATAAAGATTGCTCAAATTTGAACTATCAATGCTAGACAGCTTGTTTCCAATGTGGGCATACTAAAAAATCCCAAATTTTCAATCGAAAGGGCATTCTAAAGAGCGAGCAAAGTTTGAAAATGATTCAAATACCATAAATGGCGTTAGGAAAAAAAAAAAATTGCAAGGTGCCAAAAGAGATTGCAAGAGCATTGTAAAAAACAGGATTTTCAAAAAAATACACGAGCTTAAGCAATTTCAAAACATAAATGGAACATTGAAGATCCTAAACAGAAGTCCATCCCAAAAACAAACTAAAAACCGTTGAAAAAATGAGAACCCTGTCAAACCATTTTCAAAATAGGCAAAGTGAAAAACGAAAAGAATATGCCAAAAGAGAACCAATATACAAGCACCAAATACTCCAAGATGTTGTCCGATTAACCCAATAAAAAAAACATAACAGCAACAACAACACAACAAAACCAAATTTTGCCTAAATACAAAAGAACGCTCAACATTTTTCAAAGTCCTCTCGGCCAAATCAAGTTGCAGTAGCATTGAAAACCCCGAACAATCCAGTGGCAGATGGAAGGTATTGAGAAACCCAAGGCAATTAGACAAAAAAAAAAAAAAAAAACAAGTGAAATCCAAACAAGAAAACGAAACCTGATCGACATGCATCAACCATCCCAAAACTATTTGAGAGGGCCGAAAATAAGAAGATAAAAGAAGGAAACTTTACTAATATGGAAGGAACAATGTGAAACTAAAATCCTAAAAAAAAACTCACAGCGGCGGAGAAGCGAGCTATAGAAGCCCAAAGTTGAAGCTTTGCGACGGAAGAGAAGGTCGAGGTAAATGAAGGTTTTAGGATTGGACTAAGAATGGAAATGGGCGAAATGAGCGAATAAAAAAATGCCCAAAATAGGAATTTATATTCGCTTCCATCAACGAATGATAGATTCTTTGGCCATATGTCTTATCTTCTTTGGTCGGCTGCTTAGGTCGACCGTTTCATGTAGATCGATCGGCCAGATTCAGTCATATTTTCATGCTTCTCTAAATTTACATCAAAAAGCTTTCTAGTTTTCAAATGGTTTTTTCCCTAATTTTTTATGTATTTGCCAAGGGATAGAAGAATTTGATCATGATTGATCAAATTTGAATAAAAAAGCTCATGCACCTTATAGGCAAAATGTTCAAAACATGGTAATAACCCCTAATTGTCTTTTAATATTGAAAAATTGATCCTCATTAAGGGGTTTTGTGAAAATATCAGCAAGTTGGTCTTTAGTTCTAACAAATTCAAGTATAATATCCCTTTTTGTGCATGATCTCTAAGGAAATAGTGTCTAATCCCTATATGCTTGGTCTTAGAGTGTTGCATGGGGTTCTTTGATATGCTAATAGCACTTGTGTTGTCACATTTTATGGAGACATGAGAAAATGTTGAAGTCACTAAGTGTTTGTTTCATCCAAAGGACTTGTGCACATCTACGCTGGAGGCTATACTGTTGAAACTTCAGTCGTTGACAAGGCAACCGAATTTTATTTCTTGCTATGTTAAGACACAAAAGAGTGACATAAAAAGTGACATTTTCCACTAGGGATTTTTCTATCGATCTTAAAACCTCCAAAGTCCATATCCGAATAGCATATCAATTCAAAATTATCACATATTGGATACCAAAGACCAATATCAATAGTGTCTTTCAAATACCTAAATATTATTTTAACCGCATTCAAATGAGATTCTTTAGGACATTCTTGAAATCTAGCACATAAGCATACGGTATACCGTCGTTAAGTACAACAAAGAACCAATCATGCCTTTATATTTAGTTTGGTCAATGGGCTTACCTTTCTTATCCATGTCAAGCTTGATGGATGAGCCCATGGGTGTGCTCTTGGTCTTTACTTCTTCCAAATTGTATTTCTTGAGTAGGTCCCTTACGTACTTTGTTTGATTTATGAAGGTGCCCTCCTTAAGTTGTTTGATTTGAAGACCAAGGAAGAAGTTGAGCTCTTCCCATCATGCTCATCTCAAATTCGCTATGCATAGACTTGGAAAACTCTTCATGAAGTGAAACATTAGTAGCACCAAATATAATATCATCAACATAGATTGAACAATAAGCATGTCATTATCCTTTGACTTATTGAAGAGAGTTGTATCAATTTTGCCCATTTTGAAACCACTAAAAATAAGAAATTTGCTTAGCCTTTCATACCAAGCTCTAGGATCTTGTTTCAATCCATAAAGTTCCTTTTTGAGTTTGAAAACATGGTTAGGGAAATTAAGATTTTCAAACCTAGGTGGTTGTTCAACAAACACTTCCTCATTTATGAAACCATTTAAAAAAACACTTTTCACATCCATTTGATATAAAATGAAGTTTTTGTAACAAGCAAAAGTAATCAACATTCATATGGATTCTAATCTAGCTACGGGAGCAAAGGTCTCTTCATAGTTAATTCCCTCTTGTTGATTATATCCTTGGGCTACTAATCTTGCTTTGTTTCTAATTATTATGCCATTTTCATTCATTTTGTTCCTAGACACTCATTCAGTACCAATAACACTTTGATCATTATGCCTAGGTACTGACTCTCAAGCTTCATTTCTTTCAAATTGATTGAGTTCTTCTTGCATAGCTATTACCCAATTCTCATCTACTATAGGATCATTTAAGTTCTTGGGTTCAATTTGAGAGATAAAGGCAAGGTTATTGCAAATATTTCTAAGAGAGGATCTAGTCGTCACCCCAATGGATGGATTACCTATAATTTTATCTTGTGGATGATCTGTGACAAACTTCCACTCTCTTAGAAGTCCTTGATTAGATTCTCCTAGCTCAAGTTGGGGAGGTGGAGGAGGGGCAAAAGGCGATTCCTCTTCCTTTTTTGAATCAATCTCATCTTCTTGGTGATGAACCCCATCTTCAATTTGTAATTTTCCCATGGAGAAGTCCAAACCTACGTCACCATCAACACTTTCTCTTCTTTGAAGAGAATCGTTAGATTCATCAAAGACTACATGGATGGACTCCTCTACTAAAATGGTCTTTTTGTTGAAAACTCTTTAAGCTTTAATTGAAGAATAGCCAAGAAATATCCCAACATTAGATTTTGCATCAAAATTTCCAAGGTTGTCCTTAGTGCTTAAAATAAAGCATTTACTTCCAAATACTTTGAAATAACTAATGTTAGGTTTCTTGTTTTTCCAAAGTTCATATGGGGTTTTGTCCAAAGAGGACTTTATCAAAATTCTATTCAATATATAACATGAAGTATTGACCGCTTCGACCCAAAAATAAGTTGGCAAATTGTTTTCATAAAGTATGGTTCTTACTATTTCTTGCAAAGTTCTATTTTTCCTTTCAACAATCCCATTTTATTGGAAGTTCTAGGAGCCGAAAAGTTATGTTCAATTCCATGCTCATCACAAAAGGTTTCAAAATCAACATTTTCAAATTCTTTTCCATGGTCACTTCTTTTACAAAAGATGGTAAAACCTTTTTCATTTTAGATTTTTCTACAAAGCTTTGAAAACTCATGGAAGGCATCATTTTTGTGAGCTAAGAACAAGACCCGTGTATATCCAGAGAAGTCATCCACAATCACAAATGCATATGATTTACCTCGAGACTAGTAGTCCTTGAGGGTCAAAAAAAATCCATGTGAAGAAGCTGAGAGTCTTGAGGTAGAAATGAAATTTTGTTTTAAAAGATGTTTTATTTGCTTTCCCATTTGGCATGCTTCACAAACTTTATCTTTTCAAAGAGATTTTGGAAAGGCCTCAACAAGTTCATTTTGTTGTGTTGTGTAATGAGATCCATGTTCACATGTCCCAATCTCCTATGCAACAACCAACTCTCATCATGCATGCTAGAAAAACATCTATTTGGCCTTCATATTTTGAAATATCAATTGTATAAACATTTTCATTTTTATAGCCCATGAAGATGATTTTGTTATTTTGAGTATCCTTGATGATGCAATGAAAAGACTAAAAAATAACTTTGAAACCTTTGTCACAAAGTTGACTAATGCTCAAAACATTATGTTTCAAACCATCAACAAACAAAACATTTTCAATGAGAGATAAAGAATTGTTACCTCTAGAACCATGTCCAATGATTCTACCTTCCTCATTGTCTCCGAAGGTTACATACCCTTATTTTCTCTTTGTGAGGAAGGACAATTTTGACTCATCTCCGGTCATGTTCCTTGAGCAACCACTATCTAAGAACCATTTTTCCTTCTTTGATCCCTACAAGAGAAAATCAAGAAGCTTTAGGTACCCAAATCTTTTTAGGTCCTTGGTGGTTAGTGACCTTTGACTTTTCAACCCAAGCCTTCTTTGACTTAGAGGTTGAGGCCTTTTGGGATCAATTCCTAAGAGGACAAGTACTACTTATGTTGTCTTCCTCTACCACAAAATTTGCAAATGGTTGAGGGAATTTTACTTGTGGACTCCTTGACAAAGTAGTTTTTGAAATATTTTTCATTATTTGAAGACTTGTATCCTAACCCCTTTTTATCAAAAACAAATTTTTGGCTAGCTAGGATCATGTCAAAAGTTTTTTGTCCACATGAGAATTTTGAAAGGGAAGAGACCAACCATTCATTCTTTTTGAATAGTTCTTCGTTTACTTTCTCAAGAGAAAATTTTGAAGCTTCAACTTTTGAATTTTTTTTATTTTATTTCATCAAGTTCTTTTTGAAGCTCAAAAACTTTCTTCTTAAGTGAGGTGTTCTTTTCATCAAGCTTGTTGATATCTTTAAGCAATTCCTAATATTCAATCATAAATTCCTCATCAAATTTAGAATTTACCTTATCTTGATTCTCAAAAGCCATGAAGCACATGTTGGCAACTTCTTTATCATTTTCATCATCGGATGAATCTTCACTTTAACTCCATGTTGTCATCATGACTCTTCTCTTTTATCTCTTGGCTTTGTAGAGAGGAAAATCATATTTTACATGATCCGACTTCTTGCACTTGTAGTAAATTACTTTTCTAGCTCCTTCTCTTGAAGGACCTTATTTCTTGTAGTTACTCCTTCAATTGTAGGTCCTTCCACAAAATTTATCCTTCATCATTATCTTTTGTACTCTCTTTGTGATGAAGGCGATATCATCTTCCATGTCATTGATCTCAACAACTTTCTCTTCTTGAGATTTGAGTGCATTACTCTTCTTTTTGCCTTCTTCCTCTTGCATTTCCATTTCTTGTCTTGAAATCTTCGTTTCATAAGTCATCAAGGAACCGATAAGTTCCTCAAGAGGTAGCTCTTTTAAATTATTTGCTTCCACAATTGCCTCCGTTTTAGAGTTCCATTTAGGATGTAGGCATCTTAGAAATTTAGATACCTTGTTTTCTTCACTTACCCAATTTCCAAACCTTCAAGTCCATATACAACAGCCGTGAACCTAGTAAACATCTCAACAATATATTCAGTACGTTTCATTTTGAACATTTCATAATCATTAACAAAAATTCTAACTTTAGAATCTTTGAGTTGGTTGGTTCCTTCATGGGTAATTTCGAGTATCCTCCAAACTTCCTTAGTTGTTTTGCATTGGCAAATTCTATTACATTTAGTTCTATCCATAGCACATACAAGAATGTAAATAGCTCTTGAATTTAATTGAAATTCATTATTTTCTTCTTCATCATATTCTTCAAGAGGTTTTAGGGTTTTATTCCCATCAACAACTTTTATAGGAAAGGTGTAACCAAATAAGATTGTTTTCCAAACTTCCAAATCGAGAGATTGCAAATACAAAGTCATATTGTTTTTCTAAAATTGATAATCGGACCCGACAAAGAAAAAGGGTTTGTTGATGGGAAAACTTTCATCTTGAAAAAGGCTTGAGCTAGTTTTATTGTTAGTGCTAGTCATCTTCCTCTTAGACGATTAAGTCTTGAAAACAAGAGGTCCTACTCTGATACCAATTGAAAGTTAGATATGACTTAGTAAACTAACCAAGAGTGGGGTGAATTAGTTTTCTCAAAAGCTTTTTGCAAAACAATAAGAAATCTTTAATTTAATTCCAAAACAATAAATAAAGAGATTAGGATAGAAAGTGCAAACTCTGATTTATTGTGGTTTGACACACCCTTGCCTACGTCCACTTCTCCTCGACCTTCAATCTCGGTGAGGGTTCCACTAAACTTGAGCTCCAAAACCGAGATTGTTCTTGTACACTTGGATTTTGGCTCAAATGGGCTCTTTACAATCTCTTCAAGTTATGAACACTTGAAGCTTTCACTCTTAAGCAAAATAAATCACTCTCTAGCTGTAAGAGATCACTCAAATAAAAAGAAGGCTAGGATAAGACCAATGGAGCACTCTAGGTATGCAAGCAAGGATTGAATGCACCAAGAAATTTGAGAATGAGAGTTAATGAGCAAGAGAGTTGGTGGTTATAATCTTTAATGCACTAAGTCTCATAGCATTAAATGATCCCCAACACCCTATTTATAGAGAGGGAACTTAGCAGCAAATTAAGTTGCCAACCGGTACACCTATTCGACCTTTTCATTAAATGCACTAGTCGTAAAGCATTTAATGCATTGTAGGTTACTATTTTATAGTCGTTAGACTTGGTCAATCGCTAAACCGATTGACCGTTTACTCAATCAGTCAACCGTTTTCTCTTCTGGGATAAGCTACTACATCTAACTAATTACGTTTCATAACTCAACCGGTTCCTAACCGGTTGACCGTTTCATTGACCAATTTAAAAAGTGCTACTAGACCCAAATGGCTGAGATATGCATCTCATCCGATTGGTAACTTGTCGACCAGTTCAATTGGTATACACTAACCGGTTGACCGATTCAATCGATAGACCATAATTGGTCGACCTATTCAATCAGACAACCGGTTAAGCCTCTACCTCCACCAGTTGACCCTAAGAATGCTCAAACTCTTGTGTTTTTTATTTAAAACATTTCTAAGACTTAGATGTTTCATTAAAGCACATTTTAGGATTATAAAACCTAATGTTTTATGCTCGAACTAGAGTTTTCAAAGGATATACAATTTTTAGATTTACAACCCAAGTTGTGAGTGTTGCGTGATAAATGATAATAGCCTAAGTGCACCAATGCTATCACCTTACAAGGATTCCTAAGTTTACAAGGTCTTCATAGTATGCTTGAACTTGGAATCCCGATTATCTTTACTTCTTGAACTTGATTTTGATTCAAATCTTGGATGAATGATTTAGTCTTTAAGTTCATAATCGCCCGCCATCTATCACTCATCTCAGGTAAACCATTAGTAACTAATTACCTTGGTTTGTTATCATCAAAATCTCAATTAGAGGTGCCCTTGAGCCAACAGGCTATGATACCACCTTTGACAGCACCCTTTTGAGACAGTTAGTCAAGGTTTTTGCAACAATCTTATAAATTACATTACATAGGGAGATTGGTCTCAGGTCTCCCATAGTCTCAACTTGCTTCTTAGGAATCAAAACTATTTGAATATCATTTATTCCTTCTGGGATCTCATCAGTAGCTAAAAATGAATGAATTGCTGCACTAATAGCCTTACCAACAATATGCCAAATTTTTTGAAAAAATGTTAGGTTCATTCAATCTAACCTAAGAGATTTGTCTGGGCGCATGGAAAAAATTACCTCTTGGATTTCTATTTCAAAAAAGGGTGCTAATAAATTCACATTGTTTGACTCGCAAACTAATGGCATAATCATGTGTAGGCATTCCTCATTAGAGCAGCCTTTTGTTGAAAATTGGCTATGAAGGTATGCAAGCATCAACTACTCCTTGATCCTGCTATCCATTTTGTGTTAGGTCTCTAAGTCATCCTTAAGCCAAGTCACTCTATTTTTCTCTATCACAATAAAGCCATAGAATTGAAAAAAACATGTGTTGGAATTACCCTCTACTAGCCAGTGTTGCTTAGATCTTTGTTTTCGATATACCTCTTTTTGATCTAATAAATTATTGTATCGTTGTCTAGCTCTATAGGATGCCTTAACACTAGGTGTGCATCTTTATTTTGTGACGCCCCATTTCGGGGTCTGGGTTGACTCACAGATCAACTGCGGAAACACAATGATCTCATATCATGGATATACGTATTAAAAATGGCCACATTGGCTCATACATCCATACTCGCCAAAATATAATCAATTATATTAAAATAGTTTCAAGGGCTGTTACATCACTCTTAATATGAAACATACATTAAAACTAGTTTGTTCTAATATATATACATCAAACATGAATCAAGGCCACGGTCAGAGTAGCCATAATCCCGGCCTCTAGGGCGTCGTCTTCAGAATACTCTCTTTTGAAATAATTTTCCCCAGACGGGGTGGTAATGCCAGTGTGATGATCCCTACATGAGTTACTCCGCTAAGTTCTCATGCAATGGAAAACACACACATTCAAGTGAATTCATGATTCCTACTCGAGATGCGTACGTCGTGCTCTGCCAGTCGCCGCTGAAACCTAAAGCGCATGCTTATGCCATGTATGGCAGTTTCCAAACAAAATATTTGTTTTATTTGTGAAACCCTCCGAAATAAATCGTTGGACAATCCTCTGGTGAATTTGTTGTTAACTCTCAGAGAAACAATTCATGGGCCCCTCAAGCGTGAATTGGGTAGATGATTTCCCAACACAATTCTCCGGACAACTTTCTGATATAATTTTATTATTTTAGACAACCCTCCGATTTATTTCATGTCATGCACTCACACCTACTGTTCTAGGATGCCCCGATGCATATGAAATGCATTATGCGATTTTCATACAACACATGTTAATATATCAAGCATGCATATATTAACAAAATTTAACATGCAACAACATGTTATTCTTTCATGGCAATAAGACCAAAATTAGCTAACATGGGCTAATAAACAATTTAAGCAATTCATTTTGAACCGCCCGAAACCTTACAAAACCACACACGAGATCCGTGAATAGCAAAACCTTAGGTCTCGAAAGGCGTGCGGCCGCACAGGGATTTCTTCACTCAGTCCAAATCTTTCGGAACCGAAAACACGGCCATCCAGGCCTCAAGATATCCCTATCCATTAAAATGGCTCTTAGCTAAAAAATAAAACAAGTAGGAGAAAACCCCTACCTCTCGGAGTTGTCGAAACTCCACAAAACTGGTACCCACGCGTAGCCCTTGCAACGTAAACCAACTTCTCCTCTTGCTCCGATGGGAACCTGTGACGCCCCAAATCTTGGGGGTCCGTTGACAATCCGTCAACCCGCGGAAAACTTGTGTCTCATGTCATGAGACCCATACATGAGTAAAAATGGCCACTTGGGCCCATATGTCTGCAAAATCAGCTTGACTATATTACAATAGTTCAAGAGTTATTACATCCTCTTAACACGACATATATTATAATTTAAAATTCTAATACATGTTATACAAAAAGTATCTGCAAAGCCACATGTCGACTTTCTTCTACGGCGGCCTCTAGTGAGCTCGAGTCCTCCACAGCGAACACTCCTATACTGAAATAATGATCCACTCGACGGGGTGAGCAATGCCAGTAATGATAATCTTCTACATGGGTTACTCCCCGCTAAGTGCACATGTAATGGCAATAAACACATTCAAGCAAATGCATGATCCACACTTGAATGTCTACATACTAATCCATGTCTGAGTCC
Source organism: Tetrastigma voinierianum (assembly GCA_016808115.1). Lineage (NCBI taxonomy): Eukaryota > Viridiplantae > Streptophyta > Magnoliopsida > Vitales > Vitaceae > Tetrastigma > Tetrastigma voinierianum. Next base: position 33,562 of record JAEQBH010003411.1, read on the forward strand.
TCACCGACTCCTCACACATGCTAAGGCAGCGCGAGGAAAAACGCATTTTCAAACAAAGGTTTTTGTTCGAAAGCGTGTGCTCAGTTTAAATAAAATCTATTGGACAACCCTCCAAGGCGAATTGCTGGGTAATTCTTCGAAACAGTCATGGGTCCGCCTCTGAGATGAACCGTTGGACAACTCTCCTAGGCAATTCTTCGGAAAATCTTCCTTGAAATTCCTTTCACAACCATTTTCCTTTTTATTTTCTTTCATATCATGCACTCACACTACCATTCTAGGGTGCCCCGGTGCATATGACACTCTTGGAGTTGTCATAACTCCACCAAATCGGTGCCCACGCGTAACCCTCATTGTGTAGATTGACTTTGCTTCTTGCTCAAGTCGAGAGCAGACGGTCAGCAACCTCCGTCTAGAGAAGACCTTTCGCTTCTCTCTCTAAAAATCACAGATCTAACCTCCTTTATCCTATTTTACTCTTTCAAAATGGAGAAGACAACACTATTTTCTTTTGTCTTATTCTCATTAACCTTTTCCATAATTCCCATCTTGTCCCATTTTTTTTTCTATTTGACACATGGCTTAATCTAAGCCATTCATCTCCACCCTCTCTCTAATCATGCAATATGTGTCATATGGGTACATGTAGTATGTGACTTTTGTCACATCACATGTCTTTCACGAAACCATTTTACGACTGCAGGCTGGTGCCTCAAAAGCGTGAAATTTAGACTATTTTAGGTCGACCCAGAGTCGGCGTGTTAGTGTTTGTCCTTTTTATATAGACTAAAAACCCCTCAAATTCACATAGTTGTAAGAGCCTTACATTTCTCTTGCATCTATGTCACTTTGGATAAATTTGCTTTATAAAATATTTCTTTCAGAAGGTTCATGATTTAAAAATAAGGGTTTAGTCTATGACATTGCAAGTGCACAGGTCATACAAGTAGTAAAATCTGAATGTAAGTCCAGGTATCATTCCCACATAGATTGGTACGAATTAAAGATCAACTACTGACTACTAAACTTCATGCTATTTGGACTAAAGACTCAAATGGAAGTTGTATCTAGAAATAAAGGTTATAGACTATTAACTACTGTTTTAACTAAGCAAAACAAATTAAATGACTAAAAATAAATCGTAACTAAAATCTTGAATTTGAATCGGTTTCTGTGAGAAACGAAAACTATCAGTGAATTACAATGAAGCAGTCAATTCCTACACTAAATACATTGCTCTGTTTTGTGTATGGATCTGGATTTGTCCAAGATTTCCTAAATTTTGGAATTGGATTTCTCCATATTCGTTGGTTGGATACCCTTGCTTCTCTCGAAGACAAGATCAAACCAGCTACTTGTATTCCTAATCCTCTTGCAAGATCTGGGTATTTTCTTTCTCAATACTTCACACCCATTTCTTGTTGACAGCAGACCTTTTGCATTTCCTTCTCAGGATTTTCACAAAGTTTCTACCACTTAAAAGGTGGCTCAACCTCCAGATCTATTGGGTCGTTCTTTTCCCTTGATTAGATCTCAGCTAACATGGGGTTAAGAGCTTGCCTTTAGATTGAGGTGAACTCTCTAATTATTTATATTGTTAAATACTCCCCTCCAACTTCAATTATGAGCGAATGGGGGATTTATCAAAATGAACGCTCAAAGCTCAGCAGTTCGTCAATGGTAGTCTAGCATACCCAGAAAAGAATGCTCGGCTCTCGAGATCTCGATCTACGTATCCCTTGTGAGAGGCCATCCTGAATGTCGAGCAAGATACATTCCCTCAAATGGTATTGATCTTACTATTAGGAACTTATCAATTCAAAAATGACACAAAATAAATCAGAACCCAAATAAGTTCTCAAAACATGCGGAAGCGTAACTAAATGTAAGTCAAATCAGTAGAGATGCGCTCAGGTGCGAAATTGCGACTTAAGAAATGGAATGCCGATCGCGTACCTTGCTGTAATTGTAATAAAGCGAGAAGAAATGAATTCAAATTTGTCTAGATGTCATAAATTTTCGAGGCCGGTAATTTTAAGAAAATAACATAAATAAAACTCTGACTCCACTCGTTTACGCACGATTCGCGAGATTCAAATCCAGAAAATAAATTAACTAAAAAAATAAAAAAATATAAATAAGAATCTACTCTAAACTATACACTGAGTTCCTCTCCTTCCCTTTTAAGGTAGTGAGACGGGAAGACTACTTTACTATTCTAAAGCATGTTTATCTTTGTCGAAAGAAGTGGGCCGAATCCCCCAGCTCGGTGGAATCTAAGAAGGCCCGGCTTCGCATCTATGTCGCGACCTCGAGTTGATCTTCGACATAGATTCCTGTTTGCTCGGTTCGATTCGCGACCTTATTTAGCCTGTTGTGACGATTTTCTTACCTTTGCGGATCAATGGTGTGACATCGTTTGTAGTCGCAACCTTGTTTGCTCAGTGTTTCTCTAGAGTTGATGTCGCGACCGTAGTTCCCCATTATCGACATCGTTGTCATTTCTCTTACGGCCTGGGTTGCAACATCGGTTTAGGTTGCGACCACCTTTGTTGTAGGATGACTTCATGTTGTGACTTTGATTTCTTGGTCGCGATTGTGTTGGTGGTCTTCTGCCTTCACAGGATTCAATTTAATGTCGTGACCTCTTTTTCTGCCCATTTCTTTTCTTCTAGTCGTAACCTCGGTTCTTTGTTGCAACTAATTTTTCTCCTTCCCACCTTTATTCCAGGTCGCGACCTCAAGGTGATGTCACGACCTCTTTTTCTTCTACTCAGCTCTTCTTCTGGTCACGGACTTAGTGAGTGGTCGCGACATCGTTTGTGGTCCTTGATTAATAAATGGTCACAACTTCAGTCTTCCTATTGGGACTCCAGTTCCCATTTTTATGTCGCGACCTCAACTGTATGTCTCGACCTCAAATGGGCCTTTCAGTTAAAAACTAGTTGCAACTTCATTCTCTTGCAAAGACCTCTCTTGTGGCTTCATTGACGGATCCACGTCGCGACATCAGACTGACGTCGCGACCTCAGTTACATTCAATTGGCATCGCGACATCAGAGTGGTGTCGTGACATGCAGATTCTTCTTTTGAATATTTCCTTTAAGTCGACCCACATTTCGCTAGCCATGACCTCTTTCTTCAAGTCACAACTTCAAGTGTTAAGGTCTTCTATTTCTTCCTCAAAGTTGATTTTGGTGATGTCGGGACTTGGAAATGACTGACAACTAAGCTTCCTGTCGTGACTCCGATTTTCGGTTGCGACTCCAATTCTGCTTGTAGGCTAGTCTCTTCTGGTTTCTGCTGAGATTTTAGCATCTGCTGTATTTTCCTGCAAAATTAAATTTGAGCAAAATATCCACATTTTTGCGTACAAATCAACATTTATCTTGTAATATGCTCAAAAAAATGGATGAAAAATCTATTGAGTTTTTGGACTCATCAAATTCCCCCAAACTTAAAATTTTGCTTGTCCCCAAGCAAAGAAAAGAAAGAATTGTTTGTCCTCAAACAAATAAGATTAAATTTTTAGGACATTTTTCTGATCCATACCACAGTCTTTCTCATTCCACCTTCTAACTAGAAATAAGAGATACGGCTTGTCATTTAAATTCCGAGTTTCGATTGAGAATAAGAAATGGTACACTTCTATCCTGAAATTTCTTGATGAAATAATGCATTTAAACAGTTTATTCAACAAGTCTTGTTACGTATTATTGTGTACCCAGGTCTTCAATCCTTTTCATCTTCATGTTGAATTTAGTTAATCTTAAGGAGTTTTCTTGAAATTTGTGATCGAGTCCCATAGGCTTGTTTTTCATATTGATATCCACTAATGTAGGTAAATTCAACCTTTAAGATCAAGCAGGTCTTTTAGGCTTGTAATGTTGGGCTTTGGTAATTGGGTAGATAATGGGAAAATTTAAGTTGCAAATCACCCAATTTCCACATTTTCTTTGTACTTGTTGTCTTCGGCTTTCACCGCTTCTTTTGTACTTATTGATTCTCCGCAATTTTTGGCTTTGATTCACTTTGAATTTCTTTTTATGGAATTTTAATTTCCATGCGGCTTTATTCAGGCCAATTCCTAAGATTCTAGAACTCTTTTTGCTTTTTTTCTAAGGTTGAGAATAGTGCAATGTCTTGTCGCTGTAGGCTTTCTATCACTCTTAGAGAACTTTGGGCTAGCAACTCCCATACCGGTTGGTATTAGGGTACTAGAGTGTTAAAACACCCCTCTGACTTGGTGTTCAAGGAAATAGGCCTAAGACAAAACTTATTCCCTTTTTCATTAATTTGTCTTCTTTACTTCTTCCTTCATACCTCGTAACAATTGGAAATATTTTCCCCCAAACATTTCTTCCTTTCTGAGTAGACTTTTTATGTCTTGGAAACATGATAATTTGGGCTATTTCTTCTGGGGATTATTAGGAAGGGAATTTAGGTTCGATTGTTGTTTATTGAAGAAATAAGGCTCCGTTTGGCTCAAATCAAGGAACTAAAGGATAGCCTTTGGCATATATTGAGGGTAGGCTTGGAAAGCTCAAGCGCCAGGATAGCCTCATCACTTTTTGTTGGTTTGTTTTTACCTAAGATTTCGCCTCAATCAATAATCTAACAAGTTCTAGGACTATGGACTCTCAATCCTGAATTTCCCAGAAGATGTTCCTAATTCCTCTCAAAGTTTCATGAGTTTTGTTGACCTAAGTGTATTATTTCTTTAAGACTTGTACTTATTCACTGTCTACTTACATTATTTCAACCAAGTATTTTGTTCCATCAGCAATAACCATTTTTCCAATTTTTGCAATCTAAACTAAATGTAATCATGCAGGCTACAACTCCTAATTTCCAGTTTACTAATTTACGCCCTTATTTTTCCTGCATTTTTGTTCTTTGGGAAAGAGAGCAAAAATTGTTTGATCCTTGCACAAACAAGGCACTTATTCTTTTCATGCCAAACAGAAAATTTACACAAACACAAAAATTCAGTATATCAATTCGTGAACTCAAAAACAACTAATTTATAAGTCAACAAGAGTTTTATTCAAATATCCAAAACATTTCGATATTGTACAATCTTCTTTACAAATAAGAATATATAATAAATTAGAGAAAAACTCTACATTTCTTGATCTAAAACCTATATCTTCCCTCACGAAGAGAATTTGCCACGACCTGCTTTGTTGGTTCACGGACCTTGAACTTCGGCGTCGGAGTGATTCGGTACATTAACAAGGTCCGTTCAACAATTGGGCGCCACTTTCCTTCCTTTTTCTTGAACTAAGTTTGATGGGTTCTAATTAACCCTTCTTCGGTCCCTTCCATCGACAGCTCTCTTTGATTACCGTTTTATGGAATAATGAATGGATGATTTGTTTTTCCGACTCCATTCATTCCATAACTCATCATTCGCGACCTTTCAAACTCTTCTTTTTCTCTCATTCTCCTTTCTCTTCATTCTCGTTGTTTTATTCTTCCTTTGTTTTTCCCATCCTTTTATAGTGATTTTCTTTGCTCTTAAGAATTCAGGTTCTTATTCTTTTCTTTGATTCGATGAATGGTCTAAATGAAGTTTCTCGGATTTATGCTTGCACGCTATTTCCAACGAGAGGTTTTTGGGAATTTGGTGGGGAATTTTGATCGTTTTAATGGGTTAATGGAATTCTCTCGAATTATTCCTTTTAAAGCGGCCAGTTAAACCAGATTCATTTATTAAACGCGATGGTTTCCCATTACGTATTAATAATAAATTTATTTCGAGAGGTTTTGAATGAATGATCTGACTGGAAGGGTTAAAGAATAAGGCTGGGCCCGGCTTTGATGGAGTGGACTTTTGAAACCATTTATTTCAAGTTATCAATTTTTTTAGCCTTTTAATTGATGATTTTTATTTTGGTGTCCTATTTTTTATCTTTTGGAATACCCAAAATGAAGGTTTTAAAATCCCACTTTTGTGAGTTTTGGATTATTAGAGTGCAACTATAAAATTTTTGTTGCGACACGGGTGTAGTCCGCGACAGGAATTTTGGTAATACAGCTTTCTCTTTTCTTTCCGCCGATTTATTTTTAGTAGCTGATACCAGTTTCCTTGTTTCAACTTTCTTTTTTATGTTTCATTGTTTCGCATCCGGCATTCTTGGTTGCAACTTTTAGTTGATGTTGCAACAAAAACAATCAAATCAATCGAACAACTACAATAATTCATCCTTCATCATTGCAAATATTCAATAAAATCATCCACTAACCATCATATTCAAAATTTAAGCACCCGAATAAAGTAAAATTCCCCCTGAACTTTCAATCATGCCATGCTCCGGGGCAAAAATTTAAATATTAAAATTCAAGAAAGTATGCTACCCCTTTTTTTGTCTCTTATGCAGGTGAAGTTGATTATAGATCTCCCCCTTTTGCATAATTTTCATTGTCCTAAAAGCTAACAAAAAATATTTACCTACTCTTCAATCGATAACTGAATCATTACACAAAAGCTAATAGAAATTTAACACAAAAATATAACGGAAAAACTTAAAACAAACACAATGTGGATTGCATTCCACAAAAGTACATAATTTTTTAGTCTTTAGCTGGACTTGCTGCTGCCATAGTTCTGTTTCTTTAAATTTTCTCATTGAGAACTAAAATTATTCTTCGATTGCTTTTTCCCAGGTATTGGCACATCTGACCATTAACTTTGAATTTCCTCATGATTAAGCTCTAAAATTGTCACTGCCCCAAATTGGCCTTTGATACTACTGTATATGGTCCACTCCATTGGATTAAAAAGCTTTCTGGAAGAGTCTTAGTACGAGTTGATGCTGGACACGATCTGCATGATTCCCTCCTCAAAGTCGTTGATCGTGCCATTTTTGTTTTTATCTTTGTAGATTAAGCACTATCATAGGCTTAATTTCTTAACTCTTCCAAATTCATTTAGATGGAGTAAGCCTCTACTCTTCTTTATGACCTTAAATCAAGAAAATTTGGCTTCTTACATTTGCATAGCTTTATATTCTAGCTTAAGAGGTAGGTGGCAGGTTTTCAAGACAAGGCCTATATGGTGACATTCGATGGGGTTTTTAAAAGCAATCTGTATGCCAGAGTGCATCATCAAGCTTCAAAGACCAATCTCTTATGCTGGAACTTTCAGTCTTTTCAGAATTTTCTTTATCTCCACATTTGGAAATTTCGAAACTTGCCCATTTGTACGAGGTGATAAGCGAGAAGCTCGCAATGTCTTTGATACCATATCTGCCCATGAGTTTGTCAAACACCTTATTTGTAAAATATGGCTCCCTCCATCAGCGATTATAGTTCTCAGATTATTAAATCTGGCGAGAATATTTCTTTATAAAGGCTCCCACAAGCGTATTGTCATCATTCTTAGGACAAGGCTGGCACAACGCCGACCCGTTTTTGATACATAATCCCACATTGGGTATGTATGTATTTCGAGAGAATAGGCTGGAAGGCCCATAAAATCCGAATTTCCCCATACATCAAACATTGCACCACTAGGATACCTTGCTGGGGGCATTTCTGTGCCTTTGCTGATAAATTCCTATTCTTTGGCATTGATCACATAACCTCCTCACCCATTCAAAAGCGATTCTTAAAAATAGTAAGGCGGTAAAAATCTATTTGGAGAATTTTTGTGGGCTGTTTTATCTCCTACAAAATGTCCTCCGCCATGGTGATGTGACATTCTTTGTAAAATCTTTCTTTGCTCACCTTACAGTGCATCTCCTTATAATCAAATCAGCTCCTCTTTTAAACGATATTAGGTCGTCCCGGATGTAGTATCTGTGTGGGTCTTAACTTTTTCTCTGCTGGTAGCTGAATTTTTGATGGCATAATTCCTGACTAAAGTTCACAATATCAGCATACCAAGGTGTTTGGAGTGGCCGGTGGAATAGCGCTCGTCTGGGTGCACGCTGTTTCTCAACTTACTCTTTTTAACGTTCGACGGGTTTCTCCTCTCTTGACAAGTGATCAATATCACATTGTCACAACCTTTCTGTCTTTTATTTCTAAATCGAATTCACGTAATAACAATACCCACGTCGGTCTTGGCTTTTTCTTATTTCTTTGCCATTAGATACTTAATTCTTGCATGATCGGTGTCTGACAACATAGGACCCCAAAATGTATGGCCCTAAATTTTTCACATGCAAATACTATCGCTAGCATTTCCTTTTTCGATAGTAGAGTAATTTTCATGAGGCTTCATTAAAGTTTTGCTAGCATAGTATGGCTTTGAATACCTTTTTAACTACATCCCCATCTGACTCCCATTGCAAAATCAACGGCATCCACACATGATTTCAAATTCTACGTTCAATATGGTTTTGCCATGATGGGAGCTTGACTAAATGCGGATTTGATTTCTTGAAAGAGTCGCGGGATTCATCAAAAATGGGAGCTTAGTATCCTTTTCTAGCAATGCGCATAGTGGTCTAGCAATTTTTGAGAAATCTACGATAAAATCTTTTTTGTAAAAATCCAGCATGTCTGAAAACTTCTAATTCCTTGGCGTAGTGGGTGGCATTAAATTTCTTATAATTGAAACTTTTGCTTGGTCTACAGCGCATTGCGAGAAATCATGTGCCGAAGACAATTCATACGCTAACATAAAATGGCATTTTCCCAATTGAGCTAGATTCTTGTCTGCTTGCACCTTTGATCTTGTCCCCAAGTTATGGGGCATTCAGCTGGATCATACTTCATTAAATCATCCATGAGATCTCCACACTTCTTCCTGCTAAATCAGAAAATATAGACATCATGTTGCATCTTTGGAGAATTGCAGGAGCATTACGCAAACCAAATGGCATTCTCTAAAGCAAAAGTACCAAATTGACATGTAAAGGTTTCTCCACGATCCTCGGAGTGCAATGCAATTTGGTTATATCCAGTATCCATCGAAAAAAAAAGTGAGGTGTCACGCTTGATCTATCCGTCGATCAATGAAGTAGGAAAATGATCGCTTTTCTTGTTGCGATGCCAGTTTCCACGTAGTCAATACACACTCTCCATCTACATCCGCAGTTCTTGTAGATAAGTTCATTCTTTTCATTTGATCGCAGTGATCCTTTCTTGGGAACCACGTATGCAGGGCTCACGAGCCTCGATATAGCATATATAAAACTACATTTAACCATTTGAACTTCTTTAACAACTTCTTTCATCAGGTTCAGCCTCGCTCACGATGCTCAGCCAGGATTTTGCATTATCATTCCCGGTAATATTTTGTGCATGCGAATGGAGAGGTACGTGCCCGCCGGATCCTCGATTGACCCGAGACGATATGCTTCCCTTGTATTTTCACCGGAATTTCGACCCAACTTTTTTGTTCTTGACTTCAGTCAATGCGGTGATATGATGGCATTGGTTTTCTCTTTTACGGTTCTAAAGAACTCATATTTCAAATGACTTGGCAATTCTTTCAGTAACCCTTATGCACTAGTTTCACGCTCATGAGTTTTACGTTTGTTTGCATCGCTAGTCTTGACTATTTTCATTTATGCTCGGGAAGCTGTTTCTTTGTTAAAGCAAATTTAGAGCGTATTTCACAATCAAGACTCTCAAGCTTACGAAAATTCATCTCAATTTCATTGATAGAATGTTGGCGAACTCACGGTCGAATTCAATTCAACAACGAAGACTATTGTTTCTACAACCATACAACTTTTTGCATCTACTGACTGCTTTATCGAGGATGTTCAAGCTCTATTAAGATTAAAAAGTGCTTGCTTCATTCCCACCCTTGAGTATTAATTAATAACTTTACGCATATCAAAGCGACTCCATTTTGCTAGAAGGGTCTTCCTAGCGGCAAAGGAACTGGGTATCTTCCTCCATCTTCATGATAACAAAATCCCTTTGGAAGTACGAATTTCCCGATATGACAAAACCTCTTCAGAATACCTTTTAGTTTGTGCCAAATTAGTCATGACCATTTGCGATATATTGTTGTTGGGGGTAAGTTCCCCAAACTAGAAGTCTTTTCACAATTGATAGCGGCATGAATTGTACTAGCACGGAATCCTGTAAAGCCTTCTTGAATTCATATTTCCTAGACGGGGAATGGTGAAATTGCCGAGGTCAGCACATTTTCTTTAGAGCTTTTTCTTTGGATAAGCGCCTTTGCGGTGCGATCAAGTCACTATCCCCTCCTCAACTATCTTCCTTTTCTACGCCAATTATCTCCTTCGAGGAAATTTTGCATAAATAGGCATTTGGTTGATCACCTCTGCAAATGGGATATTAATTTATTTTCTGAAAATATCGAGAATCTGGACGCTCTTACTTTTGCCTTACGAGCCTCGTGGAAATGGCCTTGTAGGTGTATAATTTGAGTACTCCTTCCTTCCTATTTGCTCATTATTTCCTTGAGGGCCCCATTCGATGCATTGTGCTGCTCTCTCTCCTTCCTTTCCGATCTTTTCTTGTTACGCCTCGATCTCTTCTTTCCTTTCTTTCCTTTTGTTTTATTTGCTCACTTCTTTCCCTTCTCAAGCGAATTGCCATGTGATCTTTTGGATTCTTTTGAGTATCACTAGGAATGTACCTTTGCTGAATTTGGCATATTCGGGGCCAGGCCCCTTCGCAGCCATCTCGGGGTTTTCAATGAGGCCTTGTATTCTTGAGCTGCCCAGTATCGGACTTGAGCTTCCAAGTCAGACAGTTTCTGTTCATGGAAGTGTATAAGCCTCTTGTTGTCCCCCATGAGCTGCAGCATTTGTTCTTCATGGTTGGGCCTCCTTTGATTGATATTCATTTACGCATTCCCACCCCCTTGATCTTCTTCTTTGGAATCATGGTGGTGGCGATATCCTGTTGAAAGTTTTGTCATTACCTTGGGCCTTTATAACCCCTCACCATATGAGAAATTCTCATGGTTCCTCGATCTTTGGAGCGTAATGTGTGTGGAGCAGGTTGGGATTTGGCTTGAAATGGTAATTTCTTGGTTCATTCACGTACTTAACCTCCTCATCACCATAAGAATCTTCTTACGATGGTGCCGGTACTTCTTCTCATACATTTCTCTTTCCCTTGCTCCTATTTCATGGCGGTGTGCATTTTCTTTCACGTTTTGTCCATCACGTGCATGATGGCATCTAACTGCCTCCATGACTGTCATTTTACTCATCTCCAGCGACCCCTTTTCCTCTGCTGTACCCCTTGAAAACTCGGATGGAGCTTTCATATTGCATTTGGCAGTCTTCTATCGGATCATCTAGCTCTTAGGCACTTTTCTTTTAAATGCTCCATAGCATGAAGCATCGATAATGCCTTTAGATGTATCATTTAAGGCATGATACACTATATCCATCTGGGTTTTTAAATCAATTCCATGCATAGGGCACATCTTCAGCAACCTCTTGGATCTCTCCTAAGCTATATATAGGCTCTCATCTTCCCCTTGTTGGAAAACTATTATCTCTCTTCTTCTCTCTGAGGTGAGAGATGGAAAGAACACCTTAAAATGTCTTCTACTAACTCTCTTCGAAATATCCAGCTGAACCATATGGTAATGATTTGCTACCAAGTGGCTGCTATATCTCTTAAAGAGAATGCAGGAAGAGATGCGACTTTATAACCTCTAGCCCTCACACCATTCGGCTTCATTGTATTTGCCATCGAGAATCTAAATTTTCGTTTGGGGTCTTGATTAGGATGACGTTGGTGATCTTCTTTGCACTGTTATTATCAAAGGGCGGCTTTGAATTCGGGGGTGTGCATATCCTGATGGGCTGTCCCGATTGCGAATATTCTTCTGAATGATGGGCCTCTAAAGTCTTCCATTGGTAACCGATAATAGGAGCCTTAAATTCAGCGTCCTCTATTCCTCGTGCGGTCATGTCTCTCTTATATATAATTTGCTTTTACCGCTCTTTTAGTCTTTCCTTAAGCACGAGATCATTCTTAGTGGTGTCTGTTTAGGAAACAAAGGTCAGAATCTGTTTTCTGTGCGTCTTAAGGACTCTTTGAAATCGAAACACACTTTCAGATTAATAGGATCAGTCAGGCTAAAGCAAAATATTTTCAACATGGCTTGGTAAAGATCGATGGTTGATGTACCCACTTTACTTGAAAAGGAAGCTATTTTGTTCTTTTTCTTTTTACTCAAAATGACCAATTAGCATTTCCTACTTTTTGTTAGAATATTGATCTATTTAATTCTTTCCAATCTCGACTTATGACATATCAAATCTTGTTTATCGCTTTATATAGACTGAAAACCCCTCAAATTCACACTTGGATTATGTGGGACCTTTTTTCTCTTTACATCTATGTCCTTTGGATCAAAATTTTCTTTATAAAATATTTCCTTCAGAAGGTTCATGATTTTAAAAATAAGGGTTTTAGTATATGACCTTTGCGAGTGCTGCAGGTCATACAAGTAGTAAAATACGAGATGTAAGAGATCCCGAAGTATCATTCCATGAGAGAGATTGGTACATCAGATTAAAGATCAACTACCCCAACTACTAAAACTTCCATGCTATTTGGACTAAGAACTCAGAAATGGAGATTGCTTTATCTAGAAAAATAAAGGTTATAGACTATTAACTACTATTTAACTAAGCCTAAAAACAAATTAAATGACTGAAAATAAATCGTAACCAAAATCTTGGAATTTGAATCGGTTTCATGAAAGCAGAAAACTATCGAGTGGTGTAGCTTGTTGATTCCTACACTAAAATACATTTACTTTCTGTTTGTGTATGGATCTGGATTGTCAAGATTTCCTAAATTTTTGGAATTGGATTTCTCCATATTGGTTGGATCCTTATTCTCTCGAAGACCAAAAGGATCGAAACCCGACTGTATTCCCGATCCTCTTATAAAGAATCTGGTATTTTTCTTTCTCAATACTTCACACCCATTTCTTGTTGACGGCAGACCTTTTGCATTTCCTTCTTAGGATTTTCGCAAAGTTTCTACCACTTAAAAGGTGGCTCAACCTCCAGATCTATTGGGTTGTTCTTTTCCCTTGATTAGATCTCAACTAACACGGTGTTAAGAACTTGCCTTTAGATTGAGGTGAACTCTCTGATAATTTATATTGTTAAATACTCCCCTCCAGCCTTCAGTTATGACCCGAATGGGGTTATCAAAATGAGCGCTCAAGCTCAGTAGTTCGTCAATGGTAGTCTACCACTTGAGGGGAAAAGAATGCTCTCGACTCTCGAGAATTTCGTCTATGTGTCATGCGGATGGCATCCTGGATATCGAGCAAGATATTCCTGAAATGGTATTGGTGCTACTATTGAGAACATCTATTCAAGCGACATCAAATAAGTAAATCCGAACCCAAATAAGTTCTCCAAATTTATGCAGGAAAGCCTGTAACTAAATGTAAGTCAAATCCAGCAGAGTTGCCCTCCGATTACTGTAATTGCGAATTAAAGTAGATCACCGTCGCGTCTGACCACGTAATTGCAATAAAGCCCGAGAGAGAATTGATTAATTTGTCTGGAATGTCATAAATTTTTTCAAGGCGGTAATTTTAAGGAGAAAGAAAATAACATAAATAAAACTAAATCACTGGAACACACACCCGGTTGCGATTGAATCAGAAAATAAGAGTAACTAAAAAAAGTAAAAATCTACTCTAAACTATACCTTTGAGTTCCTCTCCTTTCCTTTTAAGGTAGTGAAGACGGAAGACCCATTTCCACTATTCTAAAGCATCACATTGTATCAAAAGAAATTGAGGCCGAATCAAAAAAGCTCACAAATTACCCCAGATAAAAGGCCCACTTCATTACATCTATGTGCGACCTCGAGTTGATATCGCGACATGAATTCCCTTGTTTGCTCCGGGTTGTTAGCGACGCCTTGTTACTTACATTGCGACCAGTTTTCTTGTGCCCGGATCGATAGTGAGCATGTTTGTAGTCGCGACCTTGTTTACTCAGTGTTTCTCAAGAGTTGATGTCATGACCACGGTTTCATGTCGCGACATCGTTTATCTTCTCTTCTTACGGCCGAGGATTACGGCCGGCAGTTTAGGTTCGACCACCTTTTACGTTTGTAGGATGACTTCCTTATTTGTGACTTTGATTTCTTGATCGCGATTGTGTTGATGGTCTTGCGCTTCGCAGGTTTCAATTTAATATCAAAACCTCCGGTGATGTCGCGACCTCTTTTCTGCGCATTTTCTTTTTCTTACGGTGCAACCCTCCAGTTCTTTGTTAACTAATTTTTCCTTCCCACCCTTTCCCTTCAGTCGCGACCTCGGGTGATGTCGCAGCCTCTTTTTTTCAGCTGCCACTCCGGCTCTTAACGGTCGACCTTGGTAGTGGTCGCGACATCGTTTGTGGTCCTTGATTAATAAATGGTCGCAACTTCAGTCTTCCTGTTGGGACTCCAGTTCCCATTTTTATGTGGTGACCTCAACTATATGTCTCGACCTCAAATGATGCCTTTCATTTAAAAACTAGTTGCAACTTCGTTCTCTTGCAAAGACCTCTCTTGTGGCTTCATTGACGGATCCACGTAGCGACATCAGACTGACGTCGCGACCTCAGTTACATTCAATTGGGTCGGCGACATCCAATTTGGTAATAGCGACGTACCGTCTTCTTTTGAATATTTCTTTAGTGCTTGGCGCCACATTTCCTTTGTCACAACCTCTTTCTTCAAGTCACAACTTCACTTGTTAAGGTCTTCTATTTCTTCTCAAGATTGATTTAGGTGATGTAAGTGACTTAAGGAAATGTGACAACTAGCTTCTGTCGCGACTCAGATTTTCGATTCTGACTTGGTCTAACATAAATTTGAAGTCTCTTACAGGTTTATAATGAGATTTTATATGTATATTTTCTGCAAAATTAAATTTGAGTAAAATATCCACGTTTCAACATACAAAATCAACATTTATCTTGTAATATGCTGTGAAAATGGATTAAAAATAATGAGTTTTGGACTCATGGGTTAAGCTGAATTTATGGGAGACAATTCAAGCTGTGAAGTCCGGTAAGTAGTCATCACGAGACTCTAGAAAAATTTGGGATTTTACCGAAATTATGATTTTACCCTTTTGAAAATTAGAATTTTTCGGGTTTACATTCTCCCTCATGAGAATTTCCATCCCGAGTGCATTGCAATCCTTACAAACCACATGCATATGAAACGTGCACTATACCATGCATGTAAATTAGTCATTTAAGTATTAAACGACTAAACCACGTACCTACATCCCTAAACAAGAAGGGATAGGTGGCCCGCATCGTATCCTGTGGCTACCCACGTTGACTCCTCCACTGCAGTCTTGCCATAGCACCACCATACGCCTCAGGTCTTGTGATACTTCTACCAAAACGATCTCGGCTATCCATAATACACCTTTAGTCCTCCTCGAAAGTCCATTAGTGTCAACCTCGATCTCTCCCACACAGTCCTTTACATGGCGGATGCGAGTGTACCTCGAGCATGGAGACGTGAAATACCTCGTGGACACCTGACATGCTGAGCGGTAAAACCAATCGGTACGCTACAGTGCCTACCCTCTCGAGTATCTCGAATGGCCCAATAAACCTTGGCGATAGCTTCCCGCACTTACCGAACCTGACCACTCTTCTCTTAGGCATCACCTTCAAGAAGACGTGAGCTCTCTCCCACCTCGGTTCAACATAATGGTGATCTGCATGGCCTCCCATACAATGCCTCATATGGTGCCATCTGTATACTCGCCTGATAACTGTTGTTGTAGGCGAATTCCACTAAGGGCAAGTGCCTCTTCCCGACTACCCTTATGATCCCGGGACCCATGTTCGCAGCATGTCCTCTAACACACACATGTGGTCCTCTCGGGCCCGACCATGTTTGTGGGTAGGCTTTGTACTCATGTGGTCGGCCGTGTGCTCATAGCCTTTTGGAAACTCTTCCAAAGTGCGCGTAAACTCTCGGTCCACACATCTAACATGGATACTGGTACTCCATGTGTGGGACTATCTCGAATGTCTGATCGGTAGAATCTCTCCAAATATGAAGGTCATCAGTTCCGGTACAGAAAATGTCTTGAACCGACTCGACCTTGTGGTGTCAGGTGGCAGTGGATCACAAAATCCATGGCGACGTGCTCCCACTTCCCGCTCGACCACCTCCAGTGGTGAAGTAACCTTCTTTGTACAGTTACCGGCCCTTAACTGTTGACACGTGAGACATCGTCGAGCGAAGTCCCTGCATGTCTCTTCATCCCTCCGGTATCTGGTGAGATCTTAGTACATCTTCGTGCCACTGGATGCCACGGCCCGAATCGAAGCCGGTGAAACTCCCGAATCTCCTCCTCTCCGTCGATTATTTGGGAACCAGCAGTCCTTTATCACAGAAGACCTGTCGTGGAGTCCGACCCTCGTCACGGAAGTACTTAGTATGCCGTCCATGATGGACACTATCTTCGCGTCTATCTGGGACTCCAATCCTCTGCTCAACGAAGACGGTGTAACTACTAAACTCCCAATGACGATACCTGAGCACGCTCATTTGGTATGTATTTGTCCGGTCGGCGTCGCTCCGGCGCTACTGGCAATCCTCCACATGACTTTCGGCGAGTCGTCGTACCGCATTTGCCTTACGGGATGGTAATGCGAAGTGAAGTCGCCCTCCCAGGAACTCCGTCCATTTGCGTTGCCTCGCCAGAGGTCTGTTTGCGTGAAAATATACTTGGACTTTTGTGAAAGTGCAGTACACCTCGGCTGATGCGCCATAGAAATAGTGGCGCCCGAATCTTCGAGGCGAAGACTGCGGCGCGACTCCATGTCGTGTGTGGGGTAATTACGCCATGATTCTTCAATGGCGAGAACCATAGCTCTGCCCTCCGGACGCATCAAAGCACATCCGTCCGGCTCTCGAGGCATCACAATCTGCTGGCGTGTACCCTTGTCCCTGTCGGGACTATCAAGATGAGTGTTGAAGCGAAGCCTCACTCTTGATTCTGGAATGCTTCCCACATCGGTCATCCCAATCAAACTTGGCCTCCTTCAGGGTCAATCTCGTCATAAGTCTTACCCAGCTAATCGGGAAAATCCTCAATGAATCTCATAGTACCTGCAATCTGAAACTCGTATCTCGAAGTGACTTGAGCCTCTCCCAGTATTATAGGTGTAGTAAATTGGGTTCGCTCCGGATTCACTTTTAAAGGTTTAAGCAGTGATGTTTTTATTGAATGCGTAGGAGTCAGGAGACCAGGAGTTAAGAAGGCTTCGGTTGGGTCCTTCAACATATCAGTATCAAAGCCTAAGGTTTTGAAAATGTTTTGGTGTTTTGAAAAGTCTCCACGTCTTAAAATGATTTAATGTTTGATTTAAAGGTGCACGAGTTATTTTAATAATTTAAATGTCATATGAACTTTATAACATATGATATGTTTAAATGTTACAGACAATGCGTCGTCGGCGGAGTCGACCCGAGAGAGTTCACTGTGAGTTATGCTGCTCATTTCGAGGAACATATAGATGAATATGTTAATGTTCCTATTCCACCTCCTGTTCAGCGAGCCTTCGCAGGGACCATCGTCCTCCGAGCCGTGGGGAGTGAATATATCGCTTAGTCGGATAAACAGATTTTGCTTCCTGACATTTCGTCGGCCGGAGTGAGGCTGTGGTGTCGTGAGGGCAAGGAAATTAGGGGCAAGAAATTATGATGGAATAGGGGATCCTGAAAAGGCATGGTCATGGCTAGAGGGTAATGAGAGGGTGTTCAATGTTATGGGATACTCCGATGAGCAGATGGTGACATATTACCTTCCTATTGAGAGGCCGAGCACTTGACTGAGTGGGAAGGCGATCTGAGAGACGATTTCCAGAGGGGGTGTGTTGGACTCAGTTTAAAGAGGAGTTTCTAGAGAAATTCTACCCTATGGTTTATAAAGATAAAAAGATTGAAGAAATTTTCAAGCTTGAGCAAGGGACCATGTCGATGGCAGTTATGAAAGAAGTTCTCGAGCTAGTGTGACATGTTCCTGTATTTTGCTTGACCATGAGGTATAGAAAAGTAGAAGTTTGTCGTGGGCACGAGAAAAGAGGTTAAGAGCATTTTGGCGTCGATCTCATTACTCATTATGGGCGGGTGGTTGAAGTTTGCCATCGGGATAGAGAGAGGAGTTTGAGATTAGCTCCTCAGTTGCACGAGGGGTTCGCGAGGGCTAAAGAGAGATGGATACACTTGGACTCGGGTGGATCCGGTAAAAAGTCAAGAAGGAGGAAAACCACCATGGGTAGGCGTAAGGCAGTCGACGCGATGCAGTCGGGTTCGGTAAAACCAGCATTGGAACTATCGACCCAGGCGACAATGCGATAAGTGTGGAAGGTTTCATAGGGTAGTCGCGGGATGAATTTTTGATGTTTATTCACAGGATGTGGGCCCGGTCGGGACATTTTGCAAGATATCCCTGATTAATATCCGTGATGGGTCGGCTACGGTGGCACGATTATAGAGGCCATTTTGTTGGTGAGGTTAGGATCGAGGAGGGGCACCTTGGAATGGGGTTTACTCCTTCTAAGTAGACCTAGTGTCTTAGAAGGTAGAAGTCGACCACCTAGAGGACCTGGTAGACCTATGACCCGAACCAGGGGTGACTGGTTACCGGTGGGATGCGTCTTGCTCTAGATGTTGAGGTATGATTTAGTCATGTGTGATGCTCATATTCTTATAGACCACAGGCTACCACGTTCTTTTATTTCTATGGGGTTTTATAGCCGAATGTTGTGTGGAGTCCCTGACCT
This sequence comes from Tetrastigma voinierianum, assembly GCA_016808115.1. Lineage (NCBI taxonomy): Eukaryota > Viridiplantae > Streptophyta > Magnoliopsida > Vitales > Vitaceae > Tetrastigma > Tetrastigma voinierianum. The sequence goes on from JAEQBH010003411.1 coordinate 52,299, forward strand.
AAGGGCGCGACATAGTGGTATCTCTTCCTACGAGGGGATTCACGGCTGAGAGGTGTTTATATGGATAGTAGTGTGATTATTGGAGACGGGGAGTTTTAGCGGGCTTGGTAGTATTAGACATCCATGACTTTTATGTTGCTCTTGGCATGGATTGGCTATCTAGACATCATGCTACGATGGATTGTTATAGAAAAGAGGTTAGGTTGCGGACCGGGAGTGAAGCAGAGAGGTTGTGTTCTATGGGTTCTGGAAGACCTTTGCCCTACTTGATGCCATGACAGCTATAAAGGCTAGTAAGATGCTGCGGAGTCATATCGGGATGCATGGCTTAATACCGTTGGGGTGAGGGATAGTAGTGATCGACTAGAAGATATTAAAATTAGTCGAGAGAATTTTTAGATCATTTCTAGAGGATCTTCGGGTATGCCTCGGATAGAGATTGATTTTGAATTAGATTGGCCTGGGACGAGGCAAACTCTAAGGCACCTTATAGGATGGCTCAGCTGAGTTGAAAAATTGAAAGTACGCCGGAAGAGCTTGTGAATAGCAGGGTTTTGTCAGGCTGAGTACTTCGCCTTGGGGAGCTCCTATTCTGTTCGTGAAGAAACATGATGGAAGTTTGAAGTTATTGTATTGATTATAGAGTTGGTCCTAAGGTGACAATGAAATCAATGCCCGACCCGCAGGTGATGATCTTTTTGATCAATTCTGGGGGAGGCTGAGGGTATTTTGAAAATTGATTGAAGGTCGAGTTACCATCAATTAAAGATAGGTCGGAAAGATGTTCCCAAGGCGGCTTTTAGAACAGGTATGGGCATTCTGAGTTCTTAAAGATCATGCCATTTGGACTAACTAATAATACTTGTTTGTTTTTATGGATCTTATGAATAGGATCTTTTAGCCTTATTTAGATCAGTTTGTTATAGTATTCATTGATGACATTTTTTGATCTGTCGGTGGTAGGAAAGATCATGAGGAGCATCGAGTTGTTTCTGATTACGAGGAAAATCGGTTGTATGCCAAATTCGATGCGTCACGATTGGTTAGAGCGGTGTGCCTTTCTAGGACATGTAGTTTCAGCGAGAGGGGTTTTGTTGATCCTCAGATTGAGGCAATTGTGAATTGGAAACCACCTACGGATGTGGCCAGAATCTGAAGTTTAAGGTTTAGCGAAGTCTTATCGAAAGTTTGTTAAGGGGTTTTTCGAAGTTAACGGCTCCTTGGCTAAATTGACAAGGAAGAGGAAAAGTTTGTATGGTCGAAGCATGTCTGACAAAGCTTCGATGAACTAAACGGAAATTGACCTCTGACCGAGTTCTTACACTTCCATCGGTAGGATGGATATCTGATTGTATTGTGATGCATCCAGGCAGGGCTTAGGGTGTGTGTTAATGCAACATGAAAATGTGATAGCATATGCTTCGAGACAATTGAAGAAGCATGAGCAGAATTATCCGACACATGACCTAGAGCTGGCTGCTGTAGTCTTTGCTCTATAGATATGGAGGCATTACTTATTTGGGGTTCCATGCAGAATTTTACGAGATCCGCGAGAGCACCAGTATTTATTCCACCCAGAGTTAAATGAGAGCCAGAGGAGATGGGTTGAACTCATTGGGATTATGAGTGCACTATTAAGTACCATCCGGGAAGGCTAATGTGGTAGCTGATGCTCTCAGTAGGAAATCTACAGGTTCCATATCTCACTTAAAGGTTGTATACCTCCCTAGACTTGTGGAATTAAGGTCTTTAGGTGTGAGACTAGAGTTGACAGATAATGGAGCTTTACTAGCTACATTTCATGTTCGTCCGTGCGATAGACGGGATAAGGGAACTCTGAGCTCAAGATCCAATCGTGATTAAGTTGAAAGGGAGCCAGGAGTCTAGGAAGCTAAGGGATTTTCGGTCGGCGGATGGTACATTGATGATGGAGTCTCGGGTTGTGTGTCTGGATGTGGGAGAATTAAAGAGATTATGGAAGGCTCGCTCTTTTTGCATATACGTGCATCAGGAAGCACTAAAATGTATCATACCACTACGAGGAACACTGCGGTGGAGGTATGAGAAGAAAGATATTCTTGAGTTTGTCTCGGATGTCTCATTTATCAACAAGTCAAGGTTGAGCATCAAAGACCTACAGGGCTCTTACAGTCTCTTCCGATCCCTCAGTGGAAATGGGAGAAAATCACGATGGATTTTTTGGTAGGAATTTGCGCATTGCGGAAGTGGGTTATGGCCAGCGATATGGGTGATTGTTGATAAGGTGTGAAATGGCCCATTTCCTACCTATGAAAAATAGTGACTTCCGATTGAAAAGTTAGGTAGGTTGTATGTAAAAGAGATTGTACTGACTTCACGTGCGTCAGATGTCAAATAGTATTAGATAGAGATCACGACACTTCACGGTCGCGAAACTACAGAGAGCTGCAGGTGCGGTTACATTTGGTCTGACTTTCCATCACTCCCGGGTGGATGCTTGATACGAAAAAGAACCGTCTGAGACATTGGAAGATATGCTCGGGGCTTGTGTGTTAGAGTTTAAGGAAGTTAGGATAGACATACACCATTAATGGAGTTGCCTCTGATAATAGTTATCAATCAAGCATGGAAATGGCGCCTTACGAGGCCTTATATGGAAGGAAGTGTAGGACTCCATTATGTTGGGATGAGGTAGGTGAGAGAAGGGTATTAGGTCAGGAAATTGTTCAGGTCCACGACAGGATAATGTTAAGGTTATTGGGATAGATTAAAAAAAAGATAGCCTGAGATCGATAAAAAAGTTATGTCGAATGCTTAGGAAGGAGAGATTTGGGACTCGGTGGGGATCGGTATTTACGGATATCACCTTGGAAAGGGGTGTTGCGGTCGGAAGAATGGGAAGTTAAGTCCCAGTATATGGGACCTTATGAGATTGTGGAAAGAATTAGCGTATCGATTAGAGTTGCCACACGAATTGGCGATACATGATGTCTTTCATGTTTACATGTAGTATATAAATGAGATCCTTCACATGTGTTAAAGAGATCGGCCGGTTGGAGTGAAAGAAGACTTGACTTATGAAAGACCGATTCGGATTGTTGTCGAAGGATCAGGTTCTTCGGAACAAAGTGATTCCTTTAGTGAAGGTGATGTGGATGAATCACGGCAGAGAGGAAGCAACATGGGAACGTGAAGATCAAATGCAAACTCAGTATCCACACCTATTTTAGTCAGGTATAATATTTAACTTTCGAGGACGAAATTTTTATAAGGAGGGGTGAATTGTAAGACCTTGAATTTACAATTTCCATGAATAATAAATTTCGTTTTCGATCAATTAAGTATTAGACTATAAACAGTCAAATGAATAGCAATTTTCGAAAAAAAAAGCCCCGAAAAAAAAAATGTTCATAATAATGTATTGGGTCCAAAGAAGCTGAAATAGATTAAAATGAAATTATGTTAAGGGGTGAAAATGCAATTTTTCTGAAAAATGGCAAAACGGTAATTTGCCACAGAAAAATATGAAAATTTTCTAGATCTCGAATGATGAAATGGACTTCACCGTTGAATTCGTCTCGCGAAATCTAGTTACCCAGTCAAATTTCGTTGAATTAGAGGCGGTCGGTTCCACGAAGTGGTGACGGACATCGATTAGACCCACAGCGAGATTTTTAGAAAAATCGAAAAAATATCAAATATTTAAATAATGTCCATTTAAGATAAATGGGCCGAAATCGGGGCGAAATAAATTGTTTAGAAGCGGCAGGCAGAAGAAGTGTGACACGTGAGCGCGGCGTGGGCCGTGTCCACTGCCATAAATATCTAAAAAATCTAAAGCTCTCATTTGGTCTTAGCCAAGCGCAGAGAGAGTAAGAGAGAGAAAAACAATCTTCTCTCTTCGATTCATGGGATTTCGTCGGTCGGATCTCGTTAGGTCGAGAATTAAAGTTGATCTACGCGACGAGGGCTACGCGTGGGTACCAGAATCATAAGATTTTTCCAAGGTCTAAGGTTTGGGTTTTCACGAAAATCGAGAAAATGAGGTGTCACGGGAAAGCACGCCATTTGAGGTAGAGTTTTTCTCCTACTCGGGTTAATTTCGTCCCCAGGGCATGGAGTGTCTAAGGAGATCTTTGTCGAGTTTTTTCTAGGCCCGGCCCAGTATGTTGTATAACTTGGCCATCACTCATCTGAATTGAGTGATTCAAATTTCTACGCAAACTAGACTGATAGGAGAACACTTCTCATTGAAATAGGTCTATCCAAATTCCTACCCATTTGGACTCAAAAATGCATTCAAAGTGGAGTTATGTTTAGGTAGTTTTTCTGTTCTGTTTTTAAGACTCCATGATTGTATTTTGCCCATAACTTGGCCATCACTCATCCGAATTGAGTGCTTCAAATTTCTAAGTAAACTAGACTGATAGGAGAACATTTCTCCTTGAAATAGGTCTATCCAAATTCGATTATTTGGACTGAAATGCATTCAAAGTAGAGGTATGTTCGAGCGGTTCTTGCAGTATGTTTTAAGACTCCATGACTGTATTTTGGCCATAACTTGGCCATCACTCATTCGAATTGAGTGATTCAAATTTCTGGATAAACTAGACTGATATGAGAACATATCCCCGTGAAATAGGTACATCTAAATTCCGACACTTTGGGACTCATAAATTCATTGAAATGCCTGACACACGAATTCTAGGGTGACGCGTGGGTCATGGCCTCGATTTCGAGAAGGTCATAACTTCTTACGTCCAGAACTCAGTTTGGGTGTTCTTCGACTCTGGAAAGCCCATTGAGTCAAGTGACTGAAAATTTATGGTTGCACCAAGTGTGCAGGTTGCTTAGTTATGTCGATGTAAATAGTAGGGTTTTTGGCATGTGATTTCATGGCATGTTGTGGGCTATTGTAATGGAATTAGTAATTGACATGAGTTAGCATAAGAAAATCATGAGAACAACAGAGGTTGAGTTCAATTGATTTTAATCAATTGGAAGTGATTAAATGCTTAAGGGTTGCTGGAAAGTATAGTATAATTAATGGTTTAATTGAACATGATTAAGGTATGGATGTTAATGGATTTTATGGATAATGTGACTTGTAGGAGGAAGGTGATAAAGGACAAGGGTGGAGGTGGAAAGTTTTTATTTAAAAAAGGAGGAAAAAGGAGCTTAAATAACTAAGGTTAGGGGAAAATAAATGTTTATGAATATATATATATATATATATATATATATATATATATATATATATATATATATATATATATTAATGTTTACCAATGTATATGTTTTCATATCTATGTTATAAATATTCAAATGAAAAGAAATAGTTTTCTTTGACTTTAAATTATGTTGAGAAAATATGAAATGATTATGGTTTTCATAGTTTTTATAAAGCATGATTTATGGTTTCCATATGAAATGAAATGAAATGTTTATGAATGTATATTTTATATATACATGTTTATATGAAAATGTTTTGATCCATGGATTTTATGTTACAAAGATAAAGTTTAAAGGAAAGTCGGCTAAAAGTACTTTACGCGTGCATGAGTATATGGGAAGAGGTTGTTAGGATTTTTATAGAGGAAGGGAAGATTGATGCATATTGCCATGCGTGAAAAGTCTGAAAGTTACCAACATAATGTGATTTATTCCATAGTGCAATGGTATTTTAAAGAGCACGATTTATCGGAGTTTCCTTTTAGGCCATGTCGGTGATCGTGAAGTTGTTTCACCATAGGTTCTTTCATGGGCCAACGGTGGTTAACAGTATGGCATGATTTCTCGGAGGTTCCTTTTTGGGCCATCGGTGATCGTAAGACTCTTTCCTCGGAGGTTCTTTCATGGACTAACGGTGGTTAACGGTATGCGGGTTCCATTGGATATGACAGATTCAAAAAGGAAAGAAAGTATATTGAAAATATATGCTGATACAATTGTTTTACACAATGTATTTGATCTATATGGAAAAGAAAGTAAAGCAAATGTTTATGGAAAGGATATGTTTATACAATTGTTTTACACATTGTCTGATATGGAAAAGAAAGTAAAGTAAATGTTTATAGAAATGAGATCTCTATACAATTGTTTTACACGTTGTATTTAAATAGAAAGGAAATGAATGCAAAGTAAATGTTTATAAGAGTAAATCTCACATACAATTGTTTTACACATTGTATTTGAACACTGTCTTGGAAACATTATTTTCCTATAGTACTCTCAGGCTCATTTAGCTCACCATTTTTCCAAATGTTTTTAAAATGTTTTCGGGGGTAGAGGCGCGTGTAGTTCGAGGCATCCTCAGGGCGGTGACACTTCGCCTCACGTGTGACCACCTTTTGAAAATGTATAATTTTATTGTAAATAACTACTTGTACACCTTTATTTTATGTGTATATAAGTTTGAAATTGTTTTATGTATCTATAGTGTTTAGAAAATGATTTTAAAGTTTGATTTGAAGTTTGATTTGAAATTGGTTGTGGTGGACTTGATGTCCCATTGTTGGATGTGGAGTAGATTAAATTATTTTATTACAAGTGTTATAAATTGGGACATGTCCGAAAAACAGAGGAAACTCTGCCTAATTTTCTATAAAGGGTTTAATGTTTTAAAAAAAATAATAATAATTTGTCCCACCATGTTTCATAAGATTTTAATGGAAAACCTAATTGTATAAATGGGTTCGCTCCACGGATTCACTTTTAAAAAGGTTTAAACAAAATGAAATGTTTTTTTTCGAATCTATAGGAGTGCCGGGAGGGTCCCCCAAGTTAAGAAAAGGAAACTCGGGTTGGGTCCCTTCAACTGTAGTATTGGAATGACGATGGAGCCATTGTGAAAGAAAAAGAAACCATGGTCTTATCAAAGGTCTAAACTAGTACTCAGGGTGATGCCAAAATCTTTGGTGATCATGATGTAAAGATAGAGATATACCCACTAATCAAAATATGTCTGATCTCTTAGCTAAGCCACTTCCCCATAAAAGTGTGATTCACATCCACTTACCTAAGGTATGAGATACAAAGGCCATTGGCTTTAGCACAAGTGGGAGTTTGTTAGAGAAGTGCTCTAAAGACAATCGCCCTTAGCACTTATTGTACACATTATATATTGTTTAATATGTAAGGCTTATTCATTTATTTGATATTCATACGTTGAATTGATATAGATCTTTAATCGAATTAATGAAGTCCATGGTACATAACATAGCATGAAGGAAATCATGATGGGATCATGATAATAAGATTCCTATCATGTACAATTATGTTAATATCTAATTATCCCTAGTCATAGGATCAACGAGAATGAATAGTGTTAATCTAGACAGACTAGCACATGTCATACTCCTTGATTAGATCAAGCCATGGATCTTAAAAACTATGATCATGAGATGATTAGAGTTGACATGTGGATGCTTGCTATGGGTAGCTAAGTACATCGGAGACCTGCCATGAGACAATCATATGGATTATCTATTTAAATGTAGAAGATTGTCTAATCATAGCAATGGTGCAAGTATCCTTAGACTTGAGGTGCTCAAGGATATCTTGAATGCTAATTCTATACTTTGACTTCATTCCTTGTTGCCTTGAGGTCACCAGGAGGAATTTGATGATTGGGTGCAACTTGAGAATGTCGAAGGTAATTGGTACACGACAAAGGATTTTCCACTCCCAAATAGAGGAGAGTATACTTATGGCCTTGTCAAGATCATTGCTCGGAATCTGTAGTGGAAATTTCATGAAGAGTGTGAGTGCATAGCCGATGGGTAATGAGTGCGGGAATGAGTTCTAATATCACTTAGGCTAGATGTGGCGTAGCTAGTCTAGTGGGAGCTACACTTTGTCCATGCTCTGAACCGAGTGGGTTATAGATTGGTTAAATGACGAATTGTATGGTATTTATCTATGGAAGGGTTTGCAGTCAAACCATTGACTCTCTGGTCAATTGAGAGTTATGATGTGTTCTTGAATCTTGCTCGTGACACTTGATTCAATGGTTGAATTAAAGTGGCGACATAATAGAGACTAATGATTTTACACTTAGAAGAGTGTAGAGCTTATGTGAAACGATTTAGATGTGATCCAAATATGAGGGAGATCATTCTCGAGAATGGAATGTCACAGGATTAGTAAAATCCCAGGTTCGAAGGCCATCACTAAGAGAGATAACAGGCTTAGGCTTGTTCTTCGACTTAAAGCCCATGAAGTAACATGCTATAGTGCATAGGGATGTGTGTAGTCTATCATCCCTTAAAGTGAGGGGCACTTTAGACATTTCATAAGATAAGATTTTCCTATAAAAGGACCTTTATGGAAAAGGTCCTTGAGAGGGTGTTCTTCAAGAACTCCTCTTTATGAGACTAGGTTTTGGCTTCTTCTTCATATCGAGACTTGGCTAGCACTGGGACTTCTTTCGAGATCGTGGCCTTGGAGGTTATCGGCTCCACTCTTCATGTGGATACCGTTAGAGGCGAACATAAGACTTGGTTTGCTTCGGCCTTCGCTATTCCAACCAGTAGATCAGTTTTTGAAACCTACAAAAGGTAATCTCGCACCCTTCTCTACAGTTTTGAACCGGATTTTATGCCCCAAGGGATCCTTGGGAGGTTTTAGTTGAGATTTTTTTTTTGTTTTCCGCTGCTTTTGGCATGAGATGCCACCCTCAAAACCCTACATTTAGAACCAATAATATATGGCCTACATTTATCACAAGAGAACACAACTACAAGCATTTCTTTTTTCGTAGTTGTATAGTTTTGTTGGGCTTCATTCAATGTATGGCTTGCATAGTAAATAGCCAGAAATATCTTCTCATGATGTTGTCCCAAACTAAACCAATGGCAAAGTCACTAGTGTCACACATAATCTCAAACATAAGACTCCAATCCGATGCACTCATGATAGGTGCTGAAATGAGCTTCTTTTTTATATCAACAAAAGCCTCAAGGAAAGATTCATCAAATACAAACGGTGCATCTTTCTCAAGCAATCGGCATAAAGGCCTTGCAATTTTAGAAAAATCTCTAATAAACCTCAAGTAGGAACTCGCGTGGCCAAGAAAAGTCCTCACTCCCTTCACATTCATCGGAGGATCAAGATTTTCTATAGCTGAAATTTTTGCTTTATCAACATCTAAGCCCTCTTTGGATACTCGATGACCTAGTACAATGCACTCACTTACCATGAAATGACACTTTTCCCAATTTAGAACGAGATTTTTAGCTTGACATCTTTCTAGCACAATGTCCAAATTATGGAGACAATGAGAAAATGAAGTCTCAAATACTAAAAAATCATCCACAAAAACTTCAATAACATCTTCAACCAGATCAGAAAATATCTCCATCATACACCTTTGAAATGTGGTCGGTGCATTACAAAGACTGAACGACATTCTTCTAAAGGAATAAGTTCCATAAGGGCATGTGAATGTCGTTTTCTCCTAATTTTTGGGGATGATTATGATTTGGTTGTACCCTGAATTCCCATCCAATAAGAAATAGTGTGAATGGCCCGCTAGCCTATCAAGCATTTGATCTATAAAGGGTAGTGGGAAATGGTCTTTCCTATTAGCTTTGTTAAGCTTACGATAATCAATACATACTCTTCATCCCGTGACAATTTGAGTAGAAATAAGTTCTCTTTTTTTATTTCTCACAACCGTCATACCTCCCTTCTTAGGAACAACTTGGATGGGGCTCACCCATGTACTATCGAAAATTGCATATATGAAACCGGCATTCAACCACTTAAGACTTCCTTTTTCACTACTTCTTTGTGTGTAGGATTCAATCTCCGTTGGTGCTCAACAATTGGTTTTGAATCATCTTCCATGAGAATTTTATGATGCACACTGAAGGACTAATTCCCTTAATGTCATCAATACACCATGCAAAAGCTCCAATATTTTTCTTCAATATAAGCAAGAGCTCCTTCTCTATTTCATCGTTCAAAGCAGTTGAGATTATAACTGGCTTAGTACTATTTTCACCTAAAAATGCATAGTGAAGATGTGTAGGAATCTCTTTCAACACTAATCCATCTGGAGTTATAGGCTCTTGCACAACAACTACCGCTTCTTCACTTTCCTCAAGAGTCAAAATAGTTTCAACTAAAAGTAGAATTAGAAGCTAACTTGTTTCATTTTCAATTCTTGATGGAAGCGATTGAATTAGACACTCTTCAAGCGGATCTCTATCCATATACTCATGCATCAACCCATCCCTTGAAGGTATCAACGAATCAATTCTCATACATGTGGCTTTATCATCACCAGCAAATTTCAAATTTTGATACAAATTAAACTTGACTTGATCATCACCCACTCTTAGAGTTAATTCCCCATCTTTTACATCTATTAAATCTTGTCCAGTTGCTAAGAATGGCCTACCCAAGATCAAAGGTGCCTCTTTGTATTCTTCCATGTCTAGGGCAACAAAATCAATTGGGAAAATGAATTTATCTACTTTCACAAGCACATCTTCAATTATACCTTGTGGAAAAGTCAAAGAACGATCAGCCATTTGAAGAGGTAAAGCAATAGGAGTAGGTTCACCTAAATTCAACTTCTTTACCATAAATAACAGCATAAGATTAATATTGGCCCCCAAGTCACACAAAGATTTCTTAAAAGTGTGTTCACCAATTACACATGGAATGGTGAAACTACCAGGATCTGTTAGCTTTTCTGGGAGTTTTCTTTGAATAATGGCACTACAATTCTCTAATAGATTGATTGTCCCAACTAAATCCAATTTCTTCTTATTACTCATGATCTATTTCATAAATCTCACATAGTTCGACATTTGAGCAAGGGCATCTGCAAATGGTATGTTAACTTCCAATTTCTTGAAGATGTTGAGAAATTTAGCAAATTGTTCATCAAGCTTGAATTTTTTGAATCTTTGAGGGAAGGGTAAGGGTGAAGTGTAAATGGGAGGATTGTCAAAAAAAGTGACTCTTCCAGGAACAACCTCATCTTGCTTTTGTTTCTTTTCTTTGTTATCCACCTTCACCTCTTCTTGATTATTTTCAGTACTAGACTTCTCCTTTTCATTCTCAACATTCTTCTTCTCAACTTCAACTTGTTGCTTCACCTCCTTGGAATCATCAAGCTCTGCTCCGCTCCTAAGAGTGATAGCCATACACTCTTTGGAAAAATTTTTCGTGTCACTTGGAAAGGATTTTGAAGAACTTTGTTTTAAAGATTGGGCTATTTGCCCCATTTGAGTCTCTAAATTCTTCACAGTCGCATTAAATCTTGTTTGATTTGTCTCCATATTCCTCATACAAGTGCCCATAGTTGATTGAATGTTCTTCAGGTTCATCATTAAACTACCCATGTTAGCTTGACCATTTTCCAATCGAGTGATATGAGTATCATTGCTCTTCTTCATTTCATTTATCACAAGTAAGAGTTCATGAAAACCAAGTTATCTTGCATTCCCTTGATAGTTGGAGCTCAAAGCTCCATGATTTTGAAAACCGGGAGGTGCCATAGTGGTGCTCAACTGGTGGGATTCATGGGGAACTATAGCTTGATTCCCATATGATAATTTCTCATGGTTCCTAAATTCCATGTGGTAATGAGAAGGTAAATTATTGTTAGGCTGAAATGTATAGCCTCAGTTGCTCACTTAATTTGCTTCCTCCACTTGGAATAGGGTATTGGCCATCATTGCCCCTTGTGCTTGCATATAAGCAATCTCACCAATTGTTGGCTCCCTTGGAGTTTGTTGATTCAACTTTGTCATAAACGCATCAAATTTCGCTTATAATGATGGCAATCTATCTTACTCCAAGAGACCTCCTTGCTTCCTTCTAATACTTCTTTCTGAAGGCGCTTGATAATTATTCTTCGCTAACTCTTCAAATAGTTGATTGGCTTCCTTCACAGTCTTTGTTGTAATTGATCCTCCACAAGCCGCGTCTACCAATGCTCTTTTCGAATAATTGAGACCATTGTAAAAAGTTGTACTTGGGCACTTAACTCATACCCATGCTAAACTATCCCAAGCATCGTACAATGTCTCTTAGTCACCTTGACAAAACTGAGTAATTTCTGCCCTAAGTTGTGAAGTGAGCTAAGATAGGAAAATTTTTGTTAAGAAGACTTCAGCTAATTCCCCCGATCTATTGATAGAACCAGGCATCAAGTTGTAAAACCAACTCCTCGCATTATCCCTAAGAGAAAATGGGAAAAAGCTTCAACTTAATACCATCATGATCAATCCCACTCATCTTGATTGTACCACACAACTCAACGAAATTAGAAAGGTGTCCATTGGGATCCTCTGAAGAATTACCCCTAAATTGTTGTTGTTGAACCATAGAGATTAGAGCAGGCTTCAGCTCAAAGTTGTTTGCATCAATTGATTGGTATCGAATCCCTGAATAATTCTCATTTAACAACGATCTCCAACAATCTCCCAATGTCAGTTCTCTCATTCCAGTTATCTCATTCTTATCACTATGGTCGTCACTGTATCTATCACTATTATTCTCTTCCATTCTGGTATTATTTGCCTTAACTCTTTTCAACTTGGATAATGTTCTTTCAATTTCTCAAGTGGCAATAATTCAGAAATTAGTCTTATATGCATAAAAATAGCTACCTTAAATCACCAAACATAGCTGGAAAACAAAGTAAAAATAAAATTAAAAAAATGAAAATAAAATAAATAATGCAACATTCACTCACAAAAAGATTTTTTTTTTCAAATTAGCAAACTTTGCTTTGGTTAGAATATCAATCCAAACATTAAAAACTGTTTAGATCATCAGCAACGGCACCAAAAAACTTGTTAAGTTTGCAGTGTGTATATATATCACCTAAGCCCACAAGTGCACGAGTCACAAGTAATAAATTGGTTTTCAATTATAAAACAAAATCGTTTCCACGAGGATCATATTGGTTTTATGGGGAATTGAGTACCTTGGCTACTTGAGTAGTTCATTATCTGAATGTCCCAATGATATGATGGAGTGAAAGTTTAAAGATAATAAAAACAAAGATAAACCAAAACAAAGAGTAATTTTTAAAACACCAAAGCAATTGAATAGAACAAGGAGATAAAAACTTAGAGAGGAACTAAGGTTGGTTATCTTCAATTATGCTTAGTGATTCATCTAGATGAGGTACGGGCTGGATGAATTATGACTTGAATTGGTCCTAGGACATGGTATAAAGATCTCACTCTCGTGCTCCCCCTTATATTTTTTCGCACTATCCACCTATTCACAGTTAAGTTCTTCTAGGTGGATAGGGCAATACTTTTCCTAGGCATTTTTCCTAGGGAGTTCTATTGGTCACAATTACATTCTTACAATAAAACTACCTAGACAAGGCTCGAATTGGTCATAGTCACATTCTTGCAATTCTCACTTAATACAATTTGGTGTCCCCTTATAGTGAAATCCATTTAGTACTAGACCTTTCTAATTTTTAAACTTCTTTAACTAGGTTAATTAGAATTCTAATTAATTAACTCACACCTTAAGATAATCGAATCTAGATTTTAGGGCGTAATCCTAACGATCACCAAGGATACCCTAGTAAAGTGATCTAAAACCCAATCCTTAGCATACATCAATTAACCAAATAATCTTCCAAGCATTAACACCAAACATATAAATCCAAGCATAAATCATCCAACCAAACTAGAAATTAGATAAATCAAGCATCAAATCCACTAACCAACCCTATAGAATGCCTAGCCAATCAATTCTAAAAAATTCATGTTTATTACAAACATAAAATTGAAGAAATTGAAAGAGGAGTAGAGATTGAGATACCAAACAATGAGAATTTAGCAAAAGTCTTCAATCTACAGCTCCAAAGCTAAAATAAGCCCTCCACAAGGTCTTGCATCCAAGTAATCTTTAGTTACAAACCCAGATTCTTCACAAAATTCCTAAATCTAATAGAAACCTAACCTAGAAAATAAAGCTAAGCTAAGAGAAATAAAACCCTATAATAGGAGTTTCTCCCTCAAAGTTCATTCCACCTAAATTATCTTAAAGTATGCTTTATATACACCTGGAAATGGGTCGAAATCAACCTAAAAGTGGAAATTTGTTGGGTCGTCAAGCTTGCGTAGTCGCGACTACACTACACTGGTACTGAAAATAGGATTGTAGAAGAGTTTCATAGTCATGACTATGAATTTTTGTGGTCGTGACTATGATGCATTGATGTTGAACATAGGATTGTAGAAGAGTTTCATAGTCGTGACTATGAATGTCTGTGGTCACAACTACTTTGCATTGAAGCTTAATACAGTGTGTCATAGTTGTGACTACACTGAGTCTTGTCTGCCATCGGTCTTTTGCCAGCTTTGAGTCATAGTCACGACTATGACAACAATTTGCATATTTTCTTCATTTCTTATCCAATTTGCTTTATTCTTGTCTCTTTTTCTTCCTTTTCTACAAAATACACATAGAGAGGGGGTTAGACATGAAAAGGAGTGAAAAAGGTGCTAAGTTAGCATCAAAAGCATGAAGTATACAATGTTTTGCAATGAAAAATGCTAACATGAAGCACACCTCACAAGTACTCAAGATATGGATATGTGTACCTAATGAAGAAGAAATCTGAGGCCTTAGTTAATTCAAGGAATTTAAGGCCGAGTCGAAGAAATGATTAGGAAGACACATTAAATTACTTTGTTCTAATCGAGATGGTGAGTACATTTCTATTAAATTTGTTTTTTTTTTCTCAATGAGCATAGGATTTTATCTCAGCTTAGTGCTCCAGGAACTCCACAACAAAATGAAGTGGCGGAAATAAGAAATCGAACTCTATTAGACAAAGTAAGGTCATTGATGAGTTTTTTCACATTACGTTTATCCTCTTGGGGATATGCCCTAGAGACAACAACTTACATTCTATATATGGTGCCATCCAAGTTATTACCAAAGACATCCATGGAAATATGGATAGGTAGGAAACTTAATTTAAGTCATATCCGCGTATGGGGTTGTCTCGCTTATGTATTAAAGCAATTATCTAACAAGTTGGATGCAAAGTCGGAATTTTGTTGATTTGTTGGATGCCATGTCCTGAGAGTACACTATTTTTTATAGTAAATACGACATGAAGGTATTTGTGGTCTGAATGCGAGTTCATGGAAGAAGAATACATCATGAATCACATAATTAGGGATATAAATGAATGGATGGAAAAGACTAAGTCCCCTAATGTCCAAGATAATGTTGTTTCTGCTAATCCACAACCACTAATACATGATACTGATACACCAAATATGCCTCATCGTAGTGGGAGGGTCATTAGACCACCTGTTAAGCTCACGTTGATACCACAGGTTATATGAAGCAATTAATGATAAGGATTCCAATTTTTGAAAAGAGGCTATGAATCAGAATTAGAATGCATGTATTCTAATAATTTCTGGACTCTTGTGGATTTACCCTAAGGGATTAAACCCATTGCCTGTGAATGGGTGTACAAGAGAAAGAGAGGAGTAGATGGAAAGGTTGAGACATATAAAGTCAGACTTGTGGCAAATGGTCATAGCCAAAAATCAAGTTTTGATTATGAGGAAACTTTTTTTCCACTGGCCATGATCATGTCCATCATAATACTTCTATCCATTGCAGCATATTATGATTATGAAATATGGCAAATGGATGTCAGGACAACCTTCCTTAATGGTTATCTTGAAAAGAACATCTATATGATGTAACTAGATGGTTTCATAACCGAAGGTCAAGAACACATGGTATGCAAGTTGCATAAGTCTATATATGGACTTGAGATCATGAAACAAACGTTTTGATCAAGTAATCAAACCTTTTGATTTTGATCAAAAAAGGAACCTTGTGTTTATAGAAAGATGTAGGATGATATAGTGGTTTTCCTGATTTTATATGTGGACAACATTTTCTTGATTGGAAACGATTTTGAGATGTTGTTAAAGGTAAAGATCCAGTTAGCTACTCAATTCCAAATGAAGGATTTGGGAGAGGCGCAATATGTTCTAGGTATTAAGATAATCCGAGATAGAAAGAATAAGATTATTGCACTCCCTCAAGAAAATTATATAGATAGTATATTGGTTAAGTACAACATCCAAGATTCCAAAAAAAAGGATTTACACATTTTAGATATGGAATCAATCTTACTCAGGACTAATGTCCTAAGAGAACTGGAAAAAAAAAAAAAACATGAAGCCAGTAGTACCATATGCTTCAACAGTTGGTAGTCTTATGTATGTGATGTTATGTACTATACTAGATACATGCTATTCAATTGGAATTGTGAGTAGGTATTAGTCTAATCCAGGTAGGGAACACTGAACTATTGTAAAGCATATACTCAAGTACCTAAGGAGAACAAGGGATTATATGCTAGTTTATCGTGGCAATGAGTAGGCCCCTATAGAATATATTGATGCGGATTTGAGGAAATCCCCCTCTTGATATGTTTTTACATTGGGTGGAGCAGCTGTTAGTTGGAAGAGTATCAACCAATCATGTATTGTTGATTCAACTATGGAAGTTGAACATGTGGCAACATAAGAGGCAGCTAAAGAAGCGGTATGACTTAGGAAATTCCTTATGGAATTTGGAGTCATAGCTAAGGTTGTTGATCCTATGATCTTGTATTGTGATAACAGTGGGGTTGTTGCTCAAGCCAAAAAACTAAGGAATCATAGGAAAAGAAAGCACATTGAAAGGAAGTATCACCTAGTTCAAGAGATTATGCAAAGAGGAGACATAATAGTAGAGAATATTACATATGAGGATAATCTAGCAGATCCTTTTACTATAGCACTTAAGGCTAAAGTGTTTGACTCTCATGTATACAACATAGGTCTCGGATGCACTCTCTAGCTTTTGAGTTTCACGGTTTATAATGTAATTAGTTTGCATTAATAAAATTGGTGTTTCAGTTACTTCAGATTATTGTTTTCATTCAGGCATAGTTCAAGCACATTGTACATGTCTAGGTGCATGTAGATGCGCAAAGGACACAAATATGGGTTCCTTGTGTTTGAGGTTGTTCACGACAGTTCATGGATGTTGGCAATCCATAAGTAGTTGTGGTATGATATCTGCCAAGTTATTAGGAGTAGTTTGTCACAGCTACTAGAGTGGGTCTCTAGGATATCATACTAGTATGTACTTGGTACATATTGAATGAGACTTAGGAGTGCAAATTTCCGTGTACTATATTTGGACAATTTTGCCCCTAGGTACTATCTCACATGGGCTCTTAACCCTGAGGGTCATTGGAGAGTTGAGGGGAGTAGGTTGTCATTTTGAGAAGGTAATCCTAGATAGTGTCCATGGTCTATATTGCCTTGTACCCTTAGTTCTGAGCATATAGTGTCTTTGGTGCTAGCATGTACATTTCTACTAAATGAAATAGATGATTTGTGGAAGTTGATTCTTTAGCCTAATGCAACACCATATTCATTTAGGATTTGTTTTATCATTTTGGCTTTAGATCTCGTGGCACGAAAAAATAAAAAGCAATCATCAGCAAAAAAACATGTGGGATATAAGTAAAGCACCACGGGCTATGCGACATCCATGGACAAAACCCCCATTTTCATGGGTTCTGATAAACACAGTCAAGGCTTCGACACAAATAATAAATAGATATAGGAATAGTGGATCCTCCTAGCGAAGCCCTTGTTGAGGGTGAATTGGGCCTAATTCTCTCCCATGGTGCTGAATGGTGTATCGAACAGAGGAGACGCATGTCATAATCAACTGCACCTAGCATACATCAAACCCCATACTCAGCATGACCCTTTCCAAGAAGACTCACTCCACATGATCATATGAATTCGCCATATCAACTTTCATTGTTGCATAGCCAACCTTCCCCTGTGTTTTCCTGTTTAGATAATGCAAGACCTCATGAGAAATTAGTATATTGTCGGTAACGGCATGCCCTGGTACGGAAGCACTTTGGGACTATAATACTAGCTTTGGTAGCACCCATTTGAGACGGTTAGCCAAGGTTTTTGCAACAATCTAATAAATTACATTATAGAGGAGGACTGGTCTCATGTCTCCCGTAGTCTCAACTTGCTACTTCTTATGAATTAAAACTATTTGAGTATCATTTATTCCTTCTAGGATCTCACCAGTAGCTAAAAATGACAGACATGCTACAATAATATCCTTATGAACAATATGCCAAAATTTTTGAAAAAGTATTGGGTTCATTCCATCCAACCCAAGAGACTTGTCTAGGTGCATGGAAAAAATTACCACTTAGATTTTTGTTTCAAAAAAGGGTACTAATAAATTCACATTGTCTAACTCAGAAATTGATGACATAATCATGCGTAGGCATTCCTCGCTAGAGTAGCCTTTTGATGGAAATAGGTTATGAAAGTATGCAAGCAACAACTACTCCTTGATCCTGCTATCCGTGTTATGCCAAGTCCTTGAGTCATCCTTAAGCCAACTCACTCTATTTTTTCTCCATCGCAATGAAGCCATAAAATGAAAAATAAACATGTGTTGGAATCACCCTCTGCTAGCCGATGTTGCTTAGATCTTTGTTTCTGAGATACCTTTTTTTTATCTAATAAATTATTGTATCTCTGTCTGCCCTATAGAATGCCTCAACACTAGGTGTGCATCTTTCTTCCCTTGGAGGTAAGCCATGTGTTGTTTGCACTCTGCCATATGCATCTTGAAATCCCGGTCTAGTAATCTCCCCCAGTCGACCAAAGCACATCCACAGTTTTGGAGCCTTACTTGAACTGTATCACTTAAGGATGTCTGCCAGCTATGTTTGATAATGTCCCCACACTCAAGTTCACATAGCCACATGTTCTCAAATCCGAAGCGTTGTTATCGAGGTCTCCTCCATTGTTGACGAGGGCTGAGGAAAATCGGATGATGATCTGATGCAAAAGCTTCAAGGCTGTATACTATAGCGTCAGAAAATTTTAAATACCACGACTATGAAACCATGGCCCTATCTAACTGTTAGTGATATGCTCTAGCACAGTGGCATATACATTGTCATTATATGTTTATATACATGAGGCATTTATCATTTTATCTTGTTATTTAAATTATGGTTTAACTTGATAAAATAAGATCCTTGAATAGTTGGCTCACCTTTATGTCATCAGAGTAATGTGACTTGATAGTAGGCAACAAGAGCATAAGAGCTATTCTAAATAGTCCATAGTCACGTCATTGTGGGAATAATAATGAAGTAAAGGCTATTATGTTTTTAAGCCACGTTTTGTTGGTCATGAACAAGATGTTACTCATAACATAAATACATGTTATTCATGTTATTAGGTACGACCCGCTATGAAATACTACATGGATTATATCATCGGTAATTCTCATTCTCGATGATGTGTTGAGTCCTTCGACTTGAATTCACCATGGATTCCCTACATGAGAGCCGTGTCTTGGCGTGGCTGATAGCGTCTTTAACGAGGATGGTATACGGGCTATGGTTGGGCATGCGGTAAAATCATGTGGAGGAATGTGGTGATAGTGAAGGAATTTGTCCCGCTCTTAATTGAGTGAGATGTCTATTGGCTCTTGATAAGTAAAATTGAAATGCATGGTCGATCTTTCAGATAGAGATTGATAGGAGTTATCGATATCATTGTTTAGTCGATCTGCGAGTCGAGAAATGATTAAAGTTGTATAAAGATGATGACTTCATCCATGCTTTGGTAACTAATCGAGGACATCGTGTGACAAAGGAATAATATCATACTATGGTAAGGTTTTCGAGTCATCAGATTCACTTGATTTAGGTAGTTATAATGTCTTGCTAGAGACTAATTATAACTTGTGGGATAGAATATGATTTGGGCCCACTTGACATTGAGTGAACCTATAGGGTCACACATAGAATGAGCTATAATGGGATGTTAGAAAGGCTATCTCTTTAGCCCATGATTAAGTACGCCCAGCCAGACTAGTTAATAGTTAATGGAATTTGGTTTCAATTCGTTTTAATAAAAGGGTTTGGGAGGCTTGATATAAATATGGGGTTTATCATCTAAAAGAATGTGGTTCTTTTGAGGTGGGCGTTTTGAGAGAGAATTCTTTTTAGAGTTTTGGAAGACACTAAGGTGTCGTTTGTTTTGTCGGACAAAGACCTATCATAAGGTGCTATCACATCCATCCCATCCATTAGTCGTTCGTGTGGATACCTTTAGAGGGCGTTTGCACACTGCATCGTCTTGGCTCGTTGCTGCTGGATCGTTTCCTGTTTGTGTTTCAGCGTGTGTGTGATCAAGCAAATCTACACTAGTAGAAAAGGATTTGGTCTACAAGAGGTAAGATATGGATTTCCTTGATTCATTGTTTAGTTTCATCAAACCGCTTGGATCCTGATGCAGTTCAGCGTTAAAATTTTTTATTTCCACTGCGTCTTCTTATCACTGGATTCTAACAGTGGTATCAGAGCTACTTGCTATTTGGTGAAACTGATTTTTTATATGTGATATAACGTGATCTGTTTAGTGTAATTATTTTTCCATATGTGATATGCCATGATCCATTAGTTCATCCGTTTTATAATCAGTATAGTCTTAGTCATGTTTTTTCTGTATGAAGTCTGTAACATCATATCAGAAATTGAAAAATGATTCGGTTTAGAAAAGCTCTAATAGGATTAGGACTGTTTATGATCAGAATCAAATTCTAAGTTCGTAATTCTTGTGTTCTAATCGATTAGATTTGTTACAACAAGATTATTTAGTAGGGCTTAGTACATAATGAAATATGGTTATTTACGAATTCTTATTAATTACATATTAAGTATGGAGTACATTACAGATTCTTATTAATTACATATTAAGTATGTTTATTCTGATTCTTATTAATTAATAGGAGGCTGTACATATTAAGTATGTTTGTCTGATTCTTATTAATTAATAGGGCTTGGGTGCATATTAAGTATAGGTACATTATAGATTC
Organism: Tetrastigma voinierianum; assembly: GCA_016808115.1. Lineage (NCBI taxonomy): Eukaryota > Viridiplantae > Streptophyta > Magnoliopsida > Vitales > Vitaceae > Tetrastigma > Tetrastigma voinierianum. The sequence goes on from JAEQBH010003411.1 coordinate 73,239, forward strand.
TTATTAATCAGTGGATTTGTACACATTAATGTTAGACATTAGATGGACTATTCTGATTATTCTTGTCAGTAGGATGATACACATTAATGTTAGACATTAAGATTGGACTGTTACAAATTATTACACATTAAGTAGGATTGTTCCAAATTAATGATGGACTGTTAGATTAAGAGTAATCAGCATTGGTGAATGACCATAATTATTAATTTGATTAATGATCAGGAGAAATCTCCAGGCAGTAACTCACTCATTAAGCTAGTAAAATCGTTTACCTTTCAAGGGCACTGCCCCCTTGACCCCCGCCTACTAACCGGCTAGTGGGACTTATGAATACTCAGCGTAGCGCCTTAAAATTTGTTTATGTGACTAACGCTGCAATTAAAAGACCATATTCATAATCTGATTATGTGCTTAATGTGTTTATATTCAATTTGCATGGTGCGTGTCATGGCCCCTTAGTTCAATGTGATTGGCGGGTATTAGTAGGGGTTTGTAATTTTTAAATACGGCGCAGTATCGTTATTTTATTGACACAACATGTGTGTCTCTTTTTCATTACTGTTAGCATCGACCTGTGTGTCGTTGTTTTTTATTGACACAACATGCGTGTCTCTTTTTATTATTTTGGCATAAAATAGCATACAATTACTACTTGCTTGTAATGAAGAAGAGCAGAAGAATAAGATTTGATTCATTTTGGAGACAAGCCCGTATTAAAGCTAAGGTATTGGTAAGGTAATCATGCATCTCCATATTGGCTTATGGAGATCACCTTAGGAAATGGGCCATGACATGTCACGTTTACATTTATGCTTATAAATATGCTTGTATGTGATGCATGTATATGTTTATAAAGTTTGCCTAACAACTTGATAATTTCATGACATAAAATATTAAGTCATAAAATGCCTTCCATAATTTAACACTTGTCAATACTTTGATCATCTAAATATAGTTTCTGCCAAAGAAGGGTGTATTGGGCCATCTTAGGAAGACATGATGGATAATGGTGATATCCATAAGATTGAATATGGTTAGACTTAACTAGGCTATCATAACGGTTTTGGGCCTAAGGGCATAAAGGAAAGAGTTTTCTACCTAGTTAGCTTAAGTTTCAAGTGTTATGCCAAAGTAGGGCTTTGAATTTAAGTCCAAGCGTGGATTTTCACCCACTAAGAAACTATAAGATTGTTTACGTGTTAATTAAAAGTTATTAATTTTTAGTGGGAGTATTAAAGACCTCATTTATTAAAAGCTTTGCATATTTTTGTATGTAGACTAATGGCATCAAACAACACATCAACATTTACTCTATGATCTATCCTTGAAAAGGAAAAACTTAATGGACAAACTTCCTCGATTGGTCTCGAAATTTGAGGATTGTCCTTAAACAAGAGAGGAAGATGTACGTTCTTGATAATGAAATCCCTAATGAACCTCCTGCGAACAATGCCCACGTGGCTAGAAAGGGATGCTTTTAGTAAGCATTTGAATGACTGTGGATGTAACATGTCTTATGCTTACAACCATGAACTCTGAGCTTCAGAAGCAATTTGAGGAAATGGAGGCATTTGATATGATGATGCATCTCAAGGGAATGTTCCAAGAGTAAGCACGTCAAGAAAGGTTTACAACCACCAAAGCGTGAATGCTTGCAAAGATGACTCCACAGCACTTGGTAAGTGCACATGTGCTAAAGATGAAGGGTCTCATCAATCAGCTTGATAAGTTTGGTGCTCTTATTAGTCATGAGTTTGCTACTGATCTGATTCTAGGTTCATTACCTAAATCTTATGATCAATTTATGAATTACAATATGCACCATATGGAGAAATCTATTGCTGAGTTACATGGAATGTTAAAGAATGTTGAGATGAACATTCAAAAAACAAATCCAGTGCTTATTGTTCAGAAAGGGGAAGGCATGAAAAAGAAAGAGGAAGAGCCCAAGCAATAAGGCGAAAGCGAGGGCCGGTCAAACTGGGCCAGTAGCCGCGAGGGGAGAGTTTGCTTCTTACGCAATGAAACGAGGTCATTGGAAGAGGAATTGTAAGCTCTACTTGGAAGATACGAGAAGAAAGAAGAGTCTTGAGAAATTTACCATAAGGTATTTATGTTATAAGGATTAATCTGTCTATACGCTTCATGGATATTAGATCTTGGATGTGGATCTCACATTTGTGTAAATGTGCGAGGGCTACTTGACGATAGATCATTAATTTAAAGGCTAAGTGGACCTACAGTGGGGAATGGGCAAGAGTTGCTGCATTAGATTTTGTAGGAGTTTATGATTTGACTTTACTACAGTGGACTTGTTTTCCAATTAAAGAATTGTTATTATGTACTTTACTATGAAGCGAGAAACATTATTTCAGTTTCTTGTTTAGACGTGGATGGATTTCACTTTATTATTAAGAATAATATTTTCTCCATCTATAATACAGACATTTTTTATGGGAATGCTCATTTATCTAATGGTCTCCAAGTTCTAAATTTGGAACAACGAGCCCATCCCCTTAACATCGATACTAAGGGTTCAAGTCAATGACTTGAATCAACCCTACTTTGGCATTGTCGTTTGGGTCGCTTGGGCCATGTCAATGAGAACGATCTAGCTCCATCAAGATGGCTAATACATTCATTCGACTTAGAGTCATTTGAAACATGAATCTTGTTTACTAGGAAAATGACCTTTCAAGGCCTTTTAATTGATACAAGATAGGTTAGTGACTTATCGGGCCTTATACATACGTGATGTTTATGACCACAAGCTCAATTTCTAGAGTGAGGCTATCAATACTTCATTACTTTTACTGATGACTTTAGTAGATATGTATTACATTTGTTTAATGAGGCATAAGTCTGTCCATTTGAAAAGTTCAAATTATTCAAGAATGAAGTACATAATCAGCTTGGAAAGAATATCAAAATACCTCGATCCGATCAAGGTGACATAAGCCGTAAATTGGACTACTATCTAAGGATTGTAGGATAGTCTAACAACCACTCCACTGAACATCACAATGGAATCGTATCCGGAAGTGAGAGAACCTAACTTTATTAGATATGGTTCGTTCTATGATGAATCAAACAGACCTTTCAATAACCTTATGGGGATATGCATTAGAGACTACTGCGTTCTTATTGAATAGAATTACACTAAAAGCGGTTGAGAAAACACCTTATGAGTCAGGGACGTATGTCTTGCTTTGCCTTTCTTAAGATTCAAGTTGTAGTTTATGTAAAGCATCGTTTCGATATAAGCCAGCATCCAAATCGATAAGTGCTTATTTGTGGGTATCCAAAGGAAACAAAAGGGTACTACTATAACTCATCCGAGAACAGTGTTTGTTGCTCGTAATGGAGTCTATTTGGAAAGAGAGTTCATTTTCAAAAGAGTCAGTGGGAGTAAGACATCTCTTGAAGAAGTTCAAGAACCACAAGTTGTCATTGAGCCTTCCATGGAAATTCTATAAGACTCACAACCAGTTGTTGAGTCAACATCTTCTGCACAAGGCCCACGAAGGTCCAAGATCTACTATGAGCCTAAGAGATATGGATTTCATAATTGACGTTAAAAACCATAGAACTCGTGGGATCAAGATGATTTCCACAACATATCATGAGGCAAATGATGAGCCCGCATTCGAAAAATGGCTTCAAGCCATGAAGTCCGAGATGCAATCAATGTACGATAACCAGTTTAGCTGTAAATGCTGAGGTCATTGGTTGTAAACGTTCATAAGATCAAACATGATACGACCTTCAAGTCTCGACTTGTCGCAAAGGTCAAACAAACCTGGCGGTATTGGACTATGATGAGACCTTTCATCATCATTATGCTTAAGTCTATTAGGGATTCTTCTGCTATCGCACTATGATTACAAGATTGAAATGGATGTCAAAACAATGTTTCTTAATGGAAACTTACTCAAGGATGTGTACATGACACAACCTGAGGGTTTTGTCGATCCTAAGTATCCTAATAGGGTGTGTGTGTAAGCTTCAAAGATCCATTTATGGATTAAAGTGTGCTTCACGGCCGAATCTTCGCTTTGATGAGGTTGTTAAAGAGCTCGCTTTATGAAAAATGAAGATGAGCCTTGTAATCAAGAAGGTTAGTGGAGTGCACTGTCTTAGTGCCGATGTGGACGACATCTTACTCATTGGAAATGACATCCCTACCTTGCGTGAGTGTCAAGTCTTGGTTAGTGGAATGTTTTCAATGAAAGACTTAAAGCGGTCGCCACATCCAGTATAAAGATTTACAGAGATAGACCTCAGTTCTCTGAAAGCTACTCCTACCGAGTTAGAGGGTATATATAGACAAAGTGCTAAAGAGGTTTAGCATGCAAGATCTCCAAGAGAGGTTTCTGCCAATGCGTCTCAAAGATTAAACCCGCAAGTCTCAATGCCCAACCACGGGTTGACTCCAGAGAGAGCGCATGGATAAAATCTCATATGCTTCTGCTTATCAAGGTTTTATCACATGTGAGATGTTACGCTTTCAGACCCGACCGATGTCTCCTCGTGTGCCTTAAGCATGACAAGTATTCCAATGATTCAGTGAATGTCAATGGGATAGTCGCCATGAATATCCTTAAGTACTTGAGAAGAACCAAGGATATTTTTTTAATCTATGGCGGACAAGCAAGAAGGCGAGCCAGTTATTATAAGTGGTTATACCGATGCTGGTTTTACCGACTTAGATGACTTTAGATCGCGAATTTGGTTTTGTGTTTGTCGAATGGAGGTGCTATGAGTCGGAGAAGTTCCAAGCAAGACACCATGGTCTGATACCACTACGTAGTCGAGTACATAGCCACCGCATTATGTGCCTAAGGAGGCCAGATCGTACCATTTTGACTAGGTGCTGTCTTCTTTAAATATTACAAACCTCCAAAGTGGACGTCTATCGTGACAATAATGGGGCTATTGCTCATGCCAAGGAGCCTAGGTCACATCAGAGATCCAAACATACTCACAAGCTCAAATTTATCTGGAGATCATTAAGAGAGGAGATGTTAAGATATGTAGAGTTCATATTGATGACAATGTTGCTAATTCTTTAACTAAACCTCTTCCACAATAAAAGCATGATAGTCATACTAGATCGATAGGCATTCGATTTATGGCCTGATCGTTAGGCAAGTGGAGATTGTTAGTGATACATGCTCTAGCCCAAAGGCATATACATCACATTATATGTTTATATACATTTAGGCATTTATCATTTTATCTCGTTATTACACTGTAGGTTTAACTTGATAAAATAAGATCCTTGAATAGTTGGATCCTGCTTTTATGTCATCAAGTATGTGACTTGATAAAACCCATGCATAAGAACACTATTCTAAATAGTCCATAGTCCATCATTATCGTGGGAATAATAATGAAGACTATTATGCTTTCTGGAGGAAAGAGACTACATTTTGGTCAGGGTCATGAACATAAGATGTTACTCATAACATAAATACATGTTAAGTTCATGTTATTGGACTGACCAGCTATGAGAAATACTACAAGATTATATGTCATCGTAATTCTCATTCCAAAGAGTGGTATTTGAGTCCTTCGACCTAATTCACCATGATTCTACATGAGAACTTCGTGGTCTTAACGTAGCTCAATGACGCCTTTAACAGATGGTATTATAGCTATGGTTAGGCATGCAAAGAATCATGTGGAGGAATGTGTATGATAATGGAGGAACGTGGGAGAGTCCCGCTCTTAATCAGTGAGATGTCTATCGCCTCTGACAAGACTCGAGAAATGCATGACTGTAAGGCTCGAATGAGATTGATAGGAGTTATCAATACCATTTGTTTAGTCGTACCATTGAGAATCAAGAAACGATTAAGTTGTATAAAGATGACTTCATCCATGCTTTGTGCTTAATCGAGACATCATGTGACAAAGGACTAATATCATACTATGGTAAGGTTTTTCGAGTCATCGAATTCACTTGATTTGGGTAGTTATAATGTCTCGCTAGAGACTAATTATAACTTGTGGGCTTAAAATATGATTTGGGCCCGCTGCCAACATTGAATGAACCTATAAAGTCACACATAAGAATGAGCTATAGCGGGATGTTAGAAAGTCTCTCTCTTTAGCCCATGATTAAGCCCAAGCCCAAGCCCAAGCTCATTAATAGTTAATGGAATTTGGTTTAAATTCATTTTAATAAAAGGGTTTGGGAGGCTTGATATAAATATGGGGTTTATCATCTAAAAGAATGTGGTTCTTTTGAAATGGGTGTTTTGAGAGAGAATTCTTTAGAGCTTCTGAAGACACTAAGGTGTGTCTTTTTGTTCAGGAGATGAAAACCTATCATAAGGTGCTAAAGACATCCATCCCATCCATTAGTCGTCGGTGGATACTTTGTGAGGGTACACACTCAGACGTTCGCTCGTTGTCAATCATTTCCTGTTTGTGTTTCAACGTGTGTGTGATCAAGGAAATCTGCACTAGTAGAAAATGATTCGGTCTACAAGAGGTAAGATCCGATTTCCTGATTCATTGCTTGGCCATCAAAAATGCTCGATCCCGATGCGCTCAGTGCTACAATTTTTTATTCACTGTCTTCTTCTTATCGCTGGATTCTAACACTAACCACTACTCTATCCAATATGAAATACCTCTTGATTTTTCTCATCGATTGTCCGAGAGATTAGCTATGTGGTTGCTTGGTTGTCTTAGAGATGCACAAAAATTTATAAACCTAAAGAAACCTAGCTAGGGGTAGCCAAAGATATTGTAGCCATAATGGTATTTTAGGGTCGTCCACGGGAAGAATATTCTTTCCAAACAATGGCTTTTTGGGCTTAGTTCAAGTGAAAGATAAATTAAAGCAATTAATTTAAAGTCTTATTTTTTTTTAGAAGAAGATGGTGAAAAAACTGAATTTTTTGTATTGAATAAATAAAAGACCTTAGAGCTTCACCAAGGCACGCTTCAGAAGAATTAGAAAGATATAAAAGTACATGGTCATCCAAAGAGGAGAATTGATGCCAATCAATCCTCTCAACCCTGCCGCCTAAGTGGTCCTAAAGAGATAGGAAAAATTCCTAACTCTCTCATGTATGGTATTCGAAAGGTATAAAAGTACATGGTCATCCAAAGAGGGGAATTGATGCCAATCAATCCTCTCAACCCCGCCGCCTAAGTGGTCCTAAAGAGGTGGGAAAAATTCCTAACTCTCTCAAGTATAATATGGTCACTGCTTAGCTTACTCCAACCTGATCAGTCAAGAAGAGATATATGTTCGACTACAACGGATGCAACACAATCCGATGTGCTTTACTAATATATCAAGTCCCTATGTCTAAAAGATGGAGACTCCTAAAGAAACACACATGCGTTCACCCAACTCTCATTGGTGTGTCAACCTTATAGGCTTATAGAACCGACCTAATCGAGAGATCCTCACCAAACAGAGATCATACCTTTGGTTTGAAGCACCTTTTCTTTCTAACTTCCTTCAGGTAGTGCCTTGGATTCACCTTCACCCCAAGGAAGAAGTCTACTCCACCATAGGATGTGTCACATCATCCATGAATAGAGAAGAATTTGAGCAAAACATAGAAATAGAAAGTTTTATTGAAAATTTGTGTTGAAATATTTTCAATAACTAAAAACTACAAAATTGTTGGGTTTTTCCTTATCCCATAAAAAATTATAAGAATAAGATGAATCCCCTTGTTTGATCTTGTTTCCCCTTACTTATACATGTTCTAGACTTAAGGAGCAAGTTACAATGTTTCCTAATTGATTATAGAAACTTTGGAGGCCAAAAAATGGCAAGAAATCGAAGTTAGATCATGTTCTGGACTAACTGGTTCAAGTTGATCCGCATAATTGATTGACTGATTTTAAACATAAACCAAATTTTCCCTAGATTAACCAAATTTCTGAACTACTACCAAAGATTATATTCAATCCCCACCATTCATGCCAAAAACTTGTTTAGACCATATAAATATGTAAAGATTGGTTTTTCTATTGTATGTAAAAATATGTAACTCATTTTGGTCTAAATCACTGCAAGTGCACAGGTCATACAAGTAATAAAGTGGACTCTATAAGTCCGGATATCGTACCCACAGAGATTGATAGTTAAGGACAAGAATTCTGGATTTGTCCAAGAGTAAGGTAGTATAGCCTTGGAATACCCCCTGACACTACACATTTCACTAATTAGCTAACCATGTTCCTAAACTGTGTCAATGGGTCTGGGGCCATTTACTTTTAGGATTTGATCCTCTTTAAGATTTGGTTGCTTTTCCTAAACCAGTACTTCACAACCATTTCTTAGAACTAGAAACTGCTTGTCCCCATAGACAGGTTAACACAAGCCTTCGCCAATATAATTGGTACCTCGGTCTGCAATTTATTAGAATGCTCTTTCTCCTTGATTAGAATCTCTGCTAACACAAGATCAAGATTATTCTGCCAATTTGAGATGAGACCTCTAAACATTAAACTGATATATCAACAAATGGTTCTTATGCCTTGGGAACACACTTCCATTGTCACACAAAAAGGAACCTTGAAATCAGAGGTTAGAACTTCACCAGTGATGTATTAATATGATCTTTAGAGTGCATTAGTTCAATAGATATCAATGCAATTTACCTCCAAGTGACTGCTCTTTGCTCTCATGTCATCCATCTCTATGTCACTCAGAGGGATCCTAGAAATCAGAGCAAAGATACAACTCTTTATAGGTATAGAACACTGATATTCAGAACAGCTCGTTACAAGAGTAATACCAATTAAATCAATCCAGTTTTCCTTCCTACAACAACATTTTAAAACTACAAATGAAAATCAAAACAGAAAATTCCTTCCTAGAGGGAGCTCATCCTTTCATAACTAGATTCCAAATAACAATGACTAGTTGATCAAACAAATTCATTGAAATTTAAATCAAACTGAAATAACTGAAATTAAAAATAAATAAATAAATAAATATATATATATATATATATATATATATATATATATATATATATATATATATATATATATATATATATATATATATATATATATATATATATATATATATATATATATATCCAGACCTTAATTTAAATCTCTCAGACAAACGAAACTTGATGGACAATAAATTCAGCTCGATGTCTCATCTCAAATCCACTACTCCAATCCTAAAAGAAAATAAATCTTGAAAAGAAAATAAAGAGAAAAGAAACAAAAAATAAAAACAACAGAAAAATATATACAAAGGAGATTTTAGCTCCTCCAAAAGCTCAAAAACTATTGAGAGCGGAAAAGCTGCTCACTCCTCCCAAGGAGTTCCTATTTATAGGCCTTAGTCATTGGGCCTTGAAAACAAGCCAAAATTATGTATCAAAGCCCAAAGTTCAGCTCTCTAGTTCCGATGTTGTGGTTGATGTCGCAAATATCGCAGCCGCAATGCCAAGTGGTTCAACTGTGTCAATGGCTTACTGAATTCTCGATGTCGTGGATTTTCGAAGTTATGAAACCATGCAATGTCGTGCCTAATGTCACGACATCGCAATTTGGTATAGCAACTCTGAGTTGTTGACTCTTTTTGTAAGTCCTAATATTGATGTCGCGACATTGATTTGATGTTACGACATTATCCAGCTAATGTTGCGACATTGGAATTGATGTCTTCAATGCTTTGTTCTAATGTCGCAACATTGATTAGATGTCGCAACTGATGTTGTGACATTGGTCTTTTATGTTCTACTCACTTTAGTCGATGTCGTGACATTGAAATCACACAATGTCGCGACATTGGTCACCCGGTGTCGCGACTCGAAGTCAAATGCGGATATCTCTTCAGGCTAAATGTCAACATTGTCGCTTTTTCTACATATTGCTATCTTTGTTGCTAATCTTTGCTTCTTTTGTTTAGTTTTCGACAAAGCATAAATCTTGGTGAGCAGCTTTGTTATGAGTTTTAGACTAGAATTGATGTCTTCAATGTTTATGCTTTGTTATGATGTCGTGACATTGATTGGATGTCGCAACTGATGTCCCAACATTGGTATTTTTATGTTCTACTCACTTAAGCCAATGTCGTGACATTGAAATCATATTAGAACACTCATTACGATGTCGTGGATATCAGTCAGGTGGCTGAGCATATTCTTCAAGCAATGTCGTGACATTGCTGCTTTTTCTGCATATTGATGTCTTTGTTGCTGATCTTTACTTCTTTTCTTTAATTTCCTACAAAACATAAATCTAGGTGAAGATTCCATAATTTCACATTAAATTGAACTTTTAAGGCTTAAATATACATGAAAAATGGGCTTAAACATAGATGAGTTTTAGACTCATCAAACTCCCCTAAACATAAAGTTTTGCTTATCCTCAAGCAAAGAAAACATTATTTGTTTGTCGTCAAACAATTGGAATTGATTTTTGAGGACATTTTTCACTTTTAATCATATTAGCAGTTCTGTAGTACAATTTTAGCTGTGATAAACAATCAACTAAGCTCAATTCTCAGGTCCTAAAATTTCACAATTCTAGACTAGTCTCAATATAGCGCATAATTCATAAATTGCAAGAAACATTTACAATTCTTGACCTAGTGAGTGTGTGTTGGTCTTCCCTTTATGACTAATTTGGATTAGGTAGCCTTATGAAACTCACTGTACAGAATAGTAGTCTTTTTAGAATGATTTAGGTTACATATGCTTGTTGGTCATATCATTCTCCACTAATGCCACAACCCTCATGATCAAATAGGTCTTTTAAGCTTGTAATGTATGGCTAGGGTACTTGGGTAGATAAATGGACATTTAGGGTTCAAATTTACCCAGTCTGCATACATCTTCTCTTCATAATGTCTTCAACCGCTCATCCTTTATTTTCTATTTAGAACTTTTTTCAAAAGCACCCCCAAACTTGATTTGGTGCATCTTTCTACATGTTTCCCACTGTGGCTTTTTCTTTTTCCACTTTCTATTTCAAATTCAATCTTTCAGTTCAAAAGCTATTTTCCTATCATTTTGCTTAAGGATAAGAATGGTGAAATGTTTTGCCTTCTTAAGCTTTCTACCTCCCTTAGCAAGCTTTGGGTCAGTAGCTCCTATACCAGTTGGCATTAGGGTACTAGGTGTACAACACCTCTAAGGACTTAATTGCTCAAGGGAGGAAGGCTACAAGGTGAAACACACTCCTCCTTAAAACTGCATATATTTTTTAGCTTCTCAATTTCTGTTATGCACCTCTTTTGTACATCTTTTCTTAATTGCTTTTCCTTCCACATCCTTAATTCTCATTCTTTTCTACTTTTCAAAATTGTATTCCCCCAAACTTATCCTCTTGATCATTTTTGCTGCACTTATTTTGTAGTTTGGGCAAACTTAGGGTTTTTTGCCGCAAGATCATATTTAAGGAAGGGTTAAGGTTTTTTTTTTTTGGTGGTTTTGATGATGAAAATGGCATTCAGGCTCAAACAATGTACTAAGGTATATGCATATAAGCATATAACAGGGTAGGCTATGAAAGGCTCAAACTATGTATGATGGCTAGAATCATTTCCATCGGTTGTAATGCCGCTTGAATAATACAACAAGTTCTAGGACCTTTTGAGATTAAACTAATGGTAAGTCCAAGAAGGTGCTCCTAACCCAAGCAGAATTAATCTTCAAGGTACTTATGACCAATGTGTCAACATTCGGTCATTTTCTGAACTGTACTGTTCAATCAAACTTGAATTATCATCCTGATTAACAATGACTTCAATTTCAATCTTTTAGAATCTAAAATTTCAGCTTATTTGTCCTTGACATCACAACTTAAAATTATGTTCCACTCATTCAGCCTAATTTCATTTACATATTTTTGCCTTGTTTGGTTTAAAACTAGAATTGTTGTGCCATTGTACAATTTAATAGTTCATTTTGATTCAACATTTCAGTTCATTTCATCAACAACAATAACACAAACAACTTAACAAATTCTCCCAATTCAACCAAACAAACAATCATAGCTTATAAAAAAATTATACAAAAAGGCCTAAATTTTAAACCAAAGCACAATTCTACACAACTTCCAGAAACATCAATTTTTGGTTATTTTTAGGTTCCAAATTTTTTGTCTTAACAACTTCAACACTGATATTTTAGCCTTTCATCATTTCATCTCAACAATTGTGCATTCAATAAACTGAATTCTCATTTATTTAAGAAAGTAAACCACAACTCACAATTCAGTATTCTTTATATATTGCAAAATATAGGATCCTAAGGAAATAAGAAAAAGAAGAATAAAAGAGATAAATGCAAACAGATTTGGAAACCGTTTTTTATTGAATATTTTAAGTACATAGAGTTGAATTACAGAAGAGATAGAAAGATAAAATTTGATTCATTTATTTTTCCTATGGGATTTGAAGGGTTTTAGGTTTACTGGTTCATAATGGTAAGCACCTTGAGATGGACTGAAATCAAAGATGGAGGCTTGTGGTTTTTCAAATGTTCCATCTCCTGCCAGTTTGAGGGCAATCCATTCTTACATCCTAGCACTTTGCTTGATCAGCTCATTTTGTCTTCCCCCAATGGAACTCTATCTCTCAACTCACTCGGGGCATCAGACATTCTAATCATGTCGGGCATTTACCATATCCGTGCTCTCTATCCAAAGCTTTTTCTCCCCCTCAGAAGTCTCGTGGAGGCTTCCAACTCTTTATCCCTCTTCTAGATGGTAGCCCTTATTTCCTTTTGGTGCTCCTTGTATAAATACCCAAAGGCCTCTACCTTTTGAAGCATATTCTGCTCCATTTCCTTCTTTTTGACCTCCAGAACCTTCATGCCAATAGCTTCGATCCTCTTCAACCGCTTCATTTATGAATGATCTCTCTATATCTCGAATTCAAATTTCTTAAGGCTCTATCTCTCAAACAAACTCCACCATTCGTTATCTCAATGTTAGAGGGTTGCTGTCAAATTATTCTCTCTTTTCTTGATCTGATCTTCAATGTGGTTGTCCCTCCACTTGAGTTCTTCCCTAATCCGCTCATCACTTTCTCTCATTTATGCTTTCATGTCCTTTAGTAGAGTTAGTAGTCTCGCACTTTACACCTTTCTTCGCTTCAACTTTACTTTTCTTTCTTCAAATTTCTAGCTAGAGCGTATGATGCTTCTTCTACAGCTGGGGCACTAGTTGCTCTAAGTGCTTCAAAGCCTCCCTTTCTTCAATTATCACCATCCTCTCGTAGGGCACAATTGTAGCTAGCCCTCGTCGTTTCTATTATTCTCTTCCTTTTCCTTCTTCTCTCTCCTTCCTCATTCTCTACTGGAGCTTTGAGGGCTTCGGTAAGAGAGAGATGAGAGGCCTTCAAGCTCCTCTATTCTTCTTCATCACTCAATTTTACACCTCCTGATTACTGTAAGAGTGAACAAGGAAGGGTGGGAGACGCTCGGAGAATTTATTCTCGCATACCCAGATGGGACTCCTGATGATTTTCCCACATCCAACTCAAAGCTCTTTAACTAGCGATACAATAGTAATGCGCTGGCCCCGTCTCACGCTGAGACATGTTTGACTCGCTTGAACACTTAATTAACCGTGCAGGTCTCATACCTTGTTAACTTCGCTAAACTTTCACGAGAAAGCCGAAATAGTCTTCGTCTTCTTCAATTCCCCCTTGCCTCCAGTCAGTTCTTTGGCTATCTCCTTGAAATTTAGACTCTTCTAAAACTTTTCATACTCTGCGCACCCCCCTCCTCGTAGCCCAAATAGGTGGGAGATGGCCCTTTCTCCAAAAAGGATCCATCTCCTCCTGACGTAGCATGTCAGGTTCTTTCTATTGCTAAGATTGCCGTAGAATTCTTTTAGTAGGGCTCTTCTGCTCGACTCCATGTGCTTGCATACTTCCTCCCAACCTCTTCTTTCGACTTCCTCCTTGAAGGGCAACATGAGTTTCTTGAATCCTTTCTTTACAAGATACTTCTTGAAAGCTTTTGCCCTCTTTTCAGAATAGAAAGCTCGCGGTTCTCTTGATTCAATCTTAACCTCCTCCTCAACTATTTCTTCCCTCGTTTCTTCTGTAGGAGTAGTCTCCTGGTTTGAGGCTTGTTCTTCTCTTTCTATTAATAATTCCTCTACTATGTTTCCAACTACCTTGTCTAGGGTAGGGGAGCTAGGGTTCGACATCTATTGGTTTCGAAAATGGATGTTTGGAAGAGTTTAGGGCTCCGAAGGTAAAGGGATTTTGTTTGGATTTGAAAATTTTCACTAAGTGTTCCATTAAATAGTTGGGCTGCCCTAAGTGCGATGTCGCGACATTGAGTGTTGTTGTCGGGACATTGACAATTTTTTTTTTTTAAGTGAATCAACTCAATGTCGCAACATTGGGATTGCAATGTCACGACATTAGGATTGCAATGTCACGACACTACCTTGATGTCGCTTATCTTTAGATGCGATGTCGTGACATTAGTGAATTGATGTCGCGACATTGAGGGACAATGTCGCGACATTGAGCAACATTAGAGAAATTTTTGGAGTTGATGTCGCGACATTGACATGATGTTGCGACATTGAGATGGCATTTTCCTCTTCCTGATTTTTACTTGTTTTTCTCTTCTTATTCATTCTTGCATATTGTCTTCATGTTTGTGAATATAAATCTAACAAGAATAAAGTATCCCAATTCAAGCATGGACAATAAAACTTATTTTCTCACTCAGTGATATTCAACAAATATTCTTTGTGCTACAAAAATTATCATTCAAACTAACTAAAAAAATTCAATAAAGGAACAATGAAGCTACTATGCAATTTCTAAATCAGACAAATTTAGACTCCCCCAAACTTAGCATGTGCATTATTTTCAAAGAACAAGCAGGAAGTAAACTCCCTTCCGTGGTCACCAAGATCATTGAGTTTGGTTCAAGCCTAAATGTATTTCATAAATTTGCAGCTATTCCGAAATTACAAAACTACTAACATAAAAGCTCTAAATAAACTCAAACAAAACTACTCTATCAACTAAACTATTCAAAACACACTTAAGCAAACAAAATCAAACTGTAAAGTAAAAATAAAAATTGTTTGGGTTGCCTCCCAAGTAGTTGCTAAATTTTATGTCTTTGACTAGACATTGCTACAATATGTTCTTTTTTCAGCAATTCTTTAAATCTCTTCTAACATGGGACTATTCTTCATTTAGGATTCCTCTAAGATAATGCTTCAGTCTCTGACCATTCACTTTAAACTCATTTCCTGAATTGGTTTTCAGTGTTACTGCTCCAAAGGGTGTGGTTGTAACCCATCGTGTAAGGAACCACTCCACCTCGACTCCGAGTTTCCCGGAAAGTTCGTTTCCTCGAATTGCATAGTGACTAGCTCTCTTACTTTGAATTCTTTCCTCATAATCTTCTGATCATGCCACTTCTTTGTTTTATCTTTGTAGATCCTGAGATTATCATAAGCTTCATTTCTCAACTCTCTAGTTCATTCATCTGGAGTAATCTCTTCTCTTTAGCAACTAGGAAATCACAATTTAGCTTCTTTATTGCCCACATTGCCTTATATTCAAGCTCAAGAGGGAGATGACAAGGCTTTCTAATAACAATCCTGTATGGGGACATTCCAATAGGAGATTTATAAGTAGTCCTATAGGCCCATAATGCATCATCTAACTTTACTGACCAGTCTTTTCTGCTTGTGTTCACTGTCTTCTCTAGTATATTCTTTATCTCCCTATTGGAAATTTTTGCTTGCCCATTTGACTAAGGGTGATAAGCCAATCTCATAACGTGTCTAACTCTATATCTGCTCAAGAGTTTTGCAAACAGCTTGTTTGTAAAATGGCTTCCCTCATCACTAATGATTCTCCTTAGGGCTCCAAATCTACACAAGATGTTTCTTTGTATGAACCCCACAATTGTGTTGGAATCATTTCTAGGGCAAGCTATGGCTTCCACCCATTTAGATACATAATCCATAGCAAGGAGAATGTATAGATTTCCAAATGAGGGTGGGAAAGGTCCCATGAAGTCTATTCCTCATACATCAAAGATCTGCACCACTAGGATTCCTTGTAGAGACATCTCATTTCTTCTATCTATGTTGCACATTCTCTGACATCTGTCACAACACTTCATCCATTCAGAACAGTCTCTGAATAGAGTTGGCCAATAAAAACCTGACTGGAGAATTTTCTAGACTGTTATGTCTCCTATAAAGTGTCCTCCATATGGTGATGCATGACATTTATCTAAAATTTCACCTTATTCCGCTTCTGGTACACATCTCTTGATAACTGACCGCTTCCTCTTCTAAACAATGCTGGGTCATCTCATAGACTCTAGCACGCTCCCTCAACTCTTCTTTTCTCACAGAAGGAAGGTGGCATATAATTCCATAAGCTAGGTAATTCACAATAGCAGCATACCAAGGCACTTTAATCGACACCCGAGCAAAGCCGCCTATCAGGAAATTCTTCTATTTCACTTCTTTCTTCTTCAAGAGGTTTTTCTAATCTTGATAAGGATTCGCTATCACATTATCACGCTTATCTCGTGCTTGATCTCCAAATCGAATTCCTATAAAGAATATGCACTCCATCCGATTAGTCTGCTTCAGATCTTTTATTTGCCATATGAGATTTGATTGCTTAAAGGATCAATATGCACTATGACATGACCTCAATATATATGGTCCGAATCCTCACTAACAAAGACCATTACTAGCATTTCCTCTTCCGTAGGCCGAGTAATACTTTGCGGCTTATTGAGTCTCATAGCATAATATATAGCTTTGAAGGTCTTGTTAGTTCTTTGTCCCAACATTACACCCATTGCATAATCACTGGCATCACACATGCATGATTTCAAAATCCTTTCTCCAGTCTAGTGTTGCCATGATTGGAGTTATAACCAATCTAAATTTTATTTCTTCCACAGACCAAAGATGCTTCATCAAATTCAAACGGGTATCATTTTCCAAACAAGATATAATGGTCTTGAAATTTTGGAGAAGTCCTTTATAAATCTTCTATAAAATCCAGCATGTCTTAAAGAACTTCTAATCCCTTTAACTATAGCAGGTGACATTAGAGTTTCAATAATGTAGAACTTTACTAACAACCTCAAGTTCGCATAAATTTTATGCCCTGGGCACAATACTCTTCGCTACCATAAATGATATTTTTCCCAATTCAGAGCTAAGATTTTGTTTTGGCACTTCTGAAGTACAGTTTCTAAATTTTCCAAGCAATTCTCAAAACTGGTTCCATAAAATGAGTAGTCATCCATGAAGATTTAAGCACCGCTCATAGAAAATGGGACATCATACACCTTTCAGTGGCAGAGATTACACAATCCAAATGACATCCTTATAAATCAAAGGTGCCATAAGGACATGTAGCGTAGTCTTCTCCCGTCAACTTGTGGGTCAGGTAATCTGATTATATCCAGAATATCCATCAAGAAAACATAAATGAGAGTATCCTTCCAACCTGTCCAACATTTGATCAATAAAAGGCAATGGATAGTGATCCTTTATGGTGGCAGTGTTCAATTTCCTATGGTCAATGCATACCCTCCATCCTGTCACAGTTCTTGTTGGAACATTTGATCAATAAAAGGCAATGGATAGTGATCCTTTCTCTGCATAAAAGTGGTTCAATTTCCTATAGTCAATGGTACCTCCATCCTTCCGCCGCGCTCTTGTTGGAATTAGCTCATTCCTTACTCGATGACCGTGAACCCACCCTTCTTAGGAACCATGCTCACCTAAGGGTCGCTTGAGATCAGCATAAATAAATCCCGCATTCACCATTTTAGCACTTATTTTCGGCAACTTCTTTCATAACTAGGTTCGCCTTTCTCTGATAAAACCACCGATGTTTTCGTGATTCTCCTCTAGGAGGATTTCTTGCATGCAAATTAATGGATTGATCCCTTTCAAGTCTTCCACTAACCAAGCTATGGCTTCTTTATACTTATTGAGAATTCCAACTTCGCCTCGCTCTTATACACCCTCACAAGTCAGTCATATATAATTATGTTTTGATCTTTCATCTTGTAAAAGGCATATTTCAAGTGTTTGGGTAATTCTTCAAAATTAACTTTCTAACTTTTTTCAATCTATCAGGCTTTTCTTCACTGCTCGATTTTCCGTATTGTTCTATTCAGACTTACAGGCTTTTGAATTCAAAATGGGCAATTAGATGTTTAATATCAAGATCCTCAATATATTGGAAATTCATCATATTTTCATTCATTGAATCTTGATTCTTACAATCATCAATCGGTTTAGAACTTATAGGAACTACATTTTCAACATTTTTACAATCAGCCTTTTCAAAATCAGCCTGCTTCAAGCTTTGATTAAGATCGAAGTGTACTTCGTCATTTCCCACCCTGAGAGTGAGCTTTTCTTTCTTCACATCAATCAAGGTTGCTCCAGTGGTAAGAAATGGTTCCGCCAGTTGTATTAATGGAACTTTCTGCCTTCTTCAATGTTCATCATAACAAAATCCATCGAAATAAACTTTCCCACCACACATCTTCCGTGATTCCTTCAGTTGCTGAGCTATGCACTGCCTTACCATTTGTATCATAGTCGAGTTAACTCCTCTAAGATGAGTCTTTACCACAAAAATGGCATCATATCGATGTTTGCTTCTAAGTCGTGATGGGAAGCCTTCAAACTCATAAATTCCCATGGTGAAGAACGGCAGTTACCATCGTATTTTCAAGTGTCTACTAGATTACCGTGACCGCATGTCATGATAGGTTTATCACCCATCTTCATCTTTCTTGTTGAGGATATCCTTCATAAACTCGCATATTTGAAAGACCGAGCCAATGCCTCTGAAAAGGAAAATATTCTCACTTTAAACATGTTCAAGAATTTAGCAAACTAACTTTTATTTCTCGCATTCTCTGGTGGAATGGAACATGAGGTTGATAAAGATCTCACTCTACTTTATCTTTCGCTCCTTTTCGCCTCGCTTCATGTCGCACCTTTGATTTTTCTATCCGATGATTTTGTTCCGCTCAACTTCTTTCTTTGTTAGTTACATTGCTTCTTTCCCTTTTTTTCACCCATTCTAATTTATCTTCTTCAATTCTCTACTAATTCTAAGTGTAACCCGCCATGCAACTTCGGGATTCTAGTGTCACTAGGAAATAACCCTAGGCCGATTTTTGCATCAATAGGCCATCATTCTACTTCGAGCCTGTATTCTTCAAAGATGATTATGTTGGTTTGAAATGGTCAGGTTTGCCCGGAATGCCGCTTAGCTCAATAAAATACCCACTCATGTATGTTCAACAGTCTTTTGTTTCACCCATGAAGTTCAGTATCTGATTCTCAAAAGACTAAGACCTCTTTTGTCCTGGATTGTCTGCTCTAGGATTGCCTTGATCTTGCTATCCCTAGAAACCCTATGGAGCATAATTATGCTGATAGTTTCAGACTGTCTTTGACCCCACCGCATCACTCCTTATTGTGCCCTCATGGCTCTTGCTACGTGGTGTGTAATGGATCAGATGTTGCTTCTTTGGCAAAACTTATACCCTATTTCCTCAATATATACCGAGCTTCTTCTACTTGGTAAGGACATTCATGAGCTAGTATTTAGTTAGTTTACTTATGCCTGGCCTTTCCCACAATTCCTCACTCGCTTGTTGAACTGAAGTCTTTCTTTCCGATTATTCATTCCCATAATCTATGCATCTACTTACTTCTTTACATCTTGTTCAACTCAATGACACCACCTCCTCTCAGTCTAGTGTTACTCCCTGAAGCTTTAGATGGAGCTCTATAGCTGCCTACCAAATCTTTCAATGAGCGAACGCTTACAATTCAGCCACCACAAATGTCATACGCATCAATGATACCTTTTGAAGTGTAGTTCATAGCGTGATAAAATATATCCATCTGTGTCATTTGCTCTATTCCATGCATTGGGCATCTTCTCAGTAGCTGCTTTTATCTCTCCCAAGCATTGCAAAGACTCTCATCTTCCTTCTGTTTAAAGGCAATGATTTCTCCTCTCCTCTCTGAAGTGAGAGTAGGAGGGAAGAATCTACTCAGGTAGGTTTCTACTAGCTCCTCCCATGTTGTCACTGAGCCAAATGGCAAAGATTCAAACCAACTAGTCAACATCTCAGCTTGAAATGGAAACAACTAACCAATAACATCCTATTAATTCATTCATCATCAAAGGTTTTCCATCTCGAGAACCTCCCAAGTGCTCATTATCTCTGATCCCATTTCGGGGTGTCCAAGTAAACTCGGTGTGTCGAACCGGTGATGAGCTCAAAGTTGTTTGCTTCTATGGTAGGTTACCTGACTATAGAGTACTCACCCAGATGATAGGTCTCTAGAAGTCCTCCAATTGCCTCCAGTTCCTTCTCTCACACAGTCTAGTTCATTCTTATTAATTTCTTTCTCGCTCTACCACAAGTGTTTCCATTTTCTAACTTAATATTTCGTTGTTCTCTCTAACTCATAACAAAGGGCATACTCGCTTTCGCCTTCTCAAAAATGCAGAATGCCTGAAATGATAATACACTGAAATCAAAGTGAGATCAATAGACAAACTAAATGTATTAGATTAGGTCTTCAATAAAGATAAGTAGTCAATCCACTAACGTAGTTAAAACTGGAACATTTTATGAAAATTTAGATATTAAAAGAAATGTCCAAACTAGTAACCTTCTTTAAAAGAAGGGATTTTAAACTTTACTTCAATCCCTGGCAACGACGCCAACAACTTGATGAACTGATTTTAAACATAGACCATAATTTCCCTAAACTGACCAAATTTCTGCACTACCACCAAAGATTATATTCAATCCCCAACATTCATGCCAAAAACTTGTTTAGACCATATAAATATGTAAAGATTGTTTTTGTTGTTGTATTATTTGGCCCAAATCACCGCAAGTGCACAAAGTAATGAAGCGATCATATCCCATATCAGTCTATAGAGATTAATGAAAATTCCCAAAGATCATCCACCCCTACTACTCATGAAAATCACTATTTAAACTCAACAAGTTTAAACTATAAATTGAATGGTGGAATTTGACCATATTTATTTAAAATAAAATTTTAATTTGTAGAATCCAGCATTTCTCCTTGAGGTTTTTCAAAACTGAATTAAATCGTGTTAGATTTTCTCGCTTGTAGCAAGTTAAAAAAAACAAGCAATCGTTAAGGACAAGAATTTCCGATTTGTCTAAAATTTAGTATAGCCTGTAGTCGTTCTCATGACATATATTTTACTAATAATACAACTATGTTCCCAAACCAGTCAATGGTCTAAATAACTACTTTGTGATCTTATCTTCTTTGGACTGGTTTGTTTTCCTAAACCAGTACTTCACAACTATTTCTTAGAACTAGAAATTGTTTGTCCCCTTAGACATGTTAACAATACAAGCCTTCCAACAGAATTACACTGATCTCAATTTATTAGAATGCTTCCTCCTTGATTAGAATCTATGCTATAACACAGATTCAAGATTATTCTCGCCATTGAGATGAGACTCTAAAACATTAAATTATGAACAGTTCTATGCCTCGAACACACTCCTCCGCGTCACACATAAAGGAACCTTGAAGGAGGTTAGATTACCTAGTGACATCAAAATGACTTTAGAGTGCATTATTCAATGGATATCAATGCACCACCCTCAAGTGACACTTTGCTCAAGTCATTTGCTATCTCTAGTGTCACTCAGAGATATTGAAATCAGAGCAATATATGTACTATGGGTACAACACCATATCCGTAACAACTTGTTACAAGAGTAATACCAATTAAATCAATCCATTTCTTCCCAATAAACAAAGATTATTATTTAAACTGCTAAATCAAACAGAAATTCCTTCCGTGAGGGAGTCATCATTTCATAACCGATTGCAAACAATGACTAGTTGATTAAACAAATTACCAATTAAAGTCAAACTGAAATAAAAAATAAAAATATTCAGACTCCAATTTAAGTTCAGACATAAATGAAACTACGGACAATAATTCAATGATATTCTCGTCGTGATCCATTACTCCAATCCTAAAAGAAAAATAAATGAAAAGAAAAGAGAAAAAGAACAAAACAAAAATAAAATAATTAAAATATATGAAGATTTTAAATTCCTCCCAAAAGCTCAAACTGCGGAGAGGAGCCAAAGTTACTCACTAGTCCTAAGGAGTTTGTATTTATAGTCTGCACTGATAAGCCTAAAACAGGTAAATACTTATCGTAAAAGCCCGGAAGTTTCCTAGTTCCATTTTAAGTGATGTCGTGGGCTAATATCGTGACATCGAGTTTCACCGTCGGTCAAACTATGTTGCGGCATTCACTATAAAAATGATTTTGAGTCATGAATGCAATGTCGTAATACGCCACATCATCGCACGGTATATCAACTCGAGTTGTTGCCTCTTTTTGTCAATGCTCATCACGGACTGCCTAGCCTTCATCCTTGCTCTTGATGTCTGATGATTATTGTAAGATATTGATGTCGCAACATTATCTAGCTAATGTCGTGACACTAAAATTGATGTCTTCGGTGTTTATGCTTTGTTATGATGTCGTGACATTGATTAGATGTCACAACTGATGTCCTAGCATTGGTATTTTTCTGTTCTACTCACTTAAGCCAATGTCGTGACATTGAAATCATATTAGAACACTCTCCACATGATGTCGCGACATTGAGTTGGTGTTGCGACATTCTTCAAGCAATGTCGTGACATTGCCGCTTTTTCTGCATATTGATGTCTTTGTTGCTGATCTTTGCTTCTTTTCTTTAATTTCCTACAAAACATAAATCTAGGTAGAATCATATAATTTACATTAAATTGTCCTGGTGCTTAATATATGAAAATGGCTAAACATAGATGAGTTTTAGACTCATCAATAACCCATTTAATAAATGGGTTATATTCGCCAATCCACATAGTCATAATTGACCCGTTAATTATTATAGAATTTAATATTAAACTGTGATTAATACGTTGAATATGTTATTTAGCAAGTAAATATTGACTAATAATTATATTTCATATTAATTTAAAATGACCAAAATTAATAAACGGGTTATATCATTTAAAATGCTGCTACCTAATTACTAATCGGGACGTTGTTTCAATTTTAGGTTAACTAATAGATTGTTATCTGTATATTGATCGGTCACGGAACACATATTGTTACCCCTAAATGCAAGGAAGGGACAAAATGCCCAAAAGTTTTTTTTTTTTTGTTGACATTCTTTTTAAAATACCCATAAGGTATTTAGTTGTTGGAGATTTATTTTTACATTTTATGAGGTATTTTTGTCAAAAAGGACGGCGGTTTCAATGTTAAGGTCATTCTTCCAAATATTATTTTTTGGGATTTGTTCATTTTAATCCATATTTTCTACTTTTTTATGGACGGTAAATCCTAGACTTGGTATTGGGTCACAAATCACATGAGCTAGATCTGCTTTCAGATAAGAGTACCATGTTAACATCTCCATTTATTATTCAAAGATACATTTGAAAAAACCTTTACGTGACATACCAATACTTCCTAAATGCAACGACCCTTACACATGGTGGTAGAATATCACTAGCAAAACCTAGTGAATTAAATACCCAAATAGAAAGTTTAACAACTCATCAATGGTCATTTAACTCCAATTTCATCATAGTTTCCTGTCACCTTCCACTCTACAAGATTACTTAATTCTTCCATTCTCTGATCATCTCATCACTTCCATATGAACTCTCAAGATAACTCACAACCCCATTCTTGTCGGCCGGAGCCTTCAATCCAATCCCAAACATCTTCTATGTTGGCTATAGCTGATCAACCATAGATAGAGCACACCATTGAACTGAGTTTGATGCTCAGGTGAGTTCCTACTGCCGTAGCTGAGGAAAGATCCATCGCTCGTGTGATAAAAACTTCAACTGCTGACAATCATGATATTAAATCGTTCTTTCTCGCCGTCTTTCCTGAACTTTTTAGTAGTTTATTCTGAATTAGATTCTGATCACGATCGCAAGTAGCGCATTACGTTTTTCAAAGCCCGTTATTCCTCCATTTGGTCGGGTTTTTGGGATGGCAAAAGTCACAGAAAAATAATACGGATTGATTGGGCTTGTTGTCTAGCCATTCTATGCAGGCGGTTCGATTCAGCATAAGTATGCTTTTCCATAGTCTGTGTCAGTTCAAGGTTTGTCTAAGGTGTTGAGGGAAGGCTAAATGATCGTCCTGAGGGGGCAGAACTTTGACATCCAATCCACCACCTGGGAATTTAAAGACAAACTTAGATTGATGAAAGAGCACGTGAGTGTTTAATGATAAAGGGGATGAGCTTATGAGAAATCCCTGGATTGGACTGGACTCGAGTCCTTATAAGAATAAAGTACAATAACCATGCATTGAAAAATGAGTAGATGTAAGAAAAAGTGCTTCATTTGACCCGATGATTAAGGTCATTTTTTCGTAGCCCTTTTCTATTTTGCCAAACTAAAACATAAATTAATAATGATTTTACAATTGAAAATTATTTTTTATTTTTTTTAAATGACTTTCACTTTGTTGTAGTACTCTATTTTTATAAGAACTAGTAGTCTAAAACCTCTGAGTAATCCCATCCCACCCCTTTGAAGAACATTTTTAATTGTTTCAATTATTTTCCATTTTTATAACAATTATTTTCTTTAAAAAAATAATTATACAAATCTATAAAATGATTAAAAATAAAAACTAAATATATTTAAAGTTTATAATGTATGCTCAAAATATTTAGTCTTTTAAATAGATACTTTTTTGTACAGAGCTTTCAAAAATTGTTTTCTATAATTATTTGTAAGAAACAGATATTAAAACGGACTCTACAAGTCTATATGGTAATGATTTTGGAAAGCTCTTTAAACCTTTTTAGCAATTAAATTCTTATTAAAAAATTATTTTACGGGATGGCAAGAATAAAAACCTCTTATATATAATTACTCTTAAACAACCTCTAAGCCATAAATACTTAAGGACAACTAAGGCAGGACTTCTCCTTTTAGGAGAAATATTTGATTAAAAAACATTAGATAAACTTAAATTTGTGAATTTAATATTTTTCATGTTTTTCTTGAAAATAAATTATTTTAAATAAAAATGTCTTTCTCAATTTCATGTATTTATATTATTTCTTAAAAGATGTTATTTTTGCAAAAAAAAAAAAATTAAGGATATTTTTGTCCAAATTAAACAAAAAATTGATGGAGGGTCAAATTTTCATAAGGTATTTTAATCAAATTACGAGGATGATTTGATTAAAATACTTTTTTTTAATACACTTTTTAGTTTCAAGGTAATATACTAAGAGCAACTCCAACTTAGTCAAGTATCGCGCTTATATCCGTAATCGCTGTAAATTCACCCAAACCAAAACCATGCTCCAACTAGACGGCATCCATGCCGCAAACGCCATCCGTGATGTCAAAAAGTACATTTGGCAACCACGAGAGAGGTTATGAGGAGCAAAATAAATTACTGATCGGGATCCCGTGCAAATTAACCCGGGACTTCCTCAACTACTATATTCCATTCGAATTCTATAAATGTATTAATAAATCGGAAGGGAAAAGGAACTCACCTCAAGTAGATTTGCGTAGTTGAAACCTAACCCTAAATTCTAAAAGATTCGTTGGGCCGTCTCTCAGCCTTACCGAACCGTAAATTAAATCTGGAGTGCCAGTCGAGAGAGGAGGAAGAGGAACAAAAAGAAAGCAAGGAGAGGAAGTAAGAAAAGCAAAGAAAGAGCCTGCTGAGTGGTAAGAAAATAATCGCTGCATGTATATACAAGAAAAGCCAGGCTTAGAAGAGGAGACTACTGAAAGGTTATCTCTTTCCAAATGCAATTTATCATTTTACGCTGCAAATTTTCCATTTTTAATTTCAATTTTTTATTTTTAAAAGGGTTATATTAATTGCAAATTTTTTTTTATCCGATTAATTGCAAATATGAATTGCAAATATTAATTGCAAATACTAATTGCAAATATTAATTGCAAATATTAATTGCAATTAATTGCAAATATTAATTGCAATATTGATAAATATTTTTTTTAATTTCCAATTTTGATTTTTATATTAATTGCAAATATTTTACATTAATTATAAATTTTATATCCGGATGTATTAATTTGACAACTTTATAAATTGCCTATTATTTATATCGATAATAATTACATTAATTAAAAATTTCCGCCATTCTTTAAATCGACAAATCGATTATTTAAATTTAAAATTGATTTAATCACATATCTTTTAATCGATAAATTGCTAATTACCAAATTAATTATATATTCAGAATCGAGCAAGATTTATTCAGATACTTTATAAGTAAATTGTTTATTCTATTAATCGATTATAATGCTTTTTTTTTTGGGGATGACTATAATACTACCTGCTCTTAACCCGATTCATGGCGAATCTACACCGGGATGACACGATTTATTATCTTATCCAAAGCAATCCCACAAGATTTTGCCACAAGACAAAACGTAAGCTGCTCTGAAGATCAAAAACGCAAAGAATGTTAACTTCGTAGGCTACATAAATTAATGCTGTCAGCGCTTAACACATAAAGAAAGATGCAATTACCTTAATTTAACAACAGCGCACAAGATTCAAGAAAGAATATCGTAATACTTCGAACTCACTGGTGCAATCACGAGAAATGGGCTTCTCAATCGCCTATTAAAAGCCGCTGGAAATGGAGAGAAATCTTAACGCAAAGAATCTGGTTTGCCATACCAATCAAAGTCCGACAAAGCTTGACACACCGAAAGAAAATAACGTAAAGATATAAACTATTATTTGCACACTGGGTGATGATTCGATATTCGAACTATTAACCGAATTATTTCATGCTTTTTGAAATACGAAGAAAAGAACGTTACGCAAGATAACTCGGCAAACCATTTCAATACGCAGCATCGTCGAATATATCAAAATTCGAATGGAATTCGACTACCAATCGACCAAGAATAAAGAGAAAGAAACTCGGCCCAACAAGTGTAGCCCCGCTGACGCCTCATGTCAATCCTCGCTATTCAACTCCATATTTGCGGATGATATCGAACGTCACATCTCCCCAACCTCGACAGCCATCGTGGTTGTAGCGTCACAAACAACTTAAAAACAAAGAGGTTAGACCGATGTCGAAAAGATCACTGTGATCATCACCGGAACGAAAGACCGGGTCAATCGACAAAACAGAAATGACGTAACAAAATTTATGCCAACAAGAGATAAAGACGAGCAACATCGTAAACAATTAGCAATCAATGTTATTACAGAAGAAACTAAACGCAAAATGGTATTTAAAATCATTAAACCGATATCATCGCTTACGGACCCACTTTCTAAATATACTGAATAACTCCGAAGATAGTATGCTACGAAAAAAACTGGTTCTTAATTTGTAGTCATATTTACTATGTCTGCCATTATTTTTATTTGTAAATACTATTTATTATGTCAGAATCGAATTTGCATATAACTCAAATTTAAATCAATCAAAAATAAATTGGAATTGAATTAGAATACAAATACGAATTGAAATTTAATTAAAATACAACATTTAAATCAAATTGTATCAAATACAAATACTTAAATCGAATTTAATCAAACAACCTAATTAAATCGATATGCCAGTTACCGCTACGTTCTTGCACAATGTTCGATAAGATCTCGATCGGGGGTCGAGAATGAAGAATAATCGTCCCCCGATCCGATAGCGAGCTCAGACGGTTTCGACTCCTGCCAGATAATGCACGAGACACTTCTACACGCTGATTCAGATCACTTCCATCAAAGCTTCACGCTACTACCATCCTTCGTCCTCACTACCATATTACGATTATTACGCACGCTTTCATAATATCCCAGTCGTTTCTTCATCCTTAAAAACGCGCGCATCCCCCGCACACCGCAAACCGCTCATACCCCAAAGGCCCGCTCTACATCTTTCGCCGACTATGCTTAAAGAAAACGTTTCTTCAAACCTCGCGACAGTGAATTGCTTACAAACGTCGACCACGTGATCACCATCACCAGATAATATCCCCATTCTATACTACGACCGTTAATTATATAGTTAACTGGCGAGCACTTAATTATCACACAACGTAAAAAACAAAAGTGACCATCTGTAACATTTACGTCATCCAACGAACCAGCACTGTTAACGACGCCATATCCAAAGATCTCGCAGACGCCACAACCTAAAATTATCGCGGCTCAACGACAACGACTAAGATACATACCTTGCCACGCCAGAGACAATTTTCCACTCCAACACGCAATCAATACTCCCTAATACGCCAGAAGCCACGCTGCTCCCCGCTTCAGAAGAATCGAAAGCAATATCGATATCAAGCCGCGACCCCGTGAATTGGCCGCCAAACATCAGAATAAAATTTCAAACCTTCTCAGACTTCTACGGCCGCTGCTTTCTCCACTCGATGATTCATCCACGCGACCTGTTCCAGGCAGTTAATCTCTATAAAGAACCAGTTATCTGGGCGTGATGACAAACCAGTAACTCCAACTAGCATCCGTTCGAACGGGGCAGATTTGATCATATCGTTCAACCTCATTTACACCAGAAAAGAGACGACTCATCTCTAACCTCCTAAAAACTTCACATACACAAGTGATACAAAGAATACGATGTAGCCTTCGCGACCTTCCAACTCTACTACGATTAACCGCTCCGTGGCCCTGAATCCGGGAATCCACGACGCCTTCAATGGCCCTTCACTAAACCTTCCGACCTTCTAAATAAGTAAAGATACAACACATCCAAATCATCATTATCTTCTCTTCAATATCGGGCGATCTCTCCTAAAATATTGTGAAACGATTCATATCAACTTCAATAACGAAATACGAAAGCCATAAACAACAAAGAGAATAGACATTTAAAACCGAAAGAGTAATGTAAAGATAATGGATTTAAAAAACACTTAAAATTATCATATTTATGACGCCTTTGCTAAATTCTTTAAATTTTATGTTTACAACAAATTTCTCAAATTAATTTCAACTATTGAATTCTGAAATTCAAATTTTATGACAAAAATTAAATTAAATTAAATTAACTTAAATTGGAATTGAATTGAATTAATTGGAATTGGAATTAAATCAAATTGAAATAAATTAAATTGGAATTCAAATTAAATTAAATTAAATCGTTACTATACAAATATATCCGTTAAACACGATCGTTATTTAAAAATATACCCGTTAAATATACGCTAAGCTTTAATTATATTTTTAATAAAAAACATTTAATTATTAAAATTCAAGATTCCCATTTCAAGACCTACCACGGTTAAAAAATGCTCTTGGCAAGGCTAAAACACTGCTCGCGTCAAGAAACTAAGATTCTGCATCTTCATTTTAAAGAACTCGCATCGGGAGTTTTGCTCTAACACTCAAACCTGAAACCTCCCTTCTCTATACCCTTTCCTTGTTTGAAAGGGTAAGCCCTCTATCAGGGCATTAAAAGACCCTTTAAAACATCAATAATGGAAATCTAACTCTCCATCAATTTTTAACCACATTTTGACTAAAATATCTTTATTGTTTTGTTGTAAAAAAAACCATTTTTTATAAGACACATGTAAATACCTAAAAGGAAAAACCCCTATTTTGGTTTATAATAAGTTATTTTTCAAAAAAAAAAATGGAAATGGTTAGATTTGCAAATTCTGGGATTAAAACAAATATTTCATTTTATTTGACCCAAAGAGACTCTCCTAAGTCCTAACTAATCAGTCAACAGATGTCTGAACCGAAAGCTCAAGCTCTTATTAGTTTTCTAACCCGAAAACTTAAGCTATCAGACAACAAGTGCTCAAGAAAGAAAAAAAGGCACTTTACCTTATCCTCTAGCTTGTAGAAGGTGTTGCAGAACATCCAATCCACCTTCTCAATATTGGAGAACTGATTCACAACCATGTCGAAGAAAGTCGGGTATGATCCCTAAAAATGAACGAAAGATGGCAGGTCGGAGGCTTTAATAGGGAACATTCCAGGAACCGTAACTTCCGTTTCTGAAAGAGGAAGCTTGAGAATACCACGTTGGACATGGTAGTATATGTTGTTGACCGTACAAGACTGAGTAAAAAACACAGCCCCAACAAGCCCTGATTTCTTGGCAACATCAAGAACCCAAGGCAAGAATGCATCATAAACAATACAGTCAACTGGGTATTCTGAGGTTTTGAGCTTCTCAATGAGGGTGCTTAAGGTTTCTGAGCCAACCACCTGAAACTGGTCCAAGTAGGCGGCGTCAGAATCCGCTTGGGCGGAGCCGCCTTCGTCATGGCCGTCAGAGATGGTCTCAACGGCGACGGGAACGGAGTCTCCGAGCAAGGACTTGGAGACGAAGCGTGTTATGGCTAGGGTGACTTTGGTGCCTTTGTTGACCAAACGTTTGGAGAATTGGAGCATAGGGTTTATGTGGCCTTGGCTTGGATAAGGGAGGACTATGCAGTGGGCCTTGTGGGTTCTCTTTTCTTTCTCCATCATCCTTCAAATATTTACTCACTTGAGCTCTTGCTCTGCCCCTGTTTTTATTTATAAAAGAAAAAGGGTAAATTAGGAATATGTTTGTGAAAACTATTTTCTGTTATAAAAAATTAAAGAAAACGTAAAAAACACGTAAGGTTATCTGTTTTTTTGTTTTGTTTTACACACCGTCCAGCCGGAAGAACCGCCTGTTTTAGTGAGAAGTGAGAACCAGGCTGTCCAAACCACCGCCTTAAATGCATTTAAAATTCTATCTATTTGCCATGTGTATACTTTCAAGTGGCCAGCATAAAATCAATAGCTTTCACTTTTGATGATGAAAGCAATGGGGGTTTTGAAGCCCCAACTATCTCAAAACCCACCTTTTACCCCAAGATTAAGAATGCTTGGAGGGGACCACTACACCAACTAAGCCATAAGAGCAAACTTTATTTCTTACAAGTATCTTAACCAAATAAATATTATTTTATATATCATATATTTATAAAATAAGATTTTTCTTTAATTTCCTTCAGATTTCTATATTCAAACATTATTCATATACTATTTAATAAATTTTAAAATATTAATATATTTATATAAATAATGAAATAATTATTATTAATTTTTAATTTTGAATTTAATAAATTATTTTAAATTTTAATAAAAATATAAATTATTAATTTATATCACCAATGATCGCGATTCACTCATAAAACCATGGTCAATAACTTTTCCGATTCAATAATCCGCCGCTTTTTAAAACATCGTAAAAACACAAAAACACAAACATGAGGGGGTATTCAATCACGTATAACGGCTCATCTGGATGTGGGAGATGAATATCACGCTGGAGGTAGGGACCGTTTATTGCAAGGTGGAGTTCTCGATATAGAACTTTACACCCACATGCATTATCCCATCTAACATGGAAGGAGTGGAGATTTTGGACGTTGAGAACAGGTGAATGGGTTAGTTAATTCCTGAGGAGTATTATGTAAAATCAAAATAAAATAACTTTTTGGGTTCTACCAAAAATTCATTAATAACCTACAACACAGAATCTTTGATTTCATGATTTTCATATTTACGCAAAATTAGAGTTTACTATTACTACGGAAGACTACGATCTCTAAGATCTCCCACTGACAATCTCGAGGCCCAACTCCACCTGCCTCACCAACATCGCTGGACTCCTGTGACGCGAGAGCCTAAAAAGGGGTCTTATAAAGAAGGTCAACTTTCCAAGGCCTCTCAGGCGGTCACCGAGCCTTCCAAGTCCGCCAACCGCCATCTTTTCACCCCATACGACCCTATCACATGTTTAAGCCATACGAATAAGCACCTAAGAGAAAATCAGAAAAGCGATATTATCATCAATTTTCCAACTCCGAATCCCTACTCCCGGTGGTAGAGCACCTCGATGCTGGGGCGATAATCTCGATGGCAAGAATTGGGCCGCTGAGCAGCTTAAAACATATTTATCTCCGAAATACGCATTCTTCCCGAGACAGAGTGAGATTTGGAAAACCATCGTGGATGAATCACAAAGATCCCCCACGAGAGTGAGGTAAGCAATTCCAACTGCGCTCATTCTCTTCTCCTTCTTCGCATTTTTTGCTAACTTAATTATCGGAGAGGCGACCAACCCACCTCCACAGAATCGTCCATTTTTGCAGGTTTACACCTCCCCATTGATACCTAGGAAGTCAGATAGTCGAGGTTCATATTGCGCTATCGATGCTCAAGGAATATGACTATCAAGACCCCTACAACTTGACTCTCAGGGGATCCAAAGATCAAAGTCCCAACACCACAACACCAGGACCGAATAAAAAGTCTCGATAGCAAGAAGGGCTTGGCTTCAACAATTTCTAGCACTCTACCCAGAATTTTCGACTTCCCTTCCGATCCGATTCACCCTAAAGCAACCGCAATGTCGAATAATTCGATGCATCAAACACCTGAAGATCATCTCCTATCGGGCGCTGCATGGAGAGGCTAAGTAGAAGGCAAGAGCTTGTGATGTAGGAGCAAAGGCTCGCGTTGAATGCTTGCAACGTGAGAATGATTAGTTACAGGCCCAAGTAGAGTGCTTCAACTTGAAGTGATAAACAGATGGCGATCGTATAAACATCTAATACTTGTACGTTATGCGAGACCTCACACTTCCACTACAAGGACACCCCAACAAATGATGAATTATCCTCCGGGAGATCCCCATCCATGAGTCCCCCACCAAGAAGGAATGTGTCTAAGATATGGGCCAAACGGTGGAAGGAAGCAATTGCACCACTCGCCTCGTTGATGCCCTCGCAAGCTTCCCAATCGAGCCAGAGAACACAGAGGCGAACTTAATCACTCAAGCCCCAAACGCATTAAATGGGTATCGCACACAAATGTTCATGCTCTTCTATCTATCCCTCCTTCAATGCAGGGCCGACATTCTATACACAACCTGCAACCCTGATTCAGGGGCCTGACGACATGCTCTCTTTGCCCCTAGGGCAACACGTTCTTAATTATGAGCCGCCCTGTAGGTTTGTCATGCCAACTTTTGCCTTGCTCAACAACTCTAATGACCCTTATGATCATTGCCCACTACACCGTGCAATGACACCGAACTCCAACAACGAATTTATTGTGTGCAAAGTGGCCCCACTAAGAGTGTGAGGTTTTCGCATGGCCTGCCTATACCTCCCGTACTTCAATAAACTAGTTCAATGAGCTGATTTAGTTTTCTATCTCTCAAGATTCGCTCATTTACGTAAAGACAACTATCACGCACCATCTTTGAATTTAAGCTATCCACATCAATTCATTAAGAGGTTCGAGCAAGCCGTCGAAGTAAGTAGAAATAGAGCATGGACGCAGCTCCTTAACTCTTAGGAGAAGCTTCAGCCATCCACTCTTCTTCCACTAATTGCCTTGGGGCTCACCACAAAATGAAGAATGATACAGCGTAGGTACTCACGTCGAAGATATTCCAGCAACATCACAAACCCGTCATGATCACAAATGCCGAGGAAGAAGTCGCCTGGTCAAGCTGAAGGTCAGCTGAAAACCAGCGATCCTGATCACCACGTAAAAGAGGGAGTCCCACTCACCCCTAAACATCTCTATATGAGAGGTTGTTGCCCCCGTCCTCGCTAGATTTCCATGGTCAGACCGAACAAGACGGATCCCCTAAAGAAACCCATATATACCTGTGAGATTATCATATATCAAGTAGGCACAAGACCAACAGGCCGGTCGAAGTTCCTGGAAAGACTAATCAGTAGTGGCACCTCGTAAAGGTATGTCGAAAGGACCGTTAGGCAGCAATTCAGCCTCCCAATGCATTGCATCGCAATCAAGTGGCTACCCCATCTTAATCTGTGACCACCATAAACTATATACTGGGAGGCCCGTCTGATGACTAGTATTAATCGAAGTGCCAATAGAAGAAGTTTCGTGAGCGCCATAGTCAAGGCCCGAAAATGCTATATCCACACGAGGCAAGAAGTGGAAGGAAACCAAGTCGACTACCATATCCTTTCCTCCTATGTCCTCAAACAGCATCGCAGGTCTATTATGTTGCATTGGTACTCACCTGGCAAGAGGCACGATATATATGGTCAGATCCGGAAAATAAAGACTTGTTGGAAGTACTGTTCTTAAATAAGATGAAGCTTTCCTCGTGAATGCCGAACTTAGCTGGCGAATTTCTCCCGCTTCATTCAAGCAACAACCACGACATCAGAGACGCCACGCCCTTGGCGCGCAGACCAGCACCAAAGGTTTTTTCACCGCCGGTGACTCAGCGTGATGAACCACATAAAATTGGATCCCGGCTTACACCTGGCCGAAGGTCACCCCTTCAATACACACACGTTATTATTTTCGACCAACGGGGCGTGTCGACCTCCTAAGTAGTCAACTCCGCCGCACCTGCAAGGCATAGTTATCCATACAAGAAACGTAGCGAGAAGAGTCAGCCCTCCTCAAAGATCATTAATCATAGCAACCACAATTCGCCGCTTCCAGCCAAGGCTGGAAGAAAGATCCGCGCTTTGGATCCCCGGATTCAATGGTGCCGACGAGTCTGAGAAGTTCATACGCTATTTCATATCAAACAAAGAAAGAGTAAATACAACGTTGCATCGCACAAAACTGAGACATGTTCTGCTGGAACTCAATTGATACACCAACTTAATCTTACATCAGTTTCCCTCACAACAATATCTTACCGCAAACCAAGAGTTATCAAAGTGAGGCATCTAACTATCAATGATTATTTAGGCAAGAGGTGGACAATCTTCCAGAGTGATTTCATTAGGAGAGGTAAAGACTCCAATGCCTTCAATACGCTATGGTTCCAAAGAAGTATTGCATAGAGAGTATGTGTGATCACATGGACCCCAACTCACATGCGCAAAGGTGCCCCTGTCACAGATAGAGATCGGGATCGCTGGACGCCTCAACCAGGCATTGATGTTGTTGTCATCTGACGCTGTGCACACCCGATTCCCCATGCACCTACCTAATGTAGAGAAAATTGCCTTCATTACGCCACACAGGCTATATTTCTATAATGTAATGCTTTTTGGCTTGAAGAATGCCGGAGCGACCTATCAGAGGATGGTGACCAAGATATTTCAACCACTGATGGGCAAGACCATGGAAGTCTACATAGACGATATGCTTATCAAATCCAAAGAACGCCCTGATCACACATCAACACTTGAAGAACTTGAGTCGCCACAATTTAATGACATGAAATCCAATCCCCCAAATGCGTCTAAATCGGCCATAAGTTTTTGGCTTTATGGTAACGCATAGAGGGATAGAGGCCAACCCTATTCAACTTAGAGCTATTATAGAATCTCGACCTCACCTTAAGAAAAGTGGAGGCATCAACCACCGTCTGGGCTAGCTGCCTCATGGTCTGTATCTCGGCTTTACATGCACCGATTAAAGCCGCCACCACTTTAAAGGGCCAAACTTAATCAGACTGAATAAGGAATGCCACTGTGCTTTATGGCACTTCATAGTATCCCCACTGAACCCCACCAGCTCTACCTAGCCCAAGATGCCACACTTCACTTACCTAGCACAACAATCAAGTGAGTGCAACTTACAAAGAAGATGAAACCAAAACAGAGAAGTGCTCGCATAAGCAAATCCCAATTTATAGAATCCCCAGAGGCCCTGCCTTGAAAATAAGATTGCCTCCGTGTGGAGGCTAAAAACTCCGCCTTACTTCCAAGCACACTTACTCATCGTGGCGACCAATCTTCCTCATACACCATACATGGAACCCGACTTGTTGAAGGATGTGGTCCGATATTGAACTAAGTGAGTCTCTGTAAAGATCCAGCATAAACTCGCTTGAAATAAAGTACATATATCGCGTAATTTTTAGTAGAAATTCTAATAGGACTTGGACCCAACTACCTTATGGATCCAGTAGAACACGCCTTCGACAAACGGAGCTAGTGTTAGCTTGGTAACTTGGTGCTCT
Organism: Tetrastigma voinierianum; assembly: GCA_016808115.1. Taxonomy (NCBI): domain Eukaryota; kingdom Viridiplantae; phylum Streptophyta; class Magnoliopsida; order Vitales; family Vitaceae; genus Tetrastigma; species Tetrastigma voinierianum. The sequence continues at coordinate 109,293 of JAEQBH010003411.1, forward strand.
AACAGGAGAGGACAGAACAGTTATAATGTTACCTGACCAACAATAAGGTAGAATATGAAGCAATCCCACTTGCCTCATAATCTCCATATCCAAGAGACTATACAAAGTGACTCCAACTACAAGGGGTGACAGTAACATGGAATACGAAACGCGAGACTAGCGCATGACCAAGTATGTATGCCTAGTTAAGCTCCAACTGGAAAGCTTCATGGCTCTGTTGAGTATCCTGAGGGGCTCAAACGGGGTGCTGAGGATGCCTGCAGTAAAGGGCCGCGATCCCTACCAACCAAAAAGGCAATGCTCCTCCCTGCCTACACAAATTGGAATGCCAATTAACAATCTGGGGTGAACGAGATAGGAGAAGCATGTCCCTCCTGGATGACTCCGATAGTCCGCTACCTGAGCTTAAGAGAACTCCTTGATAGTAGGGTCAAAGCCCATAAGATCTAGGTTAAGGCGGCTCGATTTTCCCTTATGAATGGGTAGTTGTATAAACATTCTCTAAACGATCCGTATCTTAAATGCCTTACCACCAAGCGAGGCGTGATAAGTAGCGTAACTCCATAAAGGTCAGCAAACCATCCAGCAGTTAATCCTCGCGCATGTGGCCCATACCGTGGCTACATCGTCAACCCATGGGCAGACGACCCGCCTATGTCGTGAAGTGAACATGCCAACCAAGCCCCCATTTCAAGGGTGCTTACCGTAATCCTGACAACCATAATGAGCCCCTGGCCCTTTGCCCCGTGGGAACTGATATGGTTAATACACCACCGCCCAACACGTAAAAGCTATTATTCAGAACAATAGACTATTTTAGCAATGGGTAAGATGAAGCCTTCGCTCCATCAAAGACAAAGCATGAACTAATTTGAAGGAAGAACATCGTTACTGTTCACGCCGATAGTGACTAACAAATGAACATACTGATACCAGTGATAGGAATTTTGTGAACAGTCAATGTCAAGAAATTCATATTCAACCCTGAGGCAATCAATACAAAGTAGAACCACCTGTTAATCCATCCAACAAGACTCCCCTAATCAATTTTTACAAAGCATCTCAAGACTGGCCAAAGGAAATGGGTAGATTTAGCTAATGTGAGTTTTATGACCTATAGAACTACCAATTCTGAACTAACTTATTGCCACATCTTCGCCCACATGGGATGGAGGTTGCAACCTCATTAAATTGGGATGCCCACACTTAGAGGCTAATGCTGAAGTCATAACCAAAGACCTATATATTACAGATGAGCTCTGCGAAGCTACAACTGTGCACATAGCGTCATACCAGCAAAGATTGAGAAACCTATACAATAGGAGGGTAAAACTATGTATTCCAAGACGGAGACCTGGTCTTGAGAAGAGTATTTGAAAACACGACTAACCCAAGAAATGAGAAGTTCCATCCAAACTAGGAAGGGCCATATGTCCGAGAGCAATGACCATATGAATAATCAGACGGGGACCCACCTAAATATGGAATGCCATGCATCCTAAGTAAAATCCGAAAATTTAATTTTCAAATAGGGTAATGGTCATTTGAAACCAAATTTTATGATCTTGATGACAAACGGATTTCACCGTTGGAATCATTTTGTGAAATTTGAAGAACACTGCTGAATACCAATTCTAGATAATGGCTTCTGTTACTTTTATGCAATTGTTATTTCAAAGAAACAAGGTTGAGATATACGATGTGACAAAGTCATCATCATGGTACTCATGCACATTATACATGAGCAAGAGATATGAAAAATGATCAACTTAGATAAGAAAGTCAAGTGTCAAACTGAGAATATGTATATTACGGACTGTCGAAAGCTAATGATGATACACAAAAATAATTGTGTCATCTTTCTTCATTTAGAGGCAAAACGCAGACGGTCGAGGTTCAAAGTGTTGGCTGGGAGATAGATTTTAGAGAGAGAAGGAGCTCATTCCTCTCAGATTTTCAACCAACTGAACGGCTTCCGCTCTCAACCCTGATGCAAGAAGTAAAGTCGCTTTTATCGTGAGAGGCCATGCATAAGACCGATTGGGTATTCAATAACTCCAAGAGGTAACATTCTTTCCACTATGCTTATTCTTACTAAGAGCCGGTAAATGGTTAGGTCAGTGTTCCAGGCTTTGTTTAGTTGTAAATCGTCTCAAAGCTTGAACCGAGCGGAGAAAATTCCGTCAGTGGGCTGAATAGCTAACACCAGAGGGCTCCCACCGCTCGGGGAATAGTGGACACTTTAGTGTGATTTTATGATGTTGAGTGATTCAAAATGAATTTGCTTGTTTCTTAATTAGCCCATGGAGCTAATTTTATGTTATTGATTGTGAATTTGTACATAATGATTTATAATTAATTATGTTATTATACATGTGGAATATATTGAAGTATGAATGTTGAATCATATCATATCTCCATATGTAACTGGGCACCCTAGAATATTAGAGTGAGTAATAATATTGAATTGAAAGAAAACGGAAATACTTCAGAAAGAACTTTAAGGAAGATTTTTCGAAGAATTGCCTTGGAAAGTTGTCCAACAGATCACTTCGGATGAGGACCATGACTGCTTTTATAAACATCCAAGAATTCACTGAGGGTAGTTCAATGTATTTACCTAGTTCTAGAGAGCTGAGAACAAAAGATTTTATTTTGAAAACTGATATTTTACTCATTCGCAGTACATGAGGGGACTGCAGACTCATATATAATTGGGCATGTAGACATTCATAGGTCTTGAATGTCAATGTGATTGTTTGCCATGACAAGACTAAGGCAGTAACCCATATAAAATTATCACTTATCGCTTGCTCACCTCTGCTTCAGGGATCACTATTTCTCAAGTACAGAGGTGTAATGAGATGCGCCTACTGTGAGGCCATCGCTAGTTGGGTAAAGCCGATTGCGGGCTTTGAAGATTTTGTATAACATGTAATAGAATTGTAAATTTTAATATGTTGAATAAGAGTAAATGTAAAAAACTTCAACCATGTAATATATTTGGTTGGGATATTTTATGAGTATTGATGTGAATCTGCTATTATTTACCAAATGGACTCTGTGGTGGTCCATCAGAACCGCTTGCACGTGCTCAGACCTTAGGTAGGAGCCCCGTACAAAGGAGACCTGCCTGATGATGAGTGGAAGTCTGGTGAACTGACATCCAAACAATATTCCGCAGGTTAACTGCCGTCACTGGACACCCTGCTTCAGCTCACAGCCTAAGATTTAGCTTAGGCATAATAACACCTAGGTCAAGGAACTCTGGGCTTAGGTCATGGTCATATAGTAAGAGCCTAGGTTTATAAATATCAGAGCTAGAGTCACAGTGAAAATGGGATTACCTAGACCTGATACACGTGGGTTAGATCAATGCATCTTTGTGCACTCGATGATTGTCAGGTGATGTGTACTGTGTTATGAACTGTGGATTGTGGTGTTCGTGAATAAAGATATAGGAAAAAATGCTGAACACTAGGTTTAGGTGTGAGAACAAGTTGCCGAGGAATTTCGCAAATAGCTTTAATTAAACAAATTTTTTCCTGATAAGAATTTTTCCAGCTTTGAATGATGCTAGAACAAGATTGTGGATGTGAAATTTTGGAGAAAATTCTAGTTTTATAAGAAAAAAGTATTTGTAAATAAACTCTTAAAATTTTGAGTTTATATGAATTGTTATTTCAAGCCATCGTATTTGTATATAAGGAGACTAATGAGAAAAAAAAAATAAGGTGTTGAGGATAAAATTTTTCCGGGTTTTACAATATGTAAACAGAAAAATATTTAAAATAAATATTTTCTGCTCATCTGAAAATATAATATATATATATATATATATATATATATATATATATATATATATATATATATAAAATAAATTTTTTATAAAAAAATAAAATAAAATTAAGGAAAATTTTATAAAATAAATTTTTGTGCTGCATATGATTTAAAATATGAAATTATCAGCTCTGCATTACCTAAGAATGCACACATAGTGTATAAAATTTCTGTATGTGAGCAAGGTCTCGAGGTCGTGTTTACACCTTAGAGATGTCGCACTACTGTGGATAGACCTGGGCTTGTGAGGTCGAGGCCTCTGGAGGAGCCCTTGTATGTGAGTCTCCCTAGGCTTTCTGTGCCGAGGATAGGATGATATGCTGGGCCACAGCAGATCCTGATTCACCCATTGCGCTGGAACTCGGGAGGGTCATGGACATGTCGAGTCTCGAACGCCATCCCGGGATGGATCACTGATACCACGTAGTCGCATCGATCGTGGCGTAGGAGAGTGGCTACCGCCTACACCAGGACGATACCATGTTGTATCAGGACAAGATGATATTGGCCTGCATTAAATGTATGAGTCCAAGTGTCGTGGACAATAAGGTTGGCTAGCAAGTCTTATCCCAGTGACGAGGTGTGAGACCGCACTTAGATCTACCTTAGTTTGCTAGCATGAGGATGTTTTTCCATGAAACTATCTGGATTCGTCTGTAGGGTCAGTCACTTCAGACGGAAGGCGACTTCTGCATTTCTACCATCTCAGACTCCGCGATAGGGATGACACCCCATGAGTTTGCAGGAACTCAAAGTCCGCTAGCTGAGTTACTAGGACAGGCCCATTAATCGAGCACTTCACCACTGGCACTCCGCTTTATTTCCAGAAGAAGAAAGACAAGACCCTTTCGACTGCATTGACTATCGATGCTGAATGTGCTACGATCAATCGTGACCACTGGGCCGAGATCGACCATCGTTTGATCAGTCGAGAGGAGCATGAGCTCGCCTCCAAGATGTACCTTTCGCACCGCTACCATCAAATGGTGTTGGGTATACGATATCCAAGACAACGCTCGTGACATCGCTATGGGCACTTTGAGTTTACGTGATGTCCTTTGATCGACGCACGCGCCAAACAAAGATTCACGGACCTCATGCGAATAGTATCAAACCTTATCTAGATCACGCATCGAGTCTCGCGCATTTTCACATTTTAACACCTCACGAGCCGAGCATGAGTATCACTGAGGATTGTTTTACAGCTTGTCGAGAGAATTGTATCACCGTGACGCTTGGCCCGTGAAGTGCCAGTTTCGCTTAACAGGAGATTTTTTGACGGTGTCGCATCGGGCGGGTCGCTGGACCTGCAGAAGGCCCAGGCCGCATGAGTCAGAGAGGCCAAGCGCCTTCGAGATACTTAGTTTCTTAGGATTACCGGGCACATAGAGATTCATTGGAGGATTTCTCCGATTATAAAAGATTCCATAGACGAGACTCAACTTAAGGAGGTCAAGTTTGATCAATAATCACAAGGAGTGCCATCTGCTCTACAAGAGGCCAGCCTAAAATCAAAATTTATATACACCTAAGCCTCCTACCACATTAGTCACACCAAGATAGTGGTCTTATACGAACATCAGGATGGCTTTCATCCCAAAAATGGCTCAGACGCGGCATGAAGGTAAGACTTTCTATTCGACTTTAGAACTGTGTTTCAAAAACAGCTGGAATGGTTTGGAAACCGAGAACTGTAAAACCAAAGTAAAGTGAAAAGCACCAAGGATAGGTCACAATTTGCAAGTTAGGCAAACAAGTGTCCCTGCTTTATCTCGTTATGACATGCAACCTAGTAGTCCATGGCATAACCTGACTATTTAACTAGTGTCCCTCCACCAGGCACAACCCAATATCATGCAATATGCAAGCTATGTCCCTTTAAAACCTAACATTTAAATTACTTAGCTCTAAAGGCCTCGTAGGATCATCTAGTGAACAACAAAGGCATCTTCAATTGCGGTAATCGTATCCTAAAGTATGAGAGAGTCACAAAATAATAACAAAGAAATGTTATTTAACCCTAATTTGAACCCTAACATGTAAATATTATCTCGTAGGCTCTGCAGCATTCATCTATAGTTAATCACAAGACTTCTCTCTCACCGAACTGCACTTGATCCTCAAAGCATGGAGAGTATTACAACCAATAACATCAATGCGAGGTAACCCAGGTGTTTGAGAAATATATACTATAAATACACTCACCAGGTTTTTAAGTATTAAGATATAAACATGATATGCCCCACCACTGCTAGCTCTTCCTCTTCAAGAGTGAGGCTAGCAAAGCATCTCTTGAGTTGTCATCCTCAAGAGGGTGTCATAAATTTCTTAGAAAGCAGAGAGAGAGAGAAGAGAGAAAATAAAACCAGCTAAAATACAATACTTTATTTACAAAATGAAAACTTACAAAAAACATCTTCTCCCAAATCTGTTCCAAAAATTGTTCATTTTTATAGGGGTTACAAAACAAAGAGGGTCATATAGGCCACCTCAAGGCAATAAAATACCAAAAACCATGAATGGCTGTTTATAGTGATACTGCTAATACACCAAGTTCGAGGCTACACATTAATCACAGCTAAGACTGAGGTGATCACTCTCATGGTCAAGAATTTGGTTTAATCAGCGAAATCAAAATAGTCTAGCTTAAAACAATAGTACCTCACTTAAGGTGGGCAATTTCATTAGCTAATAAATTTCACAAGTTACCAAATTCTGTGAGAAGGAACTCAACAAATATTTACTAAGAATTGAAAAGAATAAATTTATGGTTCATAATAATATTTTCGCTTGAGGTCATAAAATTTTCACAAGGTTACAATTTTCACAATTCAGCTTAAAATTTTCAAGAACTCAGCTTAAAATTCCAAATGTTGATCTTCACCTTTCTTCTACTCCATCCACTTTCACTAGTTTTGATTTTTCTCATTGATTCTGTAGCTGGTTGATGGTCGAGACTTGAATTCCAACTTCATGATTCATCCTTTGTATTGAAATTGAACCTAAAAGCTTCAAACAACCAAATACTCTAAATGGCATAAGTGGGTACTAAGAAGACTAACACTTCAATCGTATGAACAGATATGATTAGTGCACAAAGCACTCAAAACCTATCTAATACATGTGGTTCAAAATAGCAATTTTGGCACTAATCAGAGGTACCCAGAGCGAAGAGGAGGCTTATTCAACTCCACCCTGATAGTTCTGTCAGGGGACTCGGGTGTCACCTGTACTGTGATGCCCCAGGGCTCTGGATCAGATGTCACATGCATCCTAGAGTGGTAGTAGCTAGGTTCCCATCAATTGAAAGAATCATGAGCAGACTACCCATTAATAATGGATATGGAGTTTGCGGTCGTAGTCTTCGCCTTGAGGATTTAACACCATTTATATATCAACAGCCAGAGGTGTATTTTGTAATCAAAAGTCCAAGAGGATACACAAAGAGACTTCTCAATACGAGGCAACCATATGAATTTATCTTCTAGAGATGCAGATCACTTGAAAATAACACCTGTAAGGTAAATGTGTACCACGCCATTGGAAGTCACGGAGTACTCACAGTAGCTTCCCTAGAGTGGCTGATGCTCGAGACTGACAAGATGATCATGTGACTTGTGGAGCAGACTCGTGGTGTCGGGAGTTTAGTGGTCATATCATCTTTGAGTAGAGTGATTGTCCCAAGCAAGACGGAGATAAGAACCATCAGGACCTGCACAACAAAATAGTGATTAGGCTGAATTCATCCACGCAGATGGTAATTCTAGATGAGACCAGTGTGGTTCCCTAGTCGACCGATTTGAGAGAGGATTCTCAAGGGAGTTTCATCAAGCCTCGATTCGCCATGATCCAGTGGCACTAAGATGTACCAGATCTTCTGTCAAGATCATCGAGCCAATGAAGAGATACTAGGACTTTGTTTTGACGATCTCATGGTCGCAGTTAACAGCACTGGCCAAGAGGCTACTTCAACACGAGGTGGCCGAGCTGAAGTGGGAGCATCAAGCCACGATGGATTTTGTGACCCACTTTCCACCGATTAATCGCAAGGACACGATGCTGCATGGTAATAGTGGACCTACCACGGCCAGACATTTTCTTAGTCAAAAGTGATGACCCTTCACATCGATTCACCAACAGATATTCAGAGATAACTGCCACATGGAGTACCAATATCCATAGTGTCGATAGAGACCTGAGGTTTATGGCGCACTTTTGGAAGAGTCGTGGTTATGTGCACATGGCTCACTACGAGTACAACTTTCCACCCACGACTGACATGGGTCACAGAGGACTATATAGTATTAGAGGACATGTCATGAGCATGTGTCTCTGGATCATATGGGTAATGAGGATGAGCATTTGCCCTTAGTACCCGCCACAACAACACACTGCAGTATACATATGGCACCATATGAGGCATTGTATGAGGGGCCATGCAAGACACCGATATAATGGACCGAGGGGCAGAGAGCTCCATCACTCAGTCCAACTGACAGAGAGACCCTGCATGCACTGACAGACATTCTCACCCGCCAGCCGGCAGATTTATGCAAATGTAATGCACGCCGACCCTGAGTCCGAGGTCGAGATCACGTATTCTCGGGGTGATACCCAAGAGGAGCGGCTTCGCCTAAGCGGAAGCTATCGCCTAGGTTCATCAGACCCTTCGAGATACTCGAGAGTAGTGAACTATAATGCACGGCTGGCTTTACCGCCCAAAGATGTCGTGTCCACGAGGTATTTCACGCCTCGTCTTCCTATGGTATACCCGGGATCTAGCTCATGTAGGGACGTGGGGAGAGATCGAGGTTAACAATGATGAATCTTCGAGGAGGGACCAAGCAGTATTATGGATAGCCTAACGTGGTTTTACGACGCAAGACCTTGAGGCAGCGAGGGTACTATGGCAAAGACCTGAGGAGAGTCACCAGAGCCAGACACGATGCGGCTTCTCACGTGGTCCCTTCGCTAGGGACAGTCTGAGTTTAGTCGCTTAATATTTAAATGACCAGTTTACATGCACTTAGATCGCATCACTATATGCATGCTTCTCAGAGATCAGTAATGCACTTCTGTGACAAATTCTTTTGAGTGGAGAATTAACCCGAGAAAATCTCTCTAATTTTCCTAAAGGGTAAATGGTCATTTTCAAATTTTATTTTCTAGATCCTATGATCAAAACAGATTTCACCTGGAATCAAGCCTTGTCAAATCTAGCTAACATCATTTCACGACTCCAGACAATGACTACGCTTTTCGAGGCATCGAGTATCTAAAGCACAGAAAATGGTTTAGAGATACGATGTATAAAGCTCACCTTAATTACATGTACTCATGTAATGCCATGCTGCATGAGCAGATGATGGAAACACGCCCAGATAAGGCCGCGTCAAAAAATCAAAGAAGGGACATTATGGGAATTAAATGAAAGCTTAATTGATAATAAGACAAGATGAACAAAGTGTCATCTTTCTTCATCAGAGGTGGGAAAACTAGAAGAACGCAATGAGGTTCAGGCAGGGTTTTATAAGATCTTGAGAGAGAAGGAGCCCATTCTCTAGATTTGGCCAACTGGAACTGTCGCTCGATGGAGCAAGAAGTAGCCGTTCTAATGTGGGCGAGGGCTACGTGGCATCACTTCAGGTGTTCTACAACTCCAAGAGGTAAATATCTTTCATTTGCGCGAGCCTTTACAAGAGGTTTTGCAATGGTTAAGAACACCTGGCAGGTTTGTTTTAGCCAGAATTCGTCTCAAAGCTTCAACCGAGCGGAGAAAAATTCCTATTTTATAGGTCAGAACAAAGGTCACCCGAGGTTTCACTGCCTATGTGAATAGTGACTTAATTTGGTGTGATTTTTATGATGTTGAGTGATTCAAAATGAATGTATGTGTTTGAGCATCACTCACACAGCTAATTTTTGCTAAGTATTTGATCAAGTAATTCCGTGATAATACGATGAGGTGACTTTGAATATGTTAATATATGTGCTGTGTATATATTATACGAATGTGTCGAATTGGCATCATGCATTCCATATGCACCAGAACTTAATATTAGAGCAGTATGATTATGAAATTGAAAGAAAACTAAATGTTTGTGAAAGGTTTTCATTAAGATTTTCCAAGACCGCTCGAGAATAATAAACGTATCACTTCCTGGATTTAAGTATTCATGACTGCTTGAGAAGTATCCAGCAATTATAGGAGGGTAGTTCAATGTATTTACTGAATTCTAGAGAGTTTTCGAGAACAAAGCTTGTTTTGAAACTAGATATTTTTAGTCATTCTACTTTAGCATATGGCTTATCGTGAGACCCTGACATGGGTTCGGGCAGACATTCGAGTAGGTTCAGAAACTGTGGACGCCCAAACCGGGGTCCGTTGACAACCCAACTCATGACACAACGTCGGTGAACCCGATTATCACCATTTAAAATCTGGGCAATAGTCTCCTTGACTTCAGAGCCACCCAAATACGTAACCCGTCCCAAATAATCGTTGGTCGACCTCAACGGCCCAGGCGCAGTAAAATAACCGCCACTAAGCCCCCGTATCAACACTCTCACAAATATATCCTAATCCATATGTTAATAGTCAAAGAGTTAATAAATCATCAACAAACATATATCAAAAAGTTTACAAATATCTAAATACATGTACCCATTAAACCATCAAAGCCACAACCCGGCTTTCTTCAAATCGACCTCTAAGATGAGTTGCCTTCTCGTACGCCTCTCGTCACCTAAATAATATATCTCAATGGTGCTGAAGCATCAAGAGAGGAACCACCTTGCAACAAGTGCATTCCCACCTGGCGCACATAATGATCCGTATCGTAAACACACACCGCTGCATTCGTGATCCTACTTGAATGTCAACCACCAACCCATGTCCCGAGTCCTCATCGACTTCACACTCACAAGCCATGAGAAAATACTCTCATTTTCAAAACAAAACTTGTTGAGCCAAAATTACACCACCGGGCGGGGTTGGTAAAATATGGGACCACCCTCCGAGGCGAATGTATCGGAGAACCTTCCAAACAATACACGGGCTCCTCCCCAATGCAATTAGAGACCATCTCCCAAGACCATTCTAAAAATCATCCCGTGAATTCCTCAACCATGTGTTCATTTTAAACCTGTCATGCACTCCTTACACTGACTTAGGTTACCCAGCTATATGAAAATGCATTATGCCATTTCATGGTCATTCAAAGTAATATATTCACATACGTATATTAACATATTAATCACATATGTATGTTATGTGTAATTTCACAATTTACAAATTTGGTCAACCATCACCCAAATTAACTACTGAGCTAATCACAAACTCATCTCCAATGACTTAAACACACAATTAGATTCATAATTGTGACTCTATGCTAATACACAAAGTTCATGCATTAACCTATTCATTTCCACACAAATCAATCCATTACTAATGTACCAGCTCACGGCAATTAACGAACACGAAAGAATTCACCTAATAACTCAATCAAACACATTTTTCACAAACGCTTTCTTCTTCTCTTCTCTTTTTTTTCGCTTCTTCTTCAGCTTTGCTTGTGTCTATGTGAACAAGAAACCTCGTTACTGTCACTACTTACTACCAACACTCTGCTCTGCTGTGAACTTCTTAACACGCTGGCCTCACTTATATATACTAGCACATGAGGCATAAATTATACCATTAGGCACCCAAACAGTCTGTGGACAGTCATGGACTGTCCAATTGGGTTTCAAAATTTTTCCCACTTCGGTCTTAAGTTTTGGGACCGATCAAACGGCCGTTCAAGGCCTCAAACCAACCGAATCATCAACAAAAACCAACTGGCATGAAACCAAGCAGATAAAACCTCACTCACTGAAGCTCGGTTTAAACTCCTAAAATCCTGAGTCCAACAGAGTTTCTGTGTAGAACCACTTTCCCTTCGTCCGAAGAATTCGACTAGTCCGGCTGCTCGATCTAGAGAAGGTGCTCTCTCTCTAAAAGAAAATCACAAAAATCGGTTACTGCATCTCCATTTCCCCTCCTTCACGTTTTTTTTCCTTTTTAAATGTAAGAGATGACACTATTTGGTATTTTGTCCTTTCCTCATTTATTCTTTTATTTAATTCCATCTATGTCCCCAAGCTCGATTTTCACACTGCACACTCTACCATCCATTTTCATCATCTCTCTACTCATAAACATGTAACACATGTGTACATGTTATACGCGACTCTTTTGTCACATCACAAGTCGCTTTTCTAAGACCCATACTGATGCCTCGAAATCTGCAAATTCGACTGCCTCTAATTCACTAAATTCGACATGCTCATGATTTAAGTGAGACGATTCCAACAAGAAACTGCTTCATCATCCGGGAGATCTAGAAAAAATAAATTTGATTTTTTAAGTTCTAAATATTTGTCTTGGTAAAATCAATTTTCTGCCCACAGAAATCGTCAATGTGATTGTCATGACATGTGCACTTAGGGGCGGAGTGAACCTATGTAGGAAACATCACATCAAGCTTTGCCATCACGAGGATCACTATTTCAGTAATGTGGGATGCAGACTATGACTGTCACCAGAAACGTTTAGAAGAAATGATTGTGTCTTTGGTATCGATTTTGTATAACATGCATTAGAATCTGTAAATTTAATATATGTCAATTAGCAGTAATGTAAAATCCTCAACCATGTAATATATTCGTCAGATATATATTTCATGTATATTGATGCAAGGGCCCAATGCCATTATCAGACTTGCATGTGGACCCCAAAGGTCATTGTAAACTCACGTGACACAAGAGATCTTCTCGCAGAGAGCCTCCCCGCATTAAAAGCGAGACTCTACCCATTTCATGAGTGGTGTCCAACCCACATCCACGAATATTCCGCAGGCTGACTGTTAATAACTGACACCCCGCCAAGGCCACATGAAGAGGTATTACTAGTAAAATTTCCTTTGAAAGTATTACTATTAATAAAGACTGTCTTTAAAATATTTTGAAATTTTGCAACTGCCTCTTCACAAAAGTCTAGATATGTCATTCTTCAAAATTTTCAAAAGAATTAGACTATAGCTCTAAATACGGGTACCTCTCAAAATATCGGCTCAGCCTACCGGCACTTATAAAAGACCGTATTGTGGCTCTAGTCATGAAGCACTCTAAAAGTCCAGATATGGTCGATATCTTGTTTCACAATTCATAAAAGTCCAAATATGGTCGAGACAACTCATGGCACTCACAAAAAGTCCAGATACGTACCGATATCCTATCGCACTCACAAAAGTCCAAATATGGATGATATCCCGGTCGCACTTCAAACACCATACGGCTTTTATCCCGCGAAGAATCTCAAAAGACAAAACTATGGCTCTTAAATTTCCGACACTACAAAAGACTGTACTCATTGACTTAGACTCGTCAGAATTTCCTCAAACTAATTGGGGACTGCGGGCTCTTAGCCTTCTCGCATCGACAAAAGTCCGTGATCAGGGCTCTTAGCATGCTAGCATTACAAAAGACCAAATCCATTACCAAATTACCGTACTCCTCAAAGACCAAACCTGTAGCCTTTAAATCTATCGGGCAACTTAATAAAAACCGTACTGGCCAGTTTGTGCAATTTACTAACACCTAAAGACTGGGATATGGTTACTGCCAGTACTTTCAAAGATCAAACTGTAGCTCTAAGCCTATTGGCACTCTCAAAAGACTAGATTGTGGCTCTAAGCTTATTGAAACTCTCAAAAGACTAGATGTGGCTCTAAGCCTGTTGGCACTTTCAAAAGCCTAGATGTGGCTCTAGCCCGGGCCGCATTTTCGCACACAGACACTGTCCGTCGGTTGCACGGCTAACACAACAGACACTTCGCTCATCCATCATGTCCGTGAGTCTAATAAGGGTACCTAGTCGAATATAACTTAACCTCTCGTGGTTTCCGGCTACTGATCCTGGATGGGGTCGCTTGTTCAAAGAATACAAAAGTTATATTCAGATATACGCCTAAATGGCGCTATCAGCCAGATCATGATATATGTCCACACAAGCATCGGGTTAATTACAAAATTATATCTGGTAAATAAGCCAATGGCGCTATTACTATGGATGATATATGTCCAAGCGCCATTGGCCCATTACAAAAAGTTATATCTTATAACAGGCTAATGGCGTCACAATACAGATGATATATGTCCAAGCAGCCATATTAAGGCAACTATGGAAAAAGAAGGAAGAAGAAGAGCGGCTATATTGGGGCCATTACGGAAAAAAGAAAAAGAAGAAGAAAAAGTGGAGGTTCGACGAATCCCCAATAGGCACTTTCTCCCAAGCTCAAGCATTTCCCTCTACGATGCACCTCGACAGTTGCATCTTCAAAGGATGCCGAGACAGGAGGGCACCTAAGGCCCGTGCAAAGTACCTCTAGAAAGAAAATTCGCAGAGCTCGGGCATAACTGAACCCCAGCGATCTCCACAGATGCTGTGTCTGAACACACATCACCAAACACAGCAAAGATCACTCTAAGCCTCCGGGCGCTCTTCCTCCATGGCTCCCTTATCCTTGCCAGTTCATAAGAACAAAGAGGAAAAGAAGTCAAAGCAGGTGAAAGACTTTGTGGATAGGTATCACTGCTAACTACATATAGGATAAACTCACCATGCATTAAATGCACCATCATAAAACTAAACTGGTACAACGTCAGGGACATGTGCGCTATTCACGTAAGCCAGACCAATCACCCTTCACCTTCTTGCATGAGATATATGCGCATTAATTTTCAAGTCTTTTCATCTTTCCATACTCAAGGTTTAGAAGACAATATCATTGGAAAATACTGTTTTAAACCCACTACTCCATAGCCGATACTGCTTGGCCTACAGCCCGCCTCCGACCCCGATGAGCGCATCAAACCCACCCACTTTATACTAAAACTCAAAGTACGACTCTAGTCAATTGGCACTTCCAAAGAGATACCCCATGGCCCCAACTTGCTAGTACGCGACTGTGCTCCTACTAAGTGATCCTTAGCCATGACATAAACTGGTATCAAAGATGGTGACTCGCTTTCGCATAAAGGCAACCTCGTTGCTCCTGCAATTTAACATTGGTGTCCTAAAGTTAATTACATCTAACCAAAATCGAGAAAAGGCTGTATAATGAAATCAATGGATTAAGCTAGAAATTATAAGAGCCCCAATGGCATCTGGATGAGAAATAAACAATAGTTGAAGTAGACAAGAAAGGTATATTTCATTAAAGCGCTAGTAGTGTCCAAAGAGTACATAATATATGTCGCAAGGCCCCTTTACAAAAATTATTATTAAGGAAGAAGTCCACTCCTGGGTCCTCGGCTTTTGGTCGGACCCCATGGGTTCTTTGGTCGTTTTCGCCGAGATGTTTAATCATTGGCCTCAGAAGATTCGTGGGCAATGTGGTTCAATAAGAACCAAAAGGCAAACGGGTCATGGTTAGACATACCTTTGGGACCTCTCGGATGATCTCCACAAATGTTGTAGTTTCAGGTGTACCACAAAAAGATCACCCTCCAAAGCCTTCTGATACTCTTCCTTCATGGCTTCCTTTATCCCCGTCGCTCTCGAGAACTGAGCAGGACACTCATCTGCCATTCCGAGCTTGGCGAGAGATGTCTACTAAACCTCCAAGCGGGTAGTCTCGGGCCTCCGTCAGGCCTACTCCCTCCTCCCCGTAGCCACCAAAGCCATCGGACCCTAGTCAGTCCTCCTTCCTTGCCCTTGCTTCGCGCCTCGCACGGGTCGCCAAGCCAGCCACCCAGCCTCCTGCTTAACTTCATCCCTCTCATTCTCCATCCATGCAATCCTCTCCCCACTAGACTTAGCCTCCCACTCCTAGTACTTCTACTGACTCCGCACTCGCCAAGGAAGTGTCTAGTTGATGCTTGGGAGGCGAATTAAACGAGCAGAGTCGCAACTTCTCAAGATCGCCCAAATTTATCGAATTCCATACGCTAGCGAGCCATGTTACAATGGTCACAACCTAGAAAAGAAGATGCTCGAAGAAAATCACAAACACAAACCACAATCATATACTAAAACTGAATTTACTCGCTCAACCAATCGTGGAAATCGTGGACGTATATGAGCATCCCTGCCTTCATCCACGTGGTCGAAGGTCTCCCCGTCTACGTAGCTCGAGGAACGAATACCGTCAAAGACAAGCCACAAAGACTCTGTGAGAAGAGGGGAGGTCGCACATACTCCTCTTGTTAGCGTTGGCCCAATGGTCAATGACCTCCGAGCGACCTTGGGCTGGCTACCGTGCTCCACCGGGACGAGGGATCCACTCTCATGGAGGAATCGTGATGAGCTTAGCAAAGAATGCATCAACTATCCCTTGCCTTCGAGGGTCGATGCTTGCAAGCCTGTTCAAGAATGACGGACCAATAACTACCTCTAACGGAGCCTCCACCGTAACTCCTTCGCAAGACTTAAGATGCCCCGTGGGTTCTTTCCTTCTCCACAGAGCACCAAACTCTTAGGGCATCCCGTGGCACTTCTCCAAAGCCAACCTGCATCAAGGCTCGGGCCTCTGGGAGTCCACGCAATAATGACCAATCTTCATAAGCCTCTTCGCCCAAAGCGGTTCATCTGAGCCTTTTTGTGGGCCTATTAACTCAGATGTTTTCGCCGTATGCTTCAGCACTAAGGGTAGTCTCCTAAGCTCTAGTCACCACTCACATCCATGAAAAATTAGGAAACAAGGTCGTACATCTTAGCCTCTTCCCTCCTCATCCGATATTAACTCCCGATCTCGTTTAGTCCATCAACTTCCATCCCACGCCTGCAGCCTTTGTCCGCCTCCCGCCTTCTTCTTTCTCTTGCTACTGCATGTGCCTGGGGTCCTGGCCACACCCAAAGGTAGATGATCTGGGCCGACAAGGTCTTGAGCAGCCTCGCTCGAAGAACCTCTTGACAATGACTTTAAGGTCCTGTAAGAACAAAGTGTCACCCTTGACTAATCTTTCGTAGGGCAAAGATGAGGAAGGACAAACATTATGTAGGGAAAGACCGCGCCCAAATCCAAAGAGGGGTTCTCATGCATTTAAGGAGCTCGTGGGCGGCGCTCCCTTCAGGATCTCAACCAATACATGCTGGCCCACCGCTTTCCACCCGCTTGACCATTGCCTAGTTCGCTACCTACAAATTGAGCCAAGAAGATAGGTATGTCAATAAACCCACAACTTAGGGAAATGTGAGACATACCAAAATGACATACATCAAAACAGAGACAAACCTGGAAATGAAAGGGACTGTTCAGATTTGAAGAAGCCCTAGAGAGCTTTAAATCTCTATAGCACGAGCGCTAACCAGACAACCCTTTGCCTCCTTCTCTTTGGGAGTCATGGAGCCCGGCAACAGAATCCAGTGGACCTGTGGTCGACATGGACAGCGCCCTAGCCTCCCAGCCTTCAAAGTATAATGAACAAATCTCCACTCAAAGTGAGATGTCCAAATGGGTAGAGAGAGTTTAGTACACTATAACCCTACCAAACTGGAAGACGCTCGGGATGTATGAGTGCAAGGTGCTCGGCGAAATGAATAAAATCCATTTACTCAACGATGGAACGGGGAGGTGAAGCCCAACAACAAACTTCTCCCTTGTAAAGTAAACGACATTATCTGCCTCCCTTACAATTATGGTAGCCACACCGTCTAACGTCTCTAGACTGATTTCAGTAGAAATATGGTTGTATAACCTCGGCCTCTGGCGCACATGGCACTACCTACACCACGCAAGAGGTGTTTCCCTGAGTACCCTCCTAATACTGGGCCGACCTGCCGAAACTCCTTTCGTAATCTCTTTCACTCCAGGCACAAAGAGAGAAAAGGGGTCAACTTGAGGTCCATAAAGAAAAAAAAAAAGGAAAAGAACCCTCAAAAGGAGAAAGAAATCCCCCTTGGAGATTTCACAACCCACCGAGGACAAACCTTAAAAAAAACGTAAACCAAAAACCCAAAAACATTCATTGAAACTAGTAAGACACCTCTAACAACAAAGACACTCAAGCAAACTAGCAACGCAAAAAAGGTTTGAGCTGTAGACACTCACCGGAAAATCAAAAGTCATCGAAGCGTCAAGGGTCTCCAACAACTCCTTTGAAATGGAAATTTGTAGAGCATAGAGGAGGAAGAAATACAGGAGTAAAAAAAAAATCTTTTGAGAAGACGTAAAAGAAACCACTCTTGAGACCACTATCTCTATTTATAAGGGTAAGATCGCTGGGACGCACATTAAATTCACCGTCGAATCGAGACACGCATGATGGCTAGAGTACGGCGCCTCCCATGCTCCCTTAAACCTCACGTGAGCATCGCTCGAACTTTATTTAATGCAATAAGCATTTCTCACAAACCTTTCTAACCTCAAACATTTGAAATGGGTCAATATTTTCCGACCGAAATAGCAAAACTCCAAATTGTGAGAAAAAGGGGGTGTCAGGAAAATGATGATTTTAAGATTCGCTACTCGATGGATTGAAAATAGAAGATTCCTTCCCGAGATAGGAGGGAGATTCTGCAAACCATCGTGGATAAATTAGAAAGATCCCCCACAAGGGTGAGGTAAGCAATTCCAACTGCGCCTATTCTCTTCTTCCTCTCCACATTTTTTGGCCGACTTAATTACCTGGAGGTGGTCAATCGATCGCCGTTGGATCGTCCCTTTACAGTTTACACTACGCCACGATACCCGGTGAGTCAACAGCTCAGGTTCACATCGCTATTGATGTCGTAACCCACGACCAAGACTCCTATAACTTGACGCTTAGGGGATCCAACGATCAAAGTCCCAACAATTACTAACCTGGACATAATGACAACAAGTCTTCAAGAAAAATCTTATATGTTTCTATCCCTTACCCTTCTTTTCGATCTATGACTTTCAGTACGTGATGGTGAAATTTTCTTAGAGAATCTTTATGGGTGGGGAGAGGACCTTTATTGATGGATTCATTTAAAATTCAAAATTTTAAATCCTTTACTGCTACCATCAAGCAGTGCCACTCGAAACCAATGAATTAAATTATTTATATTATTAAATCTAATATTATCACTAAAGTCACTTAAGAATATTTGAAAACATTCTTATATTTTCCCACTTGACTCACGTGATACTAATTTTATAATTTAATAAACATATTTGTCATAATGTGCATTACATTCATTCATTCATTGGCATCATCATAAAATCATAATTAAGCATAAGAACTAACAAGAGTCATGACGATTGTACGTCATTATACGACATAGTTCCTTCCATGTACCATTATACTAGTTCTCTTCTTCCTTCAACTATTATTCATGGGCTAGATGTACATTCGAGATCCAAATGTATAATCTCCATTCAAAACAAGTCTTGTTTACCAATCATCATAAAAATTACGTATACACATAAGGGATAAACAGGAAAATTCAGACTTGTACATTAATGAGCTCAAGTGTCAATATACATTAATACCGAATTAGTAATCATAAATCATTAGACATGAGGCCCATTCTTTCAATATGACCAGTAAATGTTTTAGGTAGTAACCCTTTTTTCAAAGGATCATGAATCATAAGATTGTTGTTGATATGTTCTATTGACACTCTTTGTTTTTGAACCTCTTCTTTAACAACAAATTATTTCAATTCCATATGCTTAGCACCTTTGAAATACTCATCATTCTTATTGAAGAAGACTGTTGTAGAATTATGACAATAAATTTTTAGCGGTTTGGCTATACTGTTAACAACCCCAAGCCCTAAAATAAAGTTATGCATCCATTTAGCTTGAACCATGGCCTCTAAGCACGCCACAAATTCAGCTTCCATAGTAGATGTAGCAATCACTGATTGTTTTACGGTCTTCCATGAGATGTCTCCTTATGCTAAAAGATATAGATAGCCACAAGTGAATTTTCATGTGTCTACGCAGCCAGCATAATCTGAGTTTGAGTATCCAATTGCTTCAAGATGACTAGATCCCCTATAAGTAAGCATGTATTCTTTTGTTCATTACAAATATCTCAGAACCTTCTTTGCAGCTTTCCAATGATCTAACCCAAGATTACTTTGGTATCTTCCTAACATTCCCACTACAAAGCTTATATATGGTCTTGTACAAATTTGAGCATACATCAAACTCCCAACAATAGACGCATACGAAATTGCTTCCATTTTTTTTGTTCCAAATCATTCTTTGGACATTGCATGAGACTAAATTTGTCTCATTTATGAATATCAACGGGATATGCGGAGCAATTCTGGATTCTGAATCTCCCTAAAACTTTATTTATATAGGATTTTTGAGACAAACCTAAAATTCCTTGTGATCTATTCCGGAATATCTCTATCCCAATCACATAGGTCGCCTCACCCATATCTTTTATTTCAAAGTTATAAGAGAAAAACCTTTTCATTTCATATAAGAGACTAAGATCGTTTATTTTCTAGCAAGATATCATCAACATACAAAATAAAAAATATAAACTTACTCCCACTAACCTTTAGATATATACACCGATCAATAGTGTTTTCCTTAAACACAAAAGAAACAATAGTATCATTGAACTTAAGATACCATTGTCAAGAAGCTTGTTTAAGTCCATATATTGATCTTTTAAGTTTTCACACTATATGTTCCTTTCATTTTTGTATAAAACCAATGATTGATCCATATAATCTTCTTCATTTAGATTTCCATTCAAAAAGGCAATTTTCACATCCATTTGATGTAACTCGAAATCATAATGAGCTACTAGAGCCATGATAATTCTAAATGAATCTGTGTTAGAGACAGGTGAAAGAGTTGCTGCACTAATAGCCTTACCAACAATATGCCAAATTTTTTGAAAAAATGTTGGGTTCATTCAATCTAACCTAGGAGATTTGTCTGGGCACATGGAAAAAATTACCTCTTGGATTTATGTTTCAAAAAAGGGTGCTAATAAACTAATGGCTATCAGTGTTGTGTCAGGTCTTTGAGTCATCCTTAAGCCAAGTCACTCTATGTTGTCTCTATCGTAATGAAGCCAAAGAATTGTAAAAACGTGTGTTGGAATTACCCTCTGCTAGCCAGTGTTGCTTAGATCTTTGTGTCCAATATATCTCTTTTTGATAATAAATTATTATATCTTTGTCTAGCTCAATAGGATGCCTTAACACTAGGTGTGCATCTTGATTTCCTCAGTGATAAGCCATGTGTTGTTTGCACTCTACCATATGCATCTTGAAATCTTAGCTTAGTGATCTGCCCTAGTCAATTAAAGCATATCCACAATTTTGGAGCCTTACATGAACTGTATCACTTAGGGATGTCTGCCAGCTATGTTTTATAACGTCCCCACACCCGAGTTCACTTAGTCACATGTTCTCAAACTAGAAGCGTTGTTGTTGGGGTTGCTAGAACTAAGCACAGATAAGAAAACCATAGAACTTATATGGGCTAATTATAGGCCCAAGTATGTAAGTGGATTCAATGGCCCACTAAACCCTATTATAAATATAACATTATATTTAGGTTTAATGTGACAGACTAATTTTAGAGGGAAAGAGAATTTCTCTATGTCTTAGATCTAAAAGCAAAAAGGTGTCGGATTGTACTTGGAGCCTGCGCTCTGTGGTTAAGACCTACAAATCGATTATTGTTTGGAAGATTCGTGGATTAGTTCCATTCCAGTTAGTAGGTATTTTACCTTTTGCTTATGTTGCACATGAAATCATAGATTTATGGATGGATGTCCCGAGACTCCAACATCTGGTATCATAGCAGGTTTCCTTGATTTAAGATCTAAAATCTTGAGATTTCATAAGTTAATAAGAAAATCAATTCTTTATTGATTTGATATTTGATACATGCATGTAATTTGGTTATTATTTATTGATTCGATATTTGTGCATGAATCGATTAAATAGTATTCTTTAATAAAAATATTTGTTTTGTCATGCATGAAAGGTCAAACTAGAATTGTCTGGGATATTGACATAGGTCAATGTGATATGTTTTGCGCACTAATTTAGTTGATTTGTTTGGTGCACAAATCCGTTTAGTAAACAGTATGCTTCATGTAATTCTTGATGCACAAATCCGTTTTGTGCAGTAGAAGCATTTTTATTAAAGTGTATGTTTCCTTTCATTCAATTTTAAAGTTATTTGTTTAACTAATTTTGGATTATTTTCGTACTTTGAGAAAAAACCTAGATAAATTAGTTTTAATTAATTTATTATGAGAAATTAAATTATTTTTAATAAGATTTATAAATGTTAAATAGATAAATAATTTAATTTATTCTTAGGAATTAAATTATATTTTAACAAGAATTATCCTTCAATGGATAATTGTTAAATAGATAAATAATTTAATTTATTATTAGAAATCAAATTATATTTTAATGAATAATTTTTAAATAGATATATAATTTAATTTATTATTATGAATTAAATTATATTTTAACAAGAATCAGTCTTTAATAGATTAATGTTATATATAAATAATTTAAATTATTATTAGAAATCAAATTATATTTTAATGGATAATTGTTAAATAGATAAATAATTTAATTTGTTATTAGAAATCAAATTATATTTTAACAAGAATTATCCTTTAATGACAAAATGTTAAATAGATATATACTTAATTTATTAATAAAACGATGGATTTAATTTTATGTTTTTAAGGTATTTAAATTATTAAATTAAATTTAAACAATCTCACATATTCAAGAAAATTTGTCTATATGTTTATAGTGCTTATTCTATAATTAGTTTGACTATAGAAATTTGCTAAATTAGATAAATTTAGAGATCAAATTTGGTTGAATTTAAGAAAAAGCAGACTATGACATAAACTTCAAAACACTCAAGTTTTTAAAATAATTAAGTAGGAGAAGGCTTAGCATGCCTACAACCTTCCAATGAAAGGGTCTTGGGATTTATATTTGGATCAACCTAAAGTTAGACAAATGTGATGATCCTAGTTAAGAGACTCCCTTATGGTTAGTAAATAAATATTTTAGTGGGAGCAACTAATCTAAAGTAGGAGCTCTTTACTTAAGAAATATTGAAACTAAGATATGTGGTGCACACTTAATTTGAAGAAAATAATAAACTATCTAAAATAGTCCCTATTTATTTTCTCAAGAGGCTAAAGTTTAAAGGGTAAGTCAATCACCTAGTCTAAGGATAAGTGGCTTTTGAGATTTATTAGAATATATATCTTATTAACTTTGAGAAGCTAGACCGGCCTAAAGTAGGATAGCAAGTTCTCATGGAAGTTAATTTATCCTCTATTGATGTGTGTGATTTTGAGTGTTATATTATATACTATCAATGCAAATTGTATATATAATTTGATGTCTTATGCTAGTAAGAACACATACCGACCAACACCAATTTGATCCTCAAGATAAATATGTTTGTCTTCTTTTCATTAGCATTAATAAGTCATAACTATAGGGATCTTAGTTGTAGTTTTGCATGATTGTTTATTTGTGCCATATTATAGAAAGAATTTAGTTTTAGTTTCTAAAACTAAAGTTATTAAGTGTGTGTGTGTGAAGTCTTCCTCATCTAGCCAATTGCAATTTAGATGGAATTAGATGAACTAGAATTGATATGAGATCTCTCCACATGGAGCGATAAGGCCCCAGCTCTCATGGGCATATCACTCTCCACTAATGTAGGAAATTCACAAATCTTAGGATCAAGTAGGCATTTAATAGCTTGTAATGTATGGCTTAGGTAAAGGGTAGCTTAATAGGTCATTTAGGGCTTAAGTTTACCCAAAACATACGCATTTCCTTACTTGTTCCTTTGCATCCTTAAACATAGAGACTTTTCACATCATTGAGTCTTAAAAGCTCCCCCAAACTTATATCTTTGCATCTATTATCTCAATTCACCCCCAAACTTGTTTGATTTTCACCATCTTCACATGACAACCAAGAAGTTTTATTCATTTGTTTGTAACCACAAGGTACGGAGTAGTGCAATGTTCAACTGCCTTAAGCTTTCTACCTACCCTTAACGAGCTTTAGGTTGGCAACACCTAGACCAGTTGGCCTTAGGGTACTAGGTGAAGAACACTCCTAAGAACTTACTTACTCAAGGTAGGAAGGCCACAAGGTCAAACAAACTCCTCCTTGATTTATTCTTTCTATTTTTTTTTTCTACTTTTTCTTTCCTTTTCTACCGCAAACCTCCTTTGATTTACATTTCTAGCACAATACCTCAACCAAAATCCTAAATCATACCACATGTCTTCACAAGATATAGCATTGAAAGCAGCATGTAAAGGTAAACATGGGCTCTTTGACTGAAGGATATTCAACAAAAGGTTTCAAGCTGTTCTTTCTTGGCTTTTCTAAAAAGAAAATGACTAATATGGCTTAAATTGGATGACTATGGATATATGCACAAAAAGGTTAGCTAGAAAAGCTCAACTGATCCAAGGATGACCTATATCATTTCCTAATTGTTGTGCTGCCTAGGATTTCGCCTTAAATGATAATTGAACAAGTTCTAGAGTCTTAAGAGATCAAAATAGGTGGTGATCACCTAATTCTTCTCTAAACAAA
This sequence comes from Tetrastigma voinierianum, assembly GCA_016808115.1. Taxonomy (NCBI): domain Eukaryota; kingdom Viridiplantae; phylum Streptophyta; class Magnoliopsida; order Vitales; family Vitaceae; genus Tetrastigma; species Tetrastigma voinierianum. Next base: position 133,732 of record JAEQBH010003411.1, read on the forward strand.
GCAAATTTGACCAAAAGGGGTACTATGACTTGTGCTTAAGATAATAAGAACATTTGGCTAAGTCTACAACTATATGGTCAAACCATTATGCTTTAAGCTCAACTACCTCTCATGTTCTTCATGCAATATAAGGAATGATCATTTATCCTAATAGGCATCACTTTTGTCTCAATTGCAACCCAACAAAAACTAAAACAAAACTATTTAAATATTTTTGGAATTTTCAAACAATTTTCAAAATTTTCAGAGTTTTTGAAATTTTCATTTTTTTTTAAATCACCTCAAGGATCATGTCTAAAACATACTACATGGTAGCTCAATAATGCTAAAAAATTATTCATGAGCAATATCTATCCACAATATCAAACCACAATCATGAATATAAGACATTAGATCCAGAGAAGCAATAAGAAAAACACACATACTATATATGATTATATAACTAAAACAAACACACCAACACACACTAAAACCAAAAGGTTCCACAAGATAAGGCAAGAGACAAAGATAAGGGGAAAGAGATAAAGAGAATCCAAAACAATGGGTCAAACACGCCCTTAAACTTACGCAATGTCCTCATTCCTAAAAAAAGAAAAGTAAGGGAACAGAAAACTCCCCTCCAGCATCATCGGTATTTGTTCTTAGAAAGTGTCGGACTTCGAACATGTCTCCTCCGGTGGTGATGCTGGTGGCCATGCTAGAAACTTGAATGGTGGGATGGAGGTAGTGGGCTTGACTGTGAAGAGCTTGGTGCGTGGTAATGAGCCATAAGCTGACTGCAATAGTGACTGTGAAGCTCCTGCTGCCTAAGTTGCATCTCTTGCCTCTAGGCTATAACATCTAGCCTTCCTAGAATCTTTTCATTTTCTTCATGCAACAGGGCATTGCTCACTCTATACTCGTTGAATTCTTCCAGTAGTATTTCCCCCATAGATCAGGTCCTCTCCAAAAGGCTATCAAGCTCCCTTTAGGTGGCCTTTGGTATGCTCTCACTGTCATCATCATCACTTTCCTCATCATCACCTGGGTCTGTATGCTCTAATGGCTCTGTTGAGGTCCTGGCAATAAGTGTAGGGGCTTTAGTTCTTCTTTGTCTAGGAAAGGAGATAGGGACCATAGTATGACACTTATCCTCGTCCTCTGCAATCACTATACCCACTTATATACACAAACTAGTTATCAAGGAAGGGTAGATCCCCAATCCACCCAAATTGACTGCTCAATTATGTTTTCAACATTGAACTGAAATAGTTCATAAGGTACAACAACACCGCTTATACCGATAGCGTGGAGACATGTCTGCTGGCACCTTGAGTTCATGAAGTAAACCATGCCTTAGCCTTCAAGAAGGCTTTTCTCGGAATATCCCACAGTTCTCAACGCATTTTTATTCCGTGTCAGGTTCAATTTGTTAATTTCAAAATTTGACATCGTCCGTCAGATTTCCGAACAAGTCTCTATACTTAATACTATCCCCATCCGTCAAACCAAGCACTCTATTGATAGTCACGTTATCAAAAGGTACCTAAACTCCCCTCACAAATACAATGGATCCAACTCAATCACGAAGGTTCGCATGGAATTCCTTTACAAGCAAGGCAACCCCAGGTGATAGATGCTCACATAGCTTAGGCCAATGTAGCCTTAGATTCATGAACATGCGAAAGTTGGGTTTATGCCTTTTAAAACCCCTCTTAATAACAAAAGGTCAATTCCTAATGTTTTGGAACTACTCTTCTAATCTTTGGGTTATAAACTGGTCGGGTTTCTCAGGGTGGTTGGTGTATCCAAAGAGGCACTAGAGTCAGTCTTTCTTTCAGGTTGCATTCTCTCTAAACTGGGCCACTTGAAAACTAAAAAATTCGAAAATTTTCTCTTCAAAGCCACAAGCCAATAAGACAATCACACAACCAAACCAAACCAACCGAATCTAACACAAGAATAAGCAAAAACCAAACCAATCACTCAGTCCAACCCAAAATGAATCCAAAGATGGGGTTTACCTTGCCCTAGCTTCCAACTTCTCTCAAGAGTGTGGTAATGGACCACAAGTGTCAATGGATGGTGGAGAATGGGAGATTCGGTAGATGACAAGTTTGAAATGGGAGATTTGGTGAAGCGATGATGAAATTAGGACTTGAGAGAGAAGAGAAAAAGAAATAGGGGGAGAGAAGTGAACAAAATGGGGAGAAAGTGGAATTTAAAGGGGTTTATCGCTGTAAATTGCTGTGTAGTCATGACTACACTATGACTTGAAATGTTAAGAATTTCTTCATAGTCACGACTATGAATGGCTGTGATCACGACTATGCCGAGGCATGAAAGATCAATACTCGCTTACAAGTTTCATAGTCATGACTATGAATAGCCGTGGTTGTGACTATATTGAGGGCAAGTTGTTGATAGGGTTCAAAGTCGTGCTCATGGTCGCGACTATGGACAAGAATTTTGATTTCCTGCTCTTGTTGCTTTGACTTTGCAAATTCAATGCCAACAACTCTTGTCAACATCCTCTAATACATCCACATGATTTCCTCCCTTCAAAATCACCGATCCTCAAACATATTACTCTCTTGGCACAGTTTTCCTCATTACGCTCAAAATTCTCGACCCTCATGGTAGTACCTCAATTTCTCTCTTTAACTGCACCAAGTTCTTTCTCTTGCTTTACTTATAAACCTGAAAATGAAACACACTAAACAAACACATAAAACACACCTAGGATACCAAAACAAAAACAAAAAAACAGAAAAATAAGACAAAAAAGAGTAAAATAAAATAAAAAGAAAAAGGGATCCTCACAAAGCTTAGGTTGACTCCCAATAAGCGCTAAGTTTAATGTCGCTAGCTCGACCAAGTTGTATCTCAATGGCTCAACCACTCCAATGATGATAATGCATGTATCCAAGCACTTACTCACTCAACCACATCATATCAGCTCTAAGAAGTTCTTCTCTATGGTAGTGCTTCAGTCTATGACCATTCACCTTGAACTCAACTCCACTATTTGATTTCAACCCAATAGTGCCAAATGGAGTGATTGAGATAACAATATACGACCCTGTCCATCGGGATTTCAGTTTCCCCGAAATATCTTGAGTTTAGAGTTGAAAAGAAAAACTCTATCACCTTCTTTAAATGCTTTCTGCACAATACACCGGTCATGCCACTTCTTCATTTTGTCCTTGTAGATCCTCGAATTGTCATAGGACTCATTTCTAATTTCCTCTAGCTCATTGAGTTAGAGAAGCTTATTTTCTCCCATAGATTGGAAATCAAAGTTTAGCTTCTTAATTGTCTAAAATGCTTAATGCTTAAGTCCCACTGGTAAGTGACAAGCTTTGCTAAAAACAAGCTGGTAAGGAGACATTCTAATGAGTGTCTTATATGCAGTCCAATACGCCTGAAATGCATCCTCTAATCTCAACTCCCAAACTTTTCTATTTATGTTAACCGTTTTCTCTAAAATTCTTTTGATTTCTCGGTTAGTAATCTCTGCTTGACCGTTCAATTGGGAGAGGTATGCCAAAGCCTTTTTATGATGAACCCCATACTTGGCCATGAGCGTGGCGAACACCTTGTTACATAAATGGGCACCTTCATTACTCACAATTTCCCTTAGTACTCTAAAACGAGTAAGAATGTTCTTTTGCAAAAAACTCAACCACTGCCTTCGCATCATTTTTGGGTGTTTCTATGGCTTCTACCCATTTAGAAACATAATCCACCGCCACAAGTATATAAAAATTACCCTTTGAAGGTGGAAATGTATCCATGAAGTCTATGCCCCAAACATAGAATATTTCAACTTCTAGCATGGTATGCAATGGCATTTCATCTCTTTTTGATATATTCCTAACTTGTTGGCAATGATCACACTTCTTAACATATTTAAAATAGTCTTGGAAAAGTGTTGGCCAGTAGAATTCAGAATCTAACATCTTCCTAGATGTTCTCAAGGGTCCCATGCATATGACCTCCATACAGTGAGAAATGACAATGTGCAAGAATACCATCATACTCAACCTCCGAAATGCATCTCCATATAACTTGATCGACACATCTATGAAATAACCGAGGGTCATCCAATTGGTAGCACTTCACATCATGGAGAAACTTCTTCTTTTGCCTTGGATTCAATTCCAGTGGTAGAACATTACAAGCAAGACAGTTAACTATGTCAGCATACCATGCCAAGGAGGCATCAACTGTCAACATTTGTTCATTAGGGAAATACTCATCAATCTCTATAGGTTCTTCAATGTCGTTACCTTTTTCCAAACGGGAAAGATGATCAGCTACAACATTTTCCACTTCTCGTTTATCCCGGATCTCTAAATCAAACTCTTGAAGGAGTAATACCCACTGAATGAGTCGGGGTCTAGAATCCTTCTTTTTCATTAAGTACCAAAGAGTTGCATGATCCGTGTGAACAATGACTTTTGAACCAATAATATAAGGCTTGAATTTATCACAAGAGAACACAACTGCTAGCATTTCTTTTTCTGTAATTGTATAGTTCTCTTAGGCTTCGTTCAATGTACGACTCGCATAGTAAATAGCCCATAATATCTTCTCATGACGCTGTCCCAAAATTGAACCAATGGAAAAGTCGCTAGCGTTGCAAATAATCTCAAGCAGAAGACTCAAATCCGGTGCACTCATGAAAGGTGTTGAAATGAGCTTCTTTTTTATGTCAACAAAAGCCTCAAGGCAAGCATCATCAAATACAAATGACGCATCTTTCTCAAGCAGTTGGCATAAAGGCCTTGCAATTTTAGAAAAATCTCTAATAAACCGCCGGTAGAAACCCAAGTGGCAAAGTAAACTCCTCACTCCCTTCACATTCATTGGAGGAGAAAGATTTTCTATAGCTGAAATTTTTGCTTTATCAACCATAAGCCCACGTTGGATACCCGATGACCTAGTACATTGCCCTCACATACCATGAAATGACACTTCTCCCAATTTAGAACGAGATTTTTAGCTTGACATCTTTGTAACACAATGTTGAAATTGTGGAGACAATGAGAAAATGAAATTGCCAATACCAAAAAATCATCCATAAAACTTCCATAACATCTTCAGCCAGATAAAAAAATATTTCCATCATACACCTTTGAAAGGTGGTCGGTCCATTACAAAGACCAAACGACATTCTTCTAAAGGCATAAGTTCCATAAGAGAATGTGAATGTCGTTTTCTCTTGATATTCGAGGTTGATTATGATTTGGTTATACCCCGAATAACCATCCAAGAAGCAATAGTGTGAATGCTTGCTAGCCTATCAAGCATTTGATCTATAAAGGGTAGTGGGAAATGGAATTTCCTCATAGCTTTGTTAAGCTTATGGTAATCAATACATACTCTCCATCCCCTAACAGTTAGAGTAGAAATAAGTTCTCCTTTTTTATTTCTCACAATTGTCATACCTCTTTTCTTAGGAACAACTTGGACGGGGCTCACCCATGTACTATTGGAAATTGCATTTATGAAACCGACATTCAACCACTTAAGAACTTCCTTTTTCACTACTTCTTTAAGTGTAGGATTCAATCTCCGTTGGTGCTCAACAATTGGTTTTGCATCATCTGCCATGAGAATTTTATGCATGCACACTGAAGGACTAATTCCTTTAGTGTCATCAATGCACCATGCAAAAGCTCCAATATTTTTCTTCAATACAAGCAAGAGCTCCTTCTCCATCTCATCATTCTAAGCAGTTGAGATTACCACTGGCTTAGTACTATTTTCGCCCAAAAATGCATAGCGAAGATATGTAGGAAGCTCTTTCAACACTAATCCATCTGGAGTTATAGGCTTTTCAAACAACTACCGCTTCTTCACTTTTAGCAAGAGTCAAAATAGTTTCAACTAAAGCATGATTAGAAGCTACTTGTTCATTTTTAAATTCTTCAATAGAAAGCGACCAAATTAGACACTCTTCAAGCAAATCTCTATCCATATACTTGTGCATCAACCCATCCCTTGAAGGTATCAACGAATCAATTCTCATACATGTGGTTTTATCATCACCAAAGAAATTTCAAATTCTATTGCAAATTAATTTGTAATTCTTGATCATCACCCACTCTTAGAGTTAATTCTCCATCTTTTACATCTATTAAAGCTTGTCCAGTTGCTAAAAATTGCCTACCCAAGATTAGAGGTGCCTCTTTGTCCTCTTCCATGTATAGGATAACAAAATCAACTGAGAAAATGAATTTATCTACTTTCACAAGCACATCTTCAATTATACCGTGTGGGAAAGTTAAAGAACGATCAACCATTAGAAGAGATAAAGTAGTAGGAGTAGGTTCACCCATATTCAACTTCTTCACCACAAATAACAACATAAGATTAATAGTGGCCCCCAAGTCACACAAAGCTTTCTTAAAAGTGTAGTCACCAATTCCACATGGAATGGTGAAACTACCAGGATCTCTAGCTTTTGGGGAGTTTTTGAATAAATGGCACCACACTCTCTGGATAGACTGATCGTCTCCAACTTGAAACTAATTTCTTTTCCTATTGATCATGATCTCTTTCATAAATCTCACATAGTTCGGCATTTAAAATGGTATGTTAACTTCCGATTTCTTGAATATGTTGAGAAATTTAGCAAATTATTCATCGAGCTTGGCTTTTCTTAATCTTTGAGGGAAGGGTAAGGGTGGAGTGTAAATGGGAGGATTGTCAGGAAAAGTGACTCTTCCAGGAACAACCTCATCTTGTTTTTGTTTCTTTTCTTTGTTATCCACCTTCATCACTTCTTGATTATTTTCAGCACCAGCCGTCTCCTTTTCATTCTCAACATTCTTCTTCTCAACTTCAACTTGTTGCTTCACCTCCTTGGAATCATCAAGATCTCTTCCACTCCTAAGAGTGATAGCCATACAATCTTTAGGATTTTTCTGTGTCACTTGAAAAGGATTTTGAAGAACTTTGTTTTAAAGATTGGGCTATTTGCCCCATTTGATTCTCCAAATTCTTCACGGTCATATTAAAGCTTTTTTGATTTGTCTCCATATTCCTCATACAAGTGCCCATAGTTGATTGAATGTTCTCCAAGCTCTTCATTAAACTACCCATGTTAGCTTGACCATTTTCCAATTGAGTGATCTGAGTATCATTGCTCTTCTTCATGTCATTTATCACAAGTAAGAGTTCATGAAAACCGGGTTGTCTTGCATTCCCTTGATAGTTGGAGCTCGAAGCTCCGTGATTTTGAAAACCGGGAGTTGCCATAGTGGTGCTCAACTGGTGGGGTTCATGGGGAACTATAACTTGATGCCCATATGATAAGTTCTCATGGTTCCTCAATCCCGAGTGGTAATAAGAAGGTAAATTATTGTTAAGCCAAAACGTATAGCCTCAATTTCTTACACAATTTGCTTCCTCCACTTGGAATGGGGTATTGGCTATCATTGCTCCTTGTGCTTACATATAAACAATCTCACCAATTGTTGGCTCCCTTGGATTTTGTTGATTCAACTTTGTCATTAAAGCATCAAATTTCACTTCTAATGATGACATTCTATCTAACTCCAAGATACCTCCTTGCTTCCTTCCAATACTTCTTTTCGAAGGAGCTTGATAATTATTCTTCTCTAACTCTTCAAATAGTTGATTGGCTTTCCTCACGGTCTTTGTTGTAATTGATCCTCCACAAGCTGCGTCTACTAATACTCTTGTCGAACAATTAAGACCATTGTAAAAAGTTTGTACTTGGGCACTCATACCCATGTTGTGGGCATTTTTTCATTAACTCTCTGAATCTATCCCAAGCATCGTAAAATGTCTCTTGGTCACAATTTCGAAACTGAGTAATTTATGCCCTAAGTTGTGAAGTGAGCTGGGGTGGGAAAAAATTTGTTAAGAAGACTTCAAACAATTCCCCCAATCTATTGATAGAACCAAGCATCAAGTTGTGAAACCAACTCCTCTCCTTATCCTTAAGAGAAAATGGTAAATGATTCAACTTAATAACATCATGATCAACCCCACTCATCTTAATTATACCACACAACTCAAGGAAATTAGAAAGGTGTCTATTGGGATCCTTTGAAGGATTACCCCCAAATTGTTGTTGTTGAACCATAGAGATTAGCACAAAATTCAGCTCAAAGTTTTTTGCACCAATTGATTAGTGTCGAATCCCCGAATAATTCTCATTTAACAATGGTCTCCAACAATCTCCTAATGTTCGTTCTCTCATTCTAGGTATCTCATTCTGATCCTTATGGCCTTCACTATATCTATCACTATTTTTCTCTTCCATTTTGATATTATTTTCCTTAACTCTTTTCAACTTCGATAATGTTCTTTCAATTTCTAGATCAAGTGGCAATAATTCAAAAGTTAGTCTTCTATGCATAAAAATAGGTACCTGAAATCACCGGCTATTGCTGGAAAAGCCAGTAAATATATATATATATATATATATATATATAGTATATATATATATATATATATATATATATATGTATATATATATATTGTGTAAATTAGCAAACTTTGCTTTTGCTAGAACATCAATCCAAACACTAAAAACCATTTAGATTCCAGCAACGACGCTAAACCCAAAAGTGCACGAGTCACAATTAATAAAGTGGTTTTCAATTACAAAACGAAATCGTTCCCATGAGGATTGTATTGGTTTTATGGGAAATTGAGTACTTTGGCTACTTGATTAGTTCATTATTTGAACGTCCCAATGATATGATGGAGTGAAATTTTAAAGATAATAATAAATAAATAAAAAGATAAACAAAAAATGAAGAGTAATTTGTAAAACACCGAAGCAATTGAATGGAACAAGGAGAGAAAGACTTAGAGAGGAACTAGGGTTGGTTATCTTCAGTGATGCTTAATTCATCTAGATGAGGCATGGGTTGGATGAATTATGACTTGAATTGGTTCTAGGACATGGTATAAGGATCTCACTATCGTGTTCCTCATATTTTCTCACACTAGCCACCTATTCACAGTTACGTTCATCTAGGTTGATTAGGCAATACTTTTCCAAGGAATTTTTCCTAGGGATTTCTGTTGGTCATAGTTACGTTCTTGCAATAAAACTACTCGGACTAAGCTCGAATTGGTCACAATTACATTCTTGCAATTCTCACTTAATACCATTTGGTGTCCCCTCCTAGTGAAATCCATTTTGTACTAGGCCTTTCTAATTCCCTAAACTTCTTTAACTTGGTTTATTTGGATTCCAATTAATTGAATCACACCTTAAGAGAATCGAATCCAGATTTTAGGGCGTAATCCTAACTATCACCAAGGATATCCTAGTAAAGTGATGAAAAACCCAATCCTCAACATGCATCAATTAACCAAATCATAATCTTCTAAGCATTAACACCAAACATATCAATCCAAGCATAAATCATCCAACCAAACTAGAAATTAGATAAATCTAGCATCAAATCCAATAACTAACCCTATAGAATGCCTAGCCAATCATTCCAACGATCAATTCCAGTAAATTCATGTTGAGTACAAACATTTAAACCGAAGAGATTGAAAGAGGGTAGAGATTGAGATACAAAATGGTGAGAATATAGCAAATGTCTTCAATCTCTAGCTCTAAAGCTGAAATAAACACTTTACAAGGTCTTGCTTCTAAGAAATCTTCAATTACAAACTCAGATTATTCACAAAATTCCTAAATCTAAAATAAACCTAACCTAGAAAATTAAGATAAGCTAAGAGAAAGAAAACCCTAGAATATGAGTTTTCTGCCTCAAAGTTTGTATCCTCAATTTGTCTTAAAGTATGCTTTATATACACCTTGGAAAATGGGCCGAAATCAGCCCAAAAGTGGAAATTCGCTAGGCCGTCGAGCTCGCGTAGTCACGACCATGAGTGCTTTGTAGTCACGACTACACCGAGCATCTAGTATCACTAAAACAGATTATAGAAGAGTTTCAGCTTCGTTTTACTCGCGAATTGTCGCGGATCGTGACTATGCTACATTGATGTCGCAGGCACAGGATTTCGTAAGAGTTTCATAGTCGCGACTACTTAACGGTCGTGGTCGCGGACTAATAATCGCATTGAAGGTCGAATACAAGGTGTCATAGTCGCCATCTCTTGGTCGTGAATTCACCAGTCTTGTTTGTCATCAATCTTCTGCCAGTTTTGAGTCATAGTCGAAATGACTTGCTATAGTCACGACTATGACATCAATTTGCATATTTTCTTCATTTCTTATCTAATTTGCTTGATTCTTGTCTTTTTTTTCTTTCATTTCTACAAAATACACATAGAGAGGTGGTTATACATGAAAAGGAGAGAAAAAGGTGCTAAGTTAGCATCAAAAGCATGAATTATACAATGTTTTGCAATGATAAATGCTAACATGAAGCACATCTAACAACTACTCAAGATATGGATATGTGTACCTAATGAAGAAGAAATCTAAGGCCGTGGATAAATTCAAGGAATTTAAGGTTGAGTCAGAGAAACAATCAGGAAGACAAATTAAATCCCTTCGTTCTAATCGAGATGGTGAGCACATGTTTATTAAATTCGTTTCTTTCCTCAAGGAGTATGGGATTTTATCTCAGCTTGGTGCTCAAGGAACTCCACAACAAAATTAAGTGGCGAAAAGAAGAAATTGAACTCTATTAGACATGGTAAGGTCAATGATGAGTTTTTCCACATTACCTTTATCCTCTTGGGGATATGCCCTAGAGACAACAACTTACATTCTGATTATGGTGCCATCTAAGTCAGTACCAAAGACACCCATGGAAATATGGACAAATAGGAAACTTAATTTAAGTCATATCCGCATATGGGGTTGTCTTGCTTATGTATTAAAGAAGTTATCTAACAAGTTAGTTGCAAAGTTAGAATTGTGTTGGTTTGTTGGATTTCAAAAGGTACAAGTGGGCGGCTTATTTCCTTTACAAGAATTCGATAGCTGTATTGTGAGACAAATGCCAAGTTCATGGAAGAAGAATACATCATGAATCACATAATTAGGGATATAAATGAATGGACAGAAAAGACTAAATCCCCTAGTATCTAAGATAATGTTATTCCTATTGATCCACAACCACTAATACCGGCCACCACACCAAATATGCCTCATCGAGTGGAGGTCACAGACCACCTATTAAGCTCACGTTGATGGGAGAATCATTCGATAGTCCCGCATCTTCGCTTGCGATGATCACCGATCCAAAGTAAAAGGCAATGTGCTGCTGGCAAATACGATAAGGATTCTAATTTTTGGAAAGAGTTTATGAATCAGAATAGGAATCCATGTATTCTAATAATGTCTGGACTCTTGTGGATTTACCCTAAGGGATTAAACCCATTAGTTGTGAATGGGTGTACAATATAAAAAGAGTAGATGGAAAGGTTGAGACATATCAAGGTAGACTGGTGGCAAAAAGTTATAGTAAAAAATCAGGTTTTGATTATGAGGAAACTTTTCACCAATGACCAGGATCAAGTCCATCAAAATACTTCTATCCATTGCAGCATATTATAATTATGAAATATGGAAAATGGATGTCAAGACAGCCTTCCTTAATGGCTATCTTCAAGAGAACATCTATATGATGCAACCAGATGGTTTCACAACCAAAGGTCAAGAACACATGGTATGCAAGTTGCATAAGTCTATATATGGACTTAAGCAAACATCGAGATCATGAAATAAGCGTTTTGATCAAGTAATCAAATCTTTTGGTTTTGATATAAATGAAGAAGAACCTGGTGTATATAGAAAGATGTAGGATGATATAGTGGTTTTCCTGATTTTATATATGGACGACATTTTGTTGATTGGAAACGATTTTAAGATGTTGTCAAAGGTAAAGATCCAGTTAGCTACTCAGTTCTAAATGAAGGATTTGGGAGAGGCACAATATGTTCTAGGTATTAAGATAATAAGAGATAGAAAGAATAAGATTATTGCACTTCCTTAAGAAAATTATATAGATAGAATATTGTCTAAGTACAACTTGCAAGATTCCAGAAAAAGGATTTACACCTTTTAGATATGAAATCAATCTTACTAAGGACCGGTGTCCTAAGACAACTGAAGAGAGAGAAAACATAAAGACGGTACCATATGCTTCAGCAGTTGGTAGTCTTATGTATGTGATGCTATGCACTAGACCAAATATATGCTATTAAGTTGGAATTGTGAGTAGGTATCAATGTAATCCAGGTAGGGAATGTAACATCCCGAAATATACCCTAACAGTTTTCGGACTTGTTTAGGGTATATTAAAAGTTAAATAGGAATTTTCGGAAAATAAAACGAGAGACCCGGAATTAATAATGAAGCCAAGGGTAAATTAGTCATTTACCACTTAAGGATTTAATTGTCATAAAATGAAAAGATGGATGCCAAAATAGAAATTTAATAAGTTATGGGATTCAAGACAATTAGAGAAAAGATAGAATAGAAATAATAAAGAATGGAAGGGCTTAAGTGCAAAAATGGGAAAAGAAGCCAAAAATGGGTTTTTATTGTTTTGGCCAAACATGGCCTTAACAAAACATGAGATTTAAAGACCAAAATTGGTCTCATTTTGGGAAGGAGAACAAAACGTGAAAAGGGAGAAGAGAAGGAGAGAAGCAAGGTTAAGAAGCAGGAATATAAGGAAGGAAATCAAGCAAGCCAAGATCAAGAGGTATGGAACTTTGGATTTGGTATGGATCACATGGAATTTTAAGGCTTGTTATGGTTAATAGCTTATCTCCAAAGCTAGGGTTTTGATAGAATTGTATCCAAAACCTTGATTCTTGAAATAGGGCTGATAAAAACCCCATAGTGGTACAAGATAATCATAGAATCCTCTCTTTAGGATGATTCATGGTTAATTATGAGTCTTTGAGTTAGGTTTAGAATTAAACCCTAACTAAACATCATGTTTGGTTCTTGTATGGGTCATAACCCATATTAAATGGTTTTTGAAGTAATTCATGATAGGTCTTTTGAAATAAGAGAAGGGATTGAATGATAAATTGAGTAGAAAATAGATCATAAGATGAATTTGAAGTGGTCTTGAGGTGTATATAAAGTATAGAGTTGATTTGGGGATCAAAAATATGGAAAAATGGGAGAAAAGACACATTCTGGCCATGTTTGGGTCATGTGTACCGGTACACCTTGAATGTGTACCGGTACACCTTCCGTAACTGAAAGCATCGGTACACTTTAGGGGTACCGCTACACCTCGCCGCTATGTTTCGGGCCGACTCAGTTTGTATTTCTGGCCATACCCTGCTCATTTTTATCCGATTTGCGGATTCAAGTGCCAATTAAAATATACTAAGGAGAACAATCCATATAGAAATATATATCGTCAAATTATGACTCTAAGTGGCCCAAAATCCACTCGAAGTGGGACCAAGCGCAAAACCAAATTCTGCCTGTTGTTGAACATAGAGAAGTCTCGTTGTTTCGACGTGAATCGAGTTCCGTTCGAATTGGGTGATTCCAGTTGGAATAGAACCCTTAGCACCTTAGCTTTAAATGAGTATAAGAACCTAGTGTCAAAATATGAAGTTAAGACCCCGGAAAAAAATGAGTAATACAAACTGTCACTAGAAAAATCCCAGAAATGACTAGTTGGCATGAAAAATGCCATAACTTTATTTTGATGATCCGATTGATTGATTCCAATTCCTAAGTAAATTAGATTCATAGAAAGAACAGTAATATATGAATGAGGTGTGATTTCACAGACATCATGTCTATAAGTATATGAAGTGCTATATGTAATAGCAATGAAACAAGGAAAATATAGAAAATGCAATATGTATAGATGAGTCCAAGAAAACATGAATATGATATGAATATAGGATTATATGATAGATATACTCAAGTGAATAGATAGAACATGCTAAGAACAAATGATAGGAATACGTAAATGATATGAGTATATGATAGACATAACAAAAGGAATAAGATAGAACGTGATAGGAACACATGATAGGAAGGCATAAATGACAGAACGTATAGAAATAAGTAAAGATGACAAAGCATAGAAGAGAACATTTGCATAAATGATAGGTACATATATGAAAATGTGGAATGAGTAAAGTCTACAATATGATAGGAATATAGAAAGTACAAGAATAGCTAAATCATGATAGAAATGCATAAATGATATAAAGGGATATGAATAGATAATGATATATATGAATATATGAATACAAGAGTGTATAGATGCATTCATGATATATGATAGACAAAACTAAATGGTAGAAAAAGATACGAATATATGTACTATAGAGATATATGAGAACTTTAATATGAAGCTACAGATATGAGAACGAATACAGATTAAAGTAATGATAGTATATATTGCATAAGCAATTATGATAACAATAGTTATTCATGCTTATGAGATATGTACAGAAAACGTAATAAAGCTGATTGTCTGCTTAGAACCTGGTAGAGGGATAGATAGGCATGCCTATAGGGAAGATACAGTTGCTGCAACAGATACATAGACAGATATTGAGGCCCCGTTTGGGTCGATGACATAGATCCCGTTTGGATCAAAAAGGCCCAGCGGTCACCATAATAGACCGAAATCACTGCCTTCAGACAAAGGATAGTACCTTCAGTACAAATAGCATATGACATAGGTCATCGTCTCGCATGTTGACGATACCTTGGGTATTATCAGATAAAGATCACCGTCTCAGACAAAGGATAGTACCTTCGGTACACCTGGGCTATTTCTCGAATCCACTTCTAAGGTATTTGCAGACATGAAACCTAAAAGGAAATGACATGTATAGAATATATGACATGATATGTGAAGCATAGCACTGCTATGCGATGAAAGTACAGACAGTTACAAGAACAAGAAGTACATTATAACTTGATATGAAAATAAGTATATGAACACAAGAAAAGTAATGAAAGTATATGAAAGCACAAAGTAGATGATAGATAGAATATGAATATACGCGATAGTACAAGTATGAATATCTATGTATGAAAAGTATAGATATACTATTATGCCAAAGACATAGAATAGAGACATGACTTACAACATGAAAAAGACTAGAGACAGGTAAAAGACATATGAAAGAACAATATATGAAAAGTATAAGAATGTAGATAAAAGTACAGGATAGTATAAGATAGGTTATATGAAAGTATACGAGACATGAAAGCATAGGAAACTTGCAAAGAACATGATACAAGAAATAGATGAAATAGATCAAGTATACGATATAAGCAAGTGACAAGAAATAAGCAAAGTATTTGTGATAGATAAGGAATGATATGATATACGTAATAGTACAAAGAATGCAATAAAAGACATAGAACCGAAAGATGAAAAAGACATAGACTAGAGACATGATAAGTATAGGAATATGTAAAGTACTTGAAATAGGAATACAGAAAAAGTATAAGTAAAGGATATGCCAAAGATATAGAACATGTAATAGAAAAAGTTTGACATGCAATAGGAATATAAGATGATAAGGAATTTGCTATAGAAATATGTTTGGGGATATATAATGCATATGTATAAGCTTCAGACAACACATTGGTATTGTCCATGCTTATGTTCCCACTAAGCGAAAGCTTAGCACGTGTTCAACTGCAGGTACAGGAGTTAAGACAAGGATATACGTGATATCTCCACATTAGCAGAAAGGTGCCACCGAGAGATAGGTGCTCACCAGCGCTGCTTCCGCAATCTCTGATATTTTGTAATAGAAATGTACATGTATAAGTAAATGGGACTCAGTATATGTGTATAGATTGTGATGGACACCACTCCGGTGGTAGTTCTTTTGTATATGTAAAACGATTTTTGTTATTACAGAAATTGTTTGTATAACTACAGTACAAAAAAGCAAACAGAAAGAAATGTAAAATGAGAGTCCTAGTAAAGTATATAGATAGTATAGATAGAGCATCACGCCCTGACCCGGTTCTGATCCGCCAACTCTGCCTTAATTCGTGATTCGCGTGACAGGAACATCGATCAAGCAGAAGCCGGCGAGTGTGAAACTCATCTAGTTTTAAGCTCATTTTTCATGCATAATTGAGAGCTTATTGCTTATTTTAATGCAAAATTATGGAGTCTTCACCAAATTTGTTGTTTTGCAGGAACCAAGATCAAAGGAAACAAAAAGAGCAAGAAAAGAAGTTGAAAAAACAAAGTCAAGAAGAAGATTTGTCACGACATTCAACTAATTGTTGCGATAAAACAGAAGGCAAACGACATAAAAATTATCACGACATTCAAACAATTGTCATGACAAAAGCTGAGAAGACCTCCTGAAGAAACACTTGAAATTGTCACGACAATCTAAATTTTGTCACAACAATCAGTCAGAAGAGAGCAGCAGCATAACAAGAAGAAGTTGGCACAACAACCTGACAACAATCTTGAAGACAAATGCATAGAAAAATTGTCACGACAATCTAAAATTTGTCTTGACAAATTATCTTAGAAGTGCAGCAAATTTTGTCACGACAACTACACAACAAAGCTGAAGACAATATACTGATAATATTGTCACAACATTTTTACAATTATCGCAACAATTTATCCAGTTGTGCTTGCATTGAAGTCAACAAAACCCGCCTAAAATTTCGGCCCAGCAGCAATTAGACTATAAATAGAAAGAGATAGGACACAAAAAAAAGAGATATTAGATATACAGAAACGAAGGAAGAGAAGAGAGAGAGTGAAGGAAGCTTTATACATAATTTCTCATTTTCTTCTTTTATTTTCATTTTAGAATTAGAATAGTTGATCTAAGCTGTAATATTGAGCTTTTGATCTTTGAATATCAAGCTCTATTGTTGTCTAAACTTGGAAGAAGGGCTAGAAACATTTATGGAAATCCTTTTCTTTAGTTTTTTTTATTACATTTTCAATGAATTTGTTTAAACAACTAGTCATTGTTATGTGTGATCCAATTATGGAAGGCTAAGCTCCCTATGGGAAGGGATTGGTGATTTGATTATCATGTTTGTATTATCTTAATGTAAGTTGTGCATTTGAAGACTGAATGTATTTGATTGGTATTATTCTTGTAATGAATTGTTCTAAGTATTAGGAGAGTATACCGAAAAAGAGCTGTATATGTGCTTTGTTTTCAAGGATGCCTCTGAATAACACAGAAGGATGTTCTTGAGGGCAAAGAGCATAACTTAGGGGTATTCTAAATTGATACTCTTAGAATTAATGAACTCCAAATATTACAGTGATAGAACACAGGTGTTGTTCTAACCTCTGACTTCAAGGTTCCCTTCTGTGTGACAACAGAAGTGTGTTCTCGAGGCATAAGGGCAACCTGATGAACTATCAGTTTAATATTCAGAGGTTTCATCTCATTTTGGTAAAATAATCTTGTTCCTGTCTTGGAAGAGATTATTCTAATCGAAATGCCGATTGTGGTGCCAATTATGATTGGAGAGGCTTGTACTACACTGTCTATGGGAGCAAGTTATGCTTCAGTCCTAAGAATTGGTTGATTAGTTGGTTTAGGAAAAACAACCAAATCTTAGGGGGAATTAGATATTAAAAGTAGCTATTTAGACACATGTTGTCCTGGTTTAGGAACATGTAGACCTAAATGGTGAAATGTATAGTGGTTGAATGTATTTCAAGACTATACTAATATGCCTTTGGAAAGATTCAGGATTCAAACCCATAACTATGTTGTTTTTTAACAAAACACATATTGATGATCATACTATTGATCCTATTCATAGTGTTTATTAAATCTCAGAGAAACCTTTAATTCCTTTAGATTTAAATACTTTTCAATTGAGGAAAAATATGCAAAAAAATACTGTTATTTCAGCTTTATTAATTAATTTACATTATCGAAAATTGAAGTTCAAATAGTGATGTTCTTAAGTAGTTGGGGTACTTGATCTTAAAATTTTATTATCGATCTCTATGGGAATGATATTTGGACTTAAAAATCCACTTTATTACTTGATAACCTGTGCACTTGCAATAGAAATGACCAAATTGAAGTATAATTAGTTAAAAGTAAGAACAAGAGTATCAACTCTGATATGTGTATCAAGTTTTTGGAGCTGTTGTCAGGGATTTAACAAGAAGTTCTTAGTATTAAAATCCAAAATTTTAGATCACACAGTATAGTGATCAGCCATCAACAAGTCTTTGGTGCAGTTACTAGGAGAATATAGCTTAGTCTTTGCTATCAGTATCACAACAGTTGTTCCATTTTGGTCATTCATTTAATCAAGTCTTTGGCACCACTACCTTGGACTTAATAAAAAGTCCTTAGTGGTAGTATTGGAAATATTGGGCAATCAAGTTTTTGGCATCGTTGCCGAGGATTGAAGAAAGAAGTTTGTAGATCAATATTCCAACCAAAAAGGAAATTGCTAATTTAAACATTTTTACTTTTATAAAATTTTTTAAAAAATTGAAAAATAGTTCTAACTAAAAATAGTTTACTTAGTTTGCATATATTTATATTTTTCTAACTGAGATTGTGATCAAATTTATCTAGTGATCTCACTTTGATTTCAGTGTGCGATAATTTCAGGTACTTATTACATGCATAGAAGGCTAGAAGCTGAATTATTACCACTTGACACTGAAATAGAGAAAACACTGAGGAACTTGAAAAAAGTGAGAGCAGCTGAAGAAGCAATCATGGCTGACCACAAAGAAGGTAATCAGAATATTCCTATAGTAGCAACAGAAAAACCTCAACAAAGGTAGAGAACCATGGAGGATTTCTAGAGACCAGTTATAAGAGAAGAATACTCAACAGTGAGGCAGCCACCAATGGAAGCCAATAATTTTGAACTAAAACCTGCCTTAATCACCATGGTGTAGCAAAACCAATTTTCTGGGCATCCCAATGAGTACTTAGGCAGATTTTTGAGGATGGAAAATACTATAAAGCTGAATGGTGTGAACCTTGATATGATCAAGCTATAGTTGTTTCCTTTTTCCTTGAGAGATATTGCAGCTAGCTGGTTTGAATCACTACATTCTAGTTCAGTGAGAAACTGGGAAGAGCTTGTGAAGGCCTATCTTAATAGATTTTTCCCTCCTGGTCTAACTTCTAAGAGGAGATGAGAGATCATTGCCTTCGAGCAAAGGGAGGATTAATCTCTTTACAATGCTTGGGAAAGATACAAGCAACTGCTGAGGAGAGGTCCCATGCATGGAATTGAGCAAATGACTCAAATGGACATTTTCTATCATGCCATGAACTATTCTTCAAAGAGATCAGTAAATGCAACCTCTGGAGGTGCATTCAAAAGAAAGAGTGTTGAATAAGCAACTCAGTTGATTGAGGAGTTGGCTAAAAGAAACTATAGAGCTCCATTTGAAGCTTTAGGGAGTAGTGGCAAATACAAGATAGGAGGAGTGATTGAGTTGAACAAAATGACTGCTATTGAGGCAAAATTTGATGCCATCATGAATAGAATGAACAACCAAGAGAAAATAATTCAGTCAGTAAATGAAGTGGGAATTATGAATGGGGTTGAGAAAAACAATGTTGTTAAACAAGGATTAGCTCATGAAGGTGCATATCGGGTTGAAGAAGCTCAGTATTTGAGTGGAAATAGAAGTTACAACTTCAAGCCCAACAACAACCTACCAATCCACTACACAACAGCATTAAGGAACCATGAAAATCTCTCTTATGGAGGTGGAATGCAGCAAGGTCCAAGACTAGCTCAGAATTATCATATGCACCACCTGGATTCTAAGGGCAGAATCAGGAAATTCAAAGAGAAAACAATCAAGGACATAAAAGATCTCAATCTTTTGAAGATCAAATGCTGAATTATATGGCTAAGAATAAAAGAATACTCAACCTAGATGAACTGAAATTTGTTGAAGTTGCTATATTTCAAGCAAACACAACCGTTTTTCAAACCAATACAAATGCTTCCTTGAAAAACTTGGAGATTCAAGTAGGATAGCTGGCCCTTAACATGTAGAATCAGTCTAAGGATTCTTTCCCTAGTGATACAAAGAAGAATCCAAAAGACTGCATGGCCATCACACTAAGAAGTGGCAAAGAGTTGCAAGGCAGAAAAGAAATTGAGAAAAATCAGACTTATGGTGAAACTAAAAAAGCATATCAAAATGAAACAGGCAATGAGAAAAATCAATACAGGACTGAGTTAACAGATGAAAGTGAGCAGCTAAAAGTGCATAATGAGCAGTAAATTGAAGAGGTAGTGCAAAAGAAGAAGAAGGAAGTGAGCCTGTATCAACCTCCTATTCCATTTCCTCAAACACTAAATCAATCAAAACTTGATGATCAGTTTGCTAAGTTTCTAAATATGTTTAGAAAGTTGGAAATCAACATCCCTTTTGTTGAGGCATTAGCCTAAATATCACATTATGCTAAGTTCATGAAAGACATAATTAGCAAAAAGAGGAAGTTTGATGAAAAAAGAGTAGTGAGCTTATCAGCAACTGCAATTAAGAAGAAGCTGCCACATAAAATGCAAGGTTTTGGAATATTTTCCATACCCTGCACAATTGGAAGTCATGAATTTGGGAAGGCACTTTGTGACTCTGTCGTTAGTATAAACCTGATGCCTTTTTCAGTGGTCAAAAGACTAAGTTTGGGGGAGTTAAATCCCACAACCTTACCTCTACAAATGACAGACAGGTTAATGACTCAACTAGAAGGTATTCTTGAAGATGTGCTAGTCAATGTGGGAAAGTTTATTTTTCTAGTAGACTTTGTGGTAATAGATATGGAAGAAGACAAGCAAGTACCATTACTTCTTGGAAGGCCATTTCTAGCTATTGGAGCAACCTTGATAGATGTAAGGAAATGAGAGGTTAATTTAAGAGTTGGCATAGAAGAAGTACATTTCAGTTTGAATCAGAATTTGAAACAACCTGATTTTGAAAAAGTTCAATGCATGAGAATTAACAGTGTGATTCCTAACAAACATGAGATGCAACATAAATTTGTGAATCAAGATCTATTAGAAAAATGCATGATCAACTCCTTGCATAATGAAGACCCAGATGGGGAAGTGTTGAATGAAAATGCTAAGTTAAAAAAAACTGTTTTAAGTTTGAGTGAAAGGAGTAATGCTAAAAGTTCAAGCAATAGTGAAGTGAAAGTGCATGATGTAGAAAAGAGCTCTAAAGGGTTATTACTGAAATATCTGCCTAAGCATCTGCAATATGTATTCCTAGGTGAAGAAAATTCCAAACCATTGATCATAGCAGTTGACTTAACCTTAGAAAAAGAGCAGAAAGTGGTGGAAATTCTCATAAAGAACAAGGAAGCCATAGCTTGGTCAGTGGAAGATTTGAAGGGGATCAGCCAATTTGTATGCATAAAATCATAATGGAGGAGAATGCAAGAACTTCCATTGAACACTAAAGGAGACTAAATCCAGTAATGAAGGAAGTAGTAAGGAAGAAGGTCCTCAAATTAGCTAAACGTAGGATCCATACAGCTATATCATGCCTCAGCGAGTCCAATTCATGTGGTCTCATGAAGGTGATTTGCTAATGATTAGGAATAAGAAGATTGATATGATACCTATAAGAACTGTAACAAGATGGAGAGTCCGTGATAAATTAAGGGTGAGTTGAATACAATTTAAATGATCACTATCCTTTACCATTTATAGATCAAATGCTAGACAGACAAGGTGACATCCTCATTATTTCTTGATGGCTATTTTAGGTATTAACTGGGGGATAGCTTACAGCCCCTGAGGACCAAGAGAAGACTACATTCACATGTCTCTATGGTACCTTTTCTTTTAGAAGGATGCCATTTGGACTATGCAATGCTCCTGCTACATTTCAGAGATGCATGATGTCAATGTTCTCAGACTTGGTAGAAGAGGTTATGGAGATATTCATGGATGATTTAAGTGTATGGTTCCAGTTTTGAGAAATGCTTGAAGAATTTGGAAATTGTACTCCATAGGTGCAAAGACAAAAGCTTGGCTCTTAATTGGGAGAAATGCCATTTCATGGTAATAGAGGGAATCAGAGTCGGGTCATAAAATTTATGCAAATGGATCGGAAGCAAACCAAGCCGTACTCTATGATTAACACTTGATGCCACCACTACAAGAAAGGAACTCAAAGTTTTCTGAGGTATGTAGGTTTATAGATTTATCAAAGCATTTAAAATATCAAGACCATCGCAAACCGCTGCAGAAATATGCAAAGTTTGAATTCGATGAAGCATGCAAGTTTGCATTTGAAGAGATAAAAGCTAGATTGGTAATAGCTCCGATCATGGCAACATCAGAATGGAGCAAGGATTTTGAAATTATGTGTGATGCTAGTGGTTATGTAATGGGAGCAGTTTTGGGGCAAAGAACATAAAAGATTTTCAGAACTATACATTATGCTAGCAAGACCTTCAATGAAGCTTAAGAGAACTACTCAACCACAAATAAGGAAATGTTAGCAATGGTCTTTGCCTGTGAGAATTCAAACCATATATTTTGGGATCTCGTGTGATAGTGCATACTGATCATGCAGCAATTAAGTACCTAATGGCAAAGAAAGATGCCAAACCAAGATTAATCAGATTGGTCTTATTGATGCAAGAATTGAACTTAGAGATCAAGGATAAGAAGGGCAGTGATAATGTGATAGTTGATCACTTATCTAGGATAGAGAAGCTTATTGAAGAAAAAAAGGGACTGAAATTGAAGAAAACTTCCATAATGAGAAACTATTTCAAGTACTAGTTCAATTACCTCGTATGTCAGGGTATTATGCCACTCGTAACTCACCTTCATATAGTACGGTTAAGAAATCAAGCTAGATTATATATATATAGATGATCCACTTCATTAGAAGGGGTACAAATCGATCATCGCATGTACCTAAGATCAACAAAATGAGATTCAGATAAATGTCACATCACAAAAGATAGAGGCCATTTCATAGGGGATGTAATGTACCTTAGAAGATTCTCCAATCTAGGTTCTACTGGCCAACATTATTCAGAGACAGCTCTTGATGGGTTAGACATTTTGAAAAATGTCAAAGAATGGGCAACATCAATAGAAGAAATGAGATGCCTCTACAAGGAATCCTAGTGGTGTAAATCTTTGATGTATGGGGTATAGACTTCATGCGACCTTTCCCATCATCATTTGGAAATTTATACATTCTCTTTGTTGTGGATTATGTATCCAAATGGGTTGAAGCTATTGCTTGTCCAAGAAATGATGCCAACTCAATAGTGGGGTTTGTTCAAAGAAACATACTGAATAGGTATGGAACCCCAAGAACAATTATCAGTGATGAGGGAAGTCATTTTGCTAACAAATTGTTTGCAAAACTCTTGAGCAAATATAGAGTACGACATGCTATGGGTTTGGCTTACCACCCTCAATCAAATGGACAAGCTGAGATATCCAATAGGGAGATAAAGAATATACTTGAGAAGAATAGGAATATACAATCTTACTAAGCTTCTAATAAGAATCTTCGTCAATTTTCCGGGGCCGATATGGATACCGCCTCCGTGTCCCAAATGCCATGTATAAATAAGAAACCCTTACTGTTTTAAATGTCCAAATTTGGTAAAGGAGGTTCAGCACGTTGCACCTTGGGCCGTAGATCTAAATGACATTCGATGGATAAGAGCAGAGGCGTAACATTCTCAAAAATACCTTGCACTTTTTACACACTTATTATATATTCGGGAAATGAATCTGAAATAAACTTAGGTTTTCCGTGAAAATTGATAAATCGTTAATGAAAAGGAAATGAATATGTGAGCATATGATTAAATATTATATGCTAAAATGAGAAATTGATTGAACCCGAAAATAAACCCAAGTGAAAAAGGGAAAATTTGGAAATTTGTAAAATGAGGACCTAAGGGTCAAGAATAGGAATAAGCCTAAATGCAAAAGTGAATTAAATGGTAAATGATAAATAAAGGTGAAATGAAGACCAAAAAGGAGAAAAATGAGAAATGGAAATTGTGTGTAAGCCAAACATAGCCTTGCACTTAAATAGGGAAATAAGACCAAATGTGGTCTTAAAATGCTCATTTTGAGCACAAACCGTATTTGAGAGAGAGTGAGACGAGAAAGCTAGGGTTTTGCAAGAAGAAGTGATTTTGGTGGGAGATCATCCCCATTCCTTGCTTCCAAGTGATCAAGCATCTTTGGTGAAGAAGATTCAAAGGGATTTTAAGGTAAGAACCAAACCCTAGATTTCTTTTTAAATGATGTTCGGGGTTAGAAAACCCTAATCCATCCATGGGTTTTGCTCATGGTTGGTTGAGGATGATATTAGAATGCCTTTAGGAGTGATTTCTAGAGTTTCATTTGGATTTTGGGTGATTTTTGGAGAAAAAAAATCACAAAAGAGCAAGAGAGAAAAACTGGGCAAAAACGGGCCCCTACGCCGCAACGTAGGGAACCCACACCACGGCGTAGCCCTAAGCCGCAACGTGGGATGCCCTTGCCGTGGCGAGGCTGGGGTGCTAAAATGGCACCCCTCGGGTATGCTACGACGTAACTTTGCTACGTCGCAGTGGAGTGGTACGCTAAAGTTACGCCACAGCGGAGTGGTACGCTAAAGTTATGCCGCAGCGGAGTGCTACGCCGCGACGTAGCTACTGTTCACCGTGAACAAATTTCGGAATTTTGTTCCGAAAGTCTCGTATTTGTACACCGATAGTATAGGAACCCTAATAACTAATTAATGGGGCTTTAACCAAGGATAAAGCTAAATGAAAACGAGCATTCCCTTCGCCGCCAGTTCATCTTTCGCGTACTTAAAGTAATTCAACTCAAAACCGTTAACTGAGATAAAATCGTCATTCACTAAAAATGTATAATAATTGTTTATCCACCAAGAGAAGCGCACTTTAGCTGATCAGACGGGTGAGGATCACCTAACTTGTGGATCGATCGTGGCGGGAAGGAAACGAGCCGACAATTTTCCTGGCCTGGCTTCACGACTTCCTCTATCCTTATTTCAAGTGTTTTTGTAGTTTACCAAATAAATCAAAATGAGTATATTCTTGAAATGATATTACGAAGTGCATATGGATTTGAAAATGTGATAATTCAGAAATGTTTGAAAATTAATTAGGCGTGAGTGATTAATTGAGTTGTAAACTACTGGTCACCCTTTATCTTGAATTGAATCGATATAATCGAACGACTAAATACGGGTGGGATTCACCAACCAGTTCGCGAAGGCAACCCGAAATTGTCCAATGTCCTACTTGGCAGGATGCACCAATCGACATATGTCATGATGGTGTATGGAATTGAAGAAATGTCCTACTTGGCGGGATGCACCAATCTGCATCCGTCTTGATGGCGTATGGCATTTATAAGTGACCACATGGTGGGGAGCACCAATCGGCATCCATCATGATGGGAGACCGAAATTGTTTAATGTGTAAGCATATTACCGAATGATAAAAAGGACAGGATTCATCGAACGAAATCCATCATGAATGTGAATTGTATAGACAAAGTGAAACAACAAACTTGATCAGTGAAAATGAGATTTGTAAACTAAATACGTCCTTAAAAGTATATCTTTGAATCTCATGATTTGAGTTAAATGATTTGTTGCATGTGGAAATGCATTTTTTGATATGGTCAATGATTTGTAAAGTGAAAGCATGTGAAATGAATGTATGAGTATAGTTTGATATAAAAGATATGATTTTATGATAAATGCATATCATGTTAAATCAAAAATTGAATATCATAATCAGATAGAAACTACTCAAGTATGAAAATGCTTAGCGTGTAGTTTTTATCTATGCGTAGGTTTCGAGTAAACAGGAAAGAAGGCAAGATCAAGAAGCGCAGAGTGATAGACAGAGTGCGGCGTATATGTATATACCCCGTCATTTGCATATCATTTCTTTTGAACATGTGATATTTTGTGAACAAAAGAGTTAAACTCTGAACTATTGTTTTGTATATCATTTTGTAAAGGCATGATACGCCATTTTGTAAACAATTTGTGTAAGAGTAAATGTTTATGGGCCTACCATTTGAAAATGCTTCCGAGTAATTGAAAACCCTAAAACGAAATGATGTAAATAAAATGTTTTGATAAGATAAATGAAAACGGTCGGAGTAAACCGGTTCGGTTTGATTCGGGCTTATCTTTGCCGTCGGATTCGAGTCGCGACATTTTTTAAAAAAGGAAAATTTAATAAAAAGGTAAATAAAAAGAATTAAACGAGCATCTCGAATCCGGTTCGGACCCGCCAATTGGGTTGGACCGGAAAGGGGTGCTACAAGGCGCTCTAGTGAAGTGTAGGAACTGCTTTACCAGAGATGAAATGAGAGTGAAGCCCAGCTGCGATCTGTTCTCGGGTGAAATACACTACACTTTCTTCCTCATCGATAGTGGATTCGGCCGGACCATCCAACAACTCAAAATCGATGTTGTTAGGAATTTGACAGTAAGACATCAACTCCTCCATGGACAGAGAGGAGATGAGACTGCTTGCAGAAGGCGTATCCCGGCTAGGCACTTTCTGCGTCCAGCCTAACTAGTGGAAGTCTCTTCTTGACCTCTCGCCATACTACAAGCAGACAACAACAAAAAGGCAAAGGAAAGGGGAATCAGTTCCATGTCATAATACCAACCGGTAAAGGCGAACAAGATATCACATGCAAGCCCCAAGGGGGCGCGATCGACCGGATTCTTTACCTACTTTTTCTTCGCATGCGGCCCAAGTCTTATAAGTGTATCAAAATATTGTATACAAAAATACAAATAAAAACTACCAATCGTAGTGGAACATAAAGTAATATATACATACAAACTAGAAGTCCCATTTACATATACAAAAATTGTACATTACATTTACATGATTAGAGCGCGGAACCTACAGTGATGGACTCTTGCTAGTGTGTCAGCCCAAGAAGATGAAGATCACAACATCTCCTTCCTGTACCTACACCTGA
Organism: Tetrastigma voinierianum; assembly: GCA_016808115.1. Taxonomy (NCBI): domain Eukaryota; kingdom Viridiplantae; phylum Streptophyta; class Magnoliopsida; order Vitales; family Vitaceae; genus Tetrastigma; species Tetrastigma voinierianum. The sequence continues at coordinate 160,670 of JAEQBH010003411.1, forward strand.
CATTAAAACCCGTGCTGTTTTACTTAGTGTTTGATGATTTATACATGTATAAATGCATTAATATTTTATTACAAGAAGCATTTATCAATAACAGATATCAGGATTTTCATGAATTCATATAACAAATCCACTGCATAATGTGATAACAATGTAGACTTTATACTTATTCGCATCCCGTAGGAGTTACAGAACTTACACTTATATGGAGGTACCCATAGGTATTACAAAAATTATACTTATACAGAGATACCCGTAGGTACATTCAGAACAGAACAATGTATTTTACTTTCATCTTATTCGTTATTCGCACTCTATCATATAACCGCTGATGTCAACAGCAAGAATAAAAATGAGTAGACACAACACAATAAGTAATTAAGGTATGGTACAATACTAGTGTCGTAGGAAGACAGCAAGAGTGCCGGGTTCGATCAAACCTGCCTGCCCACATAACAGAAGTGTCGTAGCACTAATAGGAGTGTCAAAGCACTGATCGAACGTACCGCCCATGTAAATGTATGTCAGAGATCACAAAGAATGCCGTGGCTAATCGATCAAAGACATAAGCCTGCACACGCTTTTGGTGACAAAAGTGTCGTGTCATTTAATACCTGGTCTTAGGCATTCCTACAATTATATGCATTCAAGAACTTATTATCTTACCATAGGGGCATTAAGTTTGCCCACTTTGATTCGCTTCCACTCGACTCGCGTATGTGTGGTACTAAGGTATTTTTCACTTAGTTTCATTTTTATTCGATCCCCGTAATCATTTATTAGGGTTCCTATACCCGGTGTTCGAATCTTGAGCTAACAATGTAAGAACAATTGCAAATCAAGGATGGAGGCTGGTGGACCTGCATTCACTGACGGCACCGGTACCATTCATGCTCAGTGAGTGGCCAGAGGAACTTCGGGATGGCACCCTGCATCTATTTTGCCTCGCATAAGTGGTATCGGTACCACCCCATTTGGGCACCCACTCTGTAGAACTAACTAGAAATGGTAGATTTTACCATTTTTACCTCACTTTTCTTCCATAAACCTTTTCTATTCCATCCTACATCAAAACCACCATGGAATCCCTCGAAAACAACTCCACAAACACTTATAATGGTGGTTTAGAATTTCTTAAACCAAACTCCTAGCCATAGAATCCAAGGATTCATACCAAAGTTCACAAATTCTAACAAACCATAGAAACAGGAAGATTCTTATATCTATTTGATACAAACTAGGCCAACCCAATGATCCAACAAATCTAGTTAAGGATGAATTCTAACTAAACTCTAGGCTCATAAGAAACCTACCAAAGTTCAAAATACACATGATTCCACAAAACTACGCCCACGTAGCCCATACAAAGTCTCTTACTGTAATCCATACCTTCCTTTCCCTTCTTCTTCTTTCTTCTTCCTTTCTCTTTCTTCTCCCAACCCAGATAGTTTTTTGAGACCAAAATGAGATTTTTTTTGTCCCCTCTCCCTTTTATAGTTAATTTTCCTTTTATTTGCTCTTTAGTCCTTAAGTTCCTTTCTTTTTGCAAATCAAGTTAGGCTATTTCCACTTTAACCCATACTCGTCTTACTTTAAGGCTTTTTTTGTCCCATTTTGAAAAATTACAAATTTGTCCTTGTGTCTTGTAAAATTTATGGGTTTCTCAATTTCTATGTTTCGCATTTAAATTACGAAAAATTCAAATTATGCCTACAAAATACCCTAAACATGTTGAAAACGACTAGGGTATATTTCGGGGTGTTTCACACATGAACCTACTGCACTGGCAGAAAACACTCCCTATTCGCTGTCCTCGAACACACTCCTATGATCTTTGCCACCGGAACATGCCACAATCGGAATCTAACGTATCTTAACCAAAACAAGGCTTACCTAGAAGATAGGGGAAAACAAACGCTTGGAAAGAAAATCCACAAAACACACAACGCTACAATGGAATATCAGTAGAAGCTCTTGAGCAGAAGGGAAACAAGAAAATAGGAGGAAACGCAATGGGAACGGGTGAGATCCAATTATGACTCCCTAATTATCAGGCATCTAGCGTCTGTAGGTGCATTAAATGCGCCTCTGACTTATCACCTCTCAAAAAGATTTGAATCTTGGCAACGCTGCACTAGGGCATAGTAAATGAGTGTGGGCCAGGTTCGTGGGCCCCTAAGCTAGGGCCCTTGTGCCTCCCCAATGGAAGGAGCTTTGGGCTGAACAACCAAGCTAAGTCCAGTCAGGAATCAAAAGGGATGATCCATTCTAGAATTCATCAAACGCCACAACCCTTATCCCAAAGAGTTAATCCACGCCGACCTGCTAGCCGAAAGCACCCAGAAAATAAGGTGAGCAAAAATGCAAAAATTCCAATAAACACATTTTCATTAATTACACCAAAAGGCGTTCATAATTACATAGCAACGCTTACAACCAAGCAACCATACTTCAACAATTACATAACCCTGCAAGGCTAGTGTGACGCCCAAAACCTCGGGTCCGCTTCTCGACAACCCGGGCCAACCTGTTAGACACTCATGGATGTCTGCAACCCGTCACCATTCATGAAAAATTCTGACAGAGTCTCCTTTGTACGGGGAGGAGCTCCCACCTGGGCATAAAACCTATCCTACCAATTAACAACGACCAATAATCAGCATCCATGCGTGAGTAAAATTACTTACTGTACTTCATGCATCAATACTCACAAAATTACATCAACTATATACCAATAGTTCAAGAGTTAATACTTTAACCAAAACATATATCAAAAATTTAAAGTTTTAATACGTTCTACAAAACGAATACCAAAGCCACAACTGCTTTCTTCTAAAACGTCCTAGTGGGCGCCGTCTTCATATACACCCTGCACTGGAATAATGATCCTCGATTGTGGCGAAAGCAAGCCTTAGTAAAGGATAATTTCCTACGTGGGTTACTCCCACCTAAGTGCACATGTCATGGCAAACAATCACACTCAAGTAAATACATGATCCTACTTGAATGTCTACATGCCCAATCCCATGTCTCGAGTCCTCACCGACTCCCTCACACATGCCTAAGCCAAATGCGAGTAAAAATACAGTTTTCAAAACAAAAAGCCACTCGAAATCTTACTAATGAAGCTTCAAAATTTATTTTGACAACCCTTCGAGGCGACCGTTGATAATCCCTCCGAACCGATCCATGCTTCCCTCCGACATGAATTGTCGACACCCCATCACAATTCTCCGGAAAATCTTCCGTCGAAATTCCTTTTACAACATTTTCGTTTTTTGTTTTTTTTCATGTCATGCACTCACACTTAATATTCTAAGTTTCCCCAGTGCATATGGAATGCAGTATGCCAATTCCAAAATATTCATGCTAGTATATTTTTCATGTATATATTAACATAAATAAATTCACAATTCATGTCATTCAAATTACAACACAACACCAAAATTAGCTCACGGGCTAATTAACCTATCAAGCAATTCACTTTGAATCACCCAACCACAACAAAATCACGTGAACAAGGAAAAACCCCTCGGCCCAAGACTGCTCATGGCCACACAATAGGGATTTTCCACTTGCTCAAATGTTTCCTGAGACCGAACACGGCCAAATCAACCTTAGAATATCCCTAACCATTCACATGGCTCTTAGTCAAAGAATAACACAATAGAAGATCCCTACCTCTTGGAGTTGTTGAACTCCACCAACCTGTCCACGTCGCATCCCTCGCCGCTGCAGAACAAATGCCTTTTACTTTTTGCCTGTTTAACCCACCTGGCCCGAATCTAGAAATATAGAGAGAAGTAGCTCTCTCTCTCTCTAGAATCTGGATCTAGCCCTCACTGTCGATTTTTGTGTTTCAATGGAGAAGAAAACTATTCTCCTTTTTTGTCTTATACTCATTTAACATTTCAAAAATTCCTTCCATGTCCCTTCTATTTAACTATTTGACACATGGCTTAATCTAAGCCATTCATTTCCATCATCCCATTAATCATGCAACATGTGTCGCATGGGTACATGTAGTAGGTGACTTTTTTCACATCACATGTCTCGCAGTTTCTCATTTTACTTATCCGACACTCTGGCTCTCGAAAAACGTGAAATTTCTACGTCTCTAATTCGATGAAATTTGACGTGGTAGCTAGATTTCATGAGACGATTCCAATGGTGAAGTCCGTTTCGTCATCCGAGATCTAGAAAAATTTTGGATTTTTACCGAAATGACAATTTTACCCTTTTTCAGAAAATTTGAATTTTCCCGGGTTTTACATTCTCCCCTCCTTAAAAGGAATTTCATCCCGAAATTTTGTACCATCACAACAACTCACATGCATACGCAACATGCACTATACCATGCATGTAAACTAGTAATTTAAGTATTAAACGACTAAACCACGTACCTTGATCCCTAAACAAGAAGTGGATAGTGCCGCACGTGTCCTCGCGCCCCACGCTCGACCTCTACTCCGTGATGCCGCCATAGCACCCTCACTAGCCTCACTCCGCCTTGAGTTGAAAAACTCGATCCCGCCATCCATACGCACACTCTTCCTTCCTTGAAGGTCCCATCTCGTGTCAACCTCAATCTCTCCCCAACTAATTACATGAGCCGGATCTCGTGTACCGAGCATGGAGACGTGAAATACCCCATGGACACCCGACATGCCAGGCAAGCAGGCCAACCTAAGACGCCACCGTGCCTACCCTCCGAGCATCTCGAAGCGCCCCACGAACCCTGCACATAGCCTTCCCCGCGCGCCGAATCCGACCACTCCTCCCAGCATCACCAAGAAGACGTGATCACCAACTTCAAACTCTAAGGGTCGAGATTACACATCAACATAGCTCTTCTACCGACTCTCCGAGCCAGGAGAAGACACCGTCAGAGATCAAGCTCACCCCTTCCTGAGGTGTCTCTAAACCAGTCGCACGTTGATGTTCTCTCCCACTTCTTGGCCCAACATATCAATGATCCGCATGGCCTCCCATACAATGCCTTATGGTGCCATCCGTATACCACCGACAACCCGGCAGCCAGGCGACCTTACCTACAAGTGCTCTTCCCAACTACTCCCACGATCTAGACGATGCTCGAGCATGTCCTCTAACACCTGTATAGTCCCTCTCTTTGATCGACCATCATCTGCAGGGGCGGAAAGTCAGACTCATGGTCAGCTGTGTGCCCATAGCCTTTTGGAAACTCTTCTAAAAGTGCGCCGTAAACCTCAGGTCTCTATCCGACACTATGGATACTGGTACTCTATGTAGCTGGACGATCTCTCGAATATACAATCGGCAGAATCTCTCCAATGGGAAGGTCATCCGCACGGCTAGAAGAGCCGGTCCACTATCACCCATACCGCATCATGTCTCTGCATCGTGACGTGCTCCCACTCACCTCGCCACCTCCAATGGCCGGCAGCCCGCTCGGTCTCTCTGCTCACTAACCTCGTTGGACACGTGAGACATCACGAACAAAGCATCTCTAAGCATGTCTCTTCATCCCGCTCGAGTAGTATTGCGTATATTAAAGATCTCAGACATCTTCGTGCCACCGGATGCACACAAATCAAGAGTGCTTGAAACTCCTAAGAATCTCTTCAAATCGTCAATCGGGGAACCACTCACCCGGTCCTATACCAAAGACTACCATCTGCGTGGACGATCCAGCCCCTCGTCACTTTGTACCCGACTACATACCCTGGCCCCCGATGGACACTATCTTCGCGGCCCCGTCCCGGGACTCGATCACTTTACTCACCGTAGACTCGCAGTAAACACTAAACTCCCTGCTAACGTTCCCTATGCCTTCTCGTCATCAGAAACAAACTGTCCCACGCCTCGAAAGCATCCGCCACTCCCTAGGAAGCCATACTAGCCAATGCTCCCGTGACTTCCGACTTAGCGCATCAGCCACCACATCTGGGCTTTTACCAAGATGGTAATGCAAAGTGAAGTCATAATCCTCTAGGAACTCCATCCATCTACGTTGCCTCATGTTGAGGTCCCGCTGCGTGAAAATATACTTCAAACTTTTGTGGTCTGAGTATACCTCGAAGCTGTTCGCCATATAAGTAGTAGTGCTAAATCTTCAAGGCGAAGACTACGAGACGCTAACTCCATGTCGTGTGTGGGGTAATTTTGCTCATGATTCTTCAACTGATGGGAACCATAAGCTACTACCCTCCCGGACTTCATCAAAACACATCCCAGTCCAGCCCTCGAGGTATCACAATACACTATGTACCCCTGTCCCCTATCCGGGACTATCAAGATAGGAGCAGTAGTAAGTCTCCTCTTCAACTCCTAGAATGCCTCCTTGCATTGGTCATCCCAATCAAACTTGACCTCCTTCCGGGTCAATCTCGTCATAGGTGCCGCTTAACCCAGAAACTCAATGAATTCTATAAGACTCCGTACCAATCCCAAGAAACTGCAGATCTCAAGACCGACTTCGCTCCCAACTCATCAATGCTCCTCAAACCTTCCTGTGGTCTAATCGACACGCCTGATGCTGACACCACGTGTCCCAAAAATCTCACCTTAGTAAGCCAAAACTCACTCTTACTGAACTTGGTGTACAGCTGATGGTATCTCAACAACTGTAACACATTCCTTAAATGATACTCATGCTCCTACTCTGACTGGGAGTAGAGCAAAATGTCATCCACAAAGACTACGACAAACTGATCTAGATAGGGTTGAAATACCCTATGCATGAGGTCCATACGCCGCCACGATTGCCAATCCAAAGGGGCATCACCGTGAAACTCAAAGTGCCCATAACGCTGGCCCTAAATTGACAGATTCGACCGATACCCTCCCCGATTTCGGTGAGCCCGCTCTAGTGAAGTCCCACTCAGGCCAATCCCTAGGGAAGATACGGTGGAACTCCACTTTAAGGAGGGAAGTAAACACATGCATTAATTCTATCCCAATTATATAAAAGACCTAATTACATATATGTATATGACCCATAAAGTTCGATATCAATATCGCAGCATTCTAAGAGTATTTGTGAATTTAGAGGTACAAGTAGAGATGAATAGTTCAATACAAAAAAAAAAAACAAAACAAATAGATGAGAAAATTTAGGCTATGACTTTGAAGAGCGGTGTTGAATCTGGCGCGAAATAAGCCCTACTAATTGTCTAGGACTCAGTGGAACGACTTAAACAATAATGTGATAATAAATCTCATGAGTGGCATAGTTATAATGAAAAATAACATTCTTTTACTCAAAGATTTCTTTCTCAAACCCCAGCCCACTTTTTAAAGTTTCCCGCTAGAAACATTTCCACAAACTAACTTTACCCCAGTAAGTCCAACATATGTAAATCATGTCAACACCGAATCCGACACAATGTTAAGAAAACTATAACTGAACTCGTACACAACATAAAGCCAATCATAGCATGTATAGCCACCATGTAATAAAGTAACCATGAAATGATCATAACCATATTAAAAAATAGTTATACCATATTCAAATCAACAACGCATCATACCATGTACCCATCATAAACCGCCTAGTCAGACTTCACGACACCGTGGCAACTAATAAACCAGGGTTACACCCTACCATCACGCAGCAACTAATAAACCTGTGTGATCTTTCCATCACGTGGCAACTAATAAAACCTCCAGTAGACCTAACCATCACGTGGCAACTAATAAACTCCGAGTAAACCCTACCATCACGCAACTAATAAACCTCCGGTAAATCCCGGCCATCACGTGGCACTCCAATAAACCTCCAGAACTTGGCCATCACATGGCGACTAATAAAATCGCTCCTTACTCACATGTACTTTCCCAACAATACCGTATCGAGTCATTCCACAAAATCTTAAGATCCATTTCTTAAAACAATAATTTTTCAAGGTGGTTTACAACCTCAATCCACGTACCCAAAATATTCAAATACCACAGACTCATCCATGAACTCAGTACAACTTCCAAACAGTTAAAATGTTGACAAAATTCACATGAAATGATAACTTGTTTTATATGAGATCGATAATCACATTTGTATGCAACCAACCATTTGATCAAAACAGTATATATGTAAAATATTTAATCACAATAGATATATCATCATAATACCCCAAATCATTTAAAAACATATAAACCACTCATTAATTATAGACGCCGACTCCAAGCCCCTCAGAGGATCGCCTCTACCCGAATGAGTGCCCTGTAATATAAATAAAACACCACTTAGGCTCCAATAATCAACCAATGACATCAGATGCCCCTATGCCTCGTTGTAATTTTTTAACTATGAACCCCGCTGTACCTGACCTCCCGACAGTTCACTATACAGCCCTATGTGCCCGATACTTCAAAATTGGGGCTTTTCGCCGAGAGCCACTGCATCTGAACCGTCCAATAATTCGATAAAGACATCCAATTCCACTAACTAACTCCAATTTTGCCTAACTCACCAATCGGGTACCGATTTTTAGTCCAAACTTCTAATTACCCGAAATGACCCAAAAATGGAAAAACCAACCAAACGACGTCCAAAATTCACAAACCATATATCAATGGAAGCCCAAGAGACCAGAACTCATCAAGCATTCATTACCTTGGTCCAAACAGCTTGCCGTGGTGGCCTTTAAAACTTATCCAACCGTCTGCCAACTTTGTTTTCGTCGTAATCTCAAACTGGGTGAGTAACTGGGCAAAAGGGGCCACGGAAATGAGTTCGTAGGGTCAAAAATGGTGGGAGGAGGTATGGCCATTCCGAAATGGCCTGAAATGGTCAAAAAATCAAGAAAAGTCTGGTGACCCATGGTGGCCGCCGTCGCCGCTTCGCCGGCCCGATCCGGGCGCGTCCGACGGCTATTGGCTAGGAAACTTTACCGGCGTAATCATTCGGAGGTCGTGCTTCCCCCTGGCCGGCGCGTGTTGCAGGTGGATGACAGGTGATGCCTCCTTTGGTCCAAAACTCCACGGCTCGCAAATGGGTTAAAACGACCCAACTCGGTGTTCACGATTTTGGAGAGTTTTTCGTAGGGTTTTGGAGCTCAAGATGGTGTTTTGGGGGCTAGGGTTTCATTTTGCACCCAAAGTTATGTTTATATAGGGCCCAGGGTCGCTTCGTGTAAAAACCCCGCATTTACTCGACACCAGTAAAGCGCCGTTGCTTCAACTTCCTCATAGCCGTAACTTTTTATCCGTAAAGCCCGTATCGCGACGCTTCGCCTGCCTATGAACTCGTGACGACGAGGCCTACGAAATGGTGCTTTAGTTGGACCTTAAAACTATTCATCCTCGAAAGTCAACTGGGCCCACATACCAAGTGTTGGTCAAACTGGTCAAACGTGTTAAAAACTCAGACATACTGGTAACGTCGCCAGAACCTACCCCCTTAAAATAAAAATTCGCCTATGAAATTGCACCGTGTCAGCGGGAAGAGATGAGGGCACTAGCCCCCGCATTCGTCCTCCCCACCCTGTGTCGCTCCCACTGTGGTTTCCTCCAATGCACCTTCACTAAGGATATTGTCTCTGCTGGGCGGCTCCTTCTCTTCTCTACCCGTAATCTTCACCGCTGCCCTAGGATGTCATCCCTCGCCTAGATCTCCGGGCGCCCAACACATGTGAGGGATCCGGGATATACTTGCGGAGCATGGAGATGTGGAAACATTATGGACTCGAGAAAGCCCTCCCAAGTTCACCTATAAGCCACCTGACTCCATCCTCTCAACAATCTCGGGGGCAATCCCAATGTAGCGAGGACTCTAGCTTCCCTCGCGCTTTCCCAAAGCGCATTCACGCCTTCCAAGGAGAGAGCTTCAAAACACTCGATCTTCAACCTCAAACTCAAGATCTTTCCTTCATTGTTTACATAGTTCTTTCGCCATTCAGCCGCTTCTCACCCGGCACGTATAATATTAACTCCTGGTCTAACCTGTCAAGCCAGACAATCTCGGGTGGCCTAGTAACTTCCTTTCGCCAGCCCCATTCCAACATAATGGAGCGACATTGTTTCCCATACAATGCCTCATAAGGTGACATCTCAATGCTTCTAGTGATATTGCCTGCTATAAGTGAATCTCGGCTAAAGGTAGAGGAGCTCATTCCAATGTCCCTTGAATTGCAGCAAAGCACGCATGACCTCAACATATCCTCTCTAAGGTCCTAATAGTCCCTCCGATCGCCCATCTGGCCTGAGGGTGGAAAGTTTCTGCACTCAAATTTAACCCGACACCTTAGCTCCTTCATTAATCTCTTCCAAAACCTCGAGGTGAATCATGATCTCATCTGAGATGATCGACACCGCAATCCCATGCAAACTACCTATATGATTCATGAAGAGTTCCGCTTGCTTCGAGGGGAAACTTCTCACCGAATGTAGGAAGTGACTTGCAGTCGATCAACCTACCACCCAAATGTCGCCATGTTCGAGCTGTGGGAGTGGAGCTGGAATACAAATCCATCGCGGATGTGCTCCCATTTCCACTCGAATGGGTGCGGTCGTAAGTCCGTGTAAGGCTTTTGTCTCTCTCGCCTTTACTGCTGACAAACTAAGCACTGGATACATACTCAAGAACCTCTATTTTCATCCTCGACCACTAATAATATTCCTTCTCAACAGACGGTGACATCTTGGTACTACGGTATAGAATAAAGCTTTAAATTATGGCTTCCCCCACATCTCGGCCTCTCTTTTAACTCTTCAGCTGCTGGAACACAAAGTCTAGAACCAATCACCAAGGCTCCATCGTCTCTAATAGCAAAATCCGACTGTTCCCCTTCTTCGACCTTCCTTCTCATGCTCATCAAATAGGGATCTTCTAGTTGTGCCTCGAGAATTTGATCTACAAGTATCGGTCGTAGTTGGAAGCTAGCAAAAAGTTCTCCTGAAACATGCATCCCCAACACAACACCAATCCTCGCAATTCGACCATCAATGGAAGTCAGATGGTCTCGCATATGCCAAAGAGCCTATGTACTTCCCGCCTCCAGCGTCCGCCACTACATTCGCCTTTACCCGGGATGGTGGGGTCATTAGTGCACCTATAATCCTAAGCACTCCATCCACCTCCTTTGCCTTAAGTTTAACTCTTTCTCGTAAACAAATATTTTAAGGCTCTTATGGCCTGCAGCCCGGGCACGTCGCCTCCGCACAAGTAATGCCTCCACGGCCTTCTCACGCGAAATTACCGCAAAGAAGTTCCAAGTCATGTAGATACTCCGGGCCTCGTGTTTCTTCAACTGTCTAGAAGCATATGCCACAACTCTCTTATGTTGCATCAACACGTAACCTAAACCCTGATATGAAGCATCTTTGTAAACCTCGAACCCTACGTCTCTCCTCGCAACGCCGAACAGGGCCGATGTTAACCTGTCCTTCAGTGTTTGGAAGCTTCCCTCACACCTGTCAGTCCACTCAAACTTAACTCCTTTCCTGGTCAACCCATGAAGTGGTCCTGCTATCTTTGAGAACCATTCTATGAACCTGCGATAATACCCTGCTAATCTAGAAACTCATACATGCGCCATAGTGGGTTGCTTGATTCATATTTGCTTCTACCTTAGAAGTCCACATAAAATGCCATCGGACACCACATGCCCAAGAAATCCCACTCGGCTCAACCAAAACTCACATTTGTTGAACTTGGCATTCAAGGCGATGCGTATACGTTGTAACCTAAGCCCAAATGTCTCTCATGCTCAAACTCCGGCTCTCAGTACGAATATCGTCGATAGAAGACAATGACAAACCGATCAAGTATGGTCGAAAGACCAGATTCATCAAATCCGTGAAATTTCTTTGGGGCATTGGTGAGTAGAAAGACATAACTAGAAACTCATAATGCCCATATCCGTCTTTGAATGTCGTCTTGAGAGCGTCAGATTCCACAATCCTTTGCGATGGTACCGACTCAGTCAATCTTAGAGAACACTTTTTGCACCTGGTGATCAAATAAATCATCAATCAGGAAAAGGATATTTATTATGAATGGTGACCTTATTCAACTGTCTATAGTCCACACACAACCTCCAAGTACCATCCTTCTTCTTCCTGAATAACAGGCGCTCCCAAGGTAAATCTTTTGGAACTTTAATAAATCCGTCCACCAGCTCTTGTAGCTGCGCCTTCAACTCTTTCAACTCGGCCGGTGCCATTCTATAGGGTGGTAAGGAGAGATAGGGTTTGTACGGGAACTAGAGTCGATGAAAGTAAATCTCGTTACGGAATGAACCTGGAAGATCAATCGGAAACACATGGGAATTCCTACTCTTTGGTGCATCCTCGATCTCCTTCATCGCTACGACGTCAACTACATGAGCTAGGTACCTGCAACCTTTTGAGTAACCATCCCAGATGCAGTAAATCAAACGAGGGTGCTCGCCTCCGTTCTCTATAGAAGATTACTACATGTAGTCCGTCGTCAAGTATCACCTCATACCGAAACAATCCATCAGGCATAGTTTGACTCAAGCCAATCCGTCCAAAGTCACATCGACCCCTTGAGATCTATTACTATAAAATGCGCTTCCCATATCTTGACCACGAATAGAAAACAAGCTACCGCTTAAGCATCTGGCTGAGCCATAGGGACTCTCACGTGGGTGTAGCAATCTCAATACAACCCCGAAAGGCTGGAGTCAGCCTGGAAACTCGGTGTAACATACTCACGTGAAATAAAAGAGTCGTGGCCCCTTTGGATCGATGAGTACGTGCATCGTCACCAAAAATAGATAAATGTACTGTCACCACGTCGGGAGTGTGAGTGCCTCACATTTGGTCATCGCGCAAACCACGCCTCCTAGCGGTGGTCGTCCCTCTCGTCTTGCCTACTGTGATGCGGGCTATTTGTCTGTCTGGAAAGGAACCACGAGTCTACCACTGTCTGCTGTCAAGTCACCCATGTCCACTAGCCCGCTGGAACCAAGCACCTGATTCTGAGACTCTAGTCTGGATGGACCCTCGATAGGGGCAGTCCCTCTTGAAATACCACATGCGCCGCCTTTGAAAGCATGTATAATCCTTTGGCGGGGTCCGTCATGAACCCTTGCCACATCTTTACGTTACAAGCGACGAGCTAGCCTCGATGCAGACCGCGAAAATAGCTCGCATCACTTTGCTCCTTTGGTTGAAATCCGAGCCTTGTGTGTCCACCTCTCTGGAGCCCTTCTGCGTGCTGCCGTGCATTACTGGATCCTCTCGCCGCCAAAGTCGGAAATTTGAAACTACCTCTTGGGCCGATCCCGTAGGGTTCCTGAAAACGATCCATCGTATGGCGGCGCTGATACCGGCGTGTCGGTCTGTCTCTCTACCTCTAGAGTGGCGTCTCTCATCGGCCCAGTGCGTGGGATGATCGGACCACGAGAGGGCTCATTATCTCGTCTCGACCCGACGAGTAAACCTCCTCTTCTTAGCGACTTCATCATGACAAATTTGGCGAAATCTGAGTAACTCTCTGAACTGCGTCATACTCGAAGAAAGCTGTCATACTACCCTGAGTGAGTGTCTCGAACTCCAGCCTCTTGGTCTCAGCAAAGTGCAGAGCGAACTCAGTGTGAAGAGCAGCCTTGAGCTGTGCCCGGATGTGGCGTTCCTAGATCCTCTCATACATACCACTTCCTTGCATTACCCCAGAAAGAAACCCAGCTATCTGACTCTTGTCCTCATCCAGACCACTTGCATACCACAAATCCGAGTCTTCTCATATCATCCCTAGCAGTTAGGGCCACCATGGGATCCGTGGCGCCATCAAAACCCACGCTCTAGTTCTGAGCACAGTCAACGTCTTCTTGGTAGACCCAGCTCCTCTCCCGGTGATCGAACGGGCGCTCGACAAGATTTTCACCCGAGTTAGGTGCACAGGCTTTCCAAAACTCTTTGGGACCTTGTTGACAGACCAATGAGCACATATAAAAATTTATGACACCTATTTGCCTAGATTTATTATCTAATCGGCCCAACCCAATTATCAAAACTTTGTTCATCCTTACACTATATAACCCACCAATCTCTTAAAATAAATCATGTTCAAAATTGGTTTAGTCGATACGCAAGTGCCGCAGTCGACAAGTAATAAAATGGTTAAAGTCGGATATCGATCCCACGAGATCTGAAATTTAAATCAACTACTATTTACTCAAAAATTCATACTATTTGGACCATCGAGTTGATAAAAGTGTTCGACGTAATTTAGGAATTAACTAAACGCAAGAAAATGAAAATTAGAATAAAGCCAGAAATAAATGAATGAAGGTGGCCCAAGTTCTATAACAAGAAATGAATCTTGACAATTATCATAAAGAAGACACATCAGAAAGCATTTGTAGTGAGCGATCAATTCTGTAGTGAATATTGATTGAATTTCTTGATTATCTCAAGTTCAAAATCTGTCAAAGCAATTTTAGTCGCGGTACGGATCTCTCCACCTCCACATTTCGTTTATCTCATTTTTTCTGATTCTCTCGAATTCTGAGGATTTAGATAACTACTTTTAACGAGAACTTCCTTAATGCGGGTATTTTCTTTTGCAATACTTCTTACCCATTTTATGGGTATACACCGCCAGCTCCCAAGTTATCGGTCCAAGCAGGATATACAACTTCAAATTACTCTTCCTCAGAAATTAGAATAGATCAACCTTTCCTTGATTAGATCTCGAAGCTAACACGGGATTGGTCTCATTATCAGAGATTGGTGAAATCTGCTTGTTTGGATGGATAAGTCGTTCAACTAGTTCTTGACTGAAGTGAGAAGAGGATTTATCTAAGTGAACTTACAAGCGCAGCGGATCTAATAGCGAGGTTAGTATACCTTCAAAAGAGCGTACGTTACCCTTTGGGATAAGTATTTTTGTGTCACTTTCAGGAGGACTTCCTTGAAATCGAGATGTGGCTGCAATTCTTAACGGGTATAGAGAGCGATATTCAGATCAAAATCAATAAACCAATAATGCGAGTAAATTCGTAGCGAAATGAACAAGATGGAAAATACTCACGGGAAAGATCAATTCTAACTAAAGCGTTCTCTTAACGGAGGGGCAGGTCTTGGTGCCCAGATGCACTTTCAAACATTCAGCAGTCAATAAACGTACGAGATTGGGAAAGCTGGAACAATCGAATTTCAGAATTTCTAAAAATTCCATACGTTCAGTGGTAACGAAAAGAAATTGATTTCGACGTCGGCTTTAGCTCGGCGATAACATTGAGATCCAAGCGAAACAAGCGAAAAAGAAAAGAAAGAAAATATTTGAGAAACAATACATTTCTAAAATGGCGAAAAAGAAAAGAAAAGAAAAAAAGGAAAGAAAAATAAGAACGAAGCCTAGAATTGCGAGATCTCTCCTGCGATGCGCTGCGACTTGCGTTTTCGTGCGGGTAGCTACATTTATAGGGTTTCTCGGTTGGGCCCTAAACCCGATAGCGGAAGCTTCTTTGTAGTTTCAAAGTACCGGGCCAGTCCTTTGCTCATGGCGACTTCAGTTCTTTTGTCGCGACAGTCTCTATGTCGCGACATCTATACTCATGTCGCGACATCACCTGAAGATGCGCAGCTTGTAGAATGGTCGTCTTGATGTCACGACATTGGCTGGAGCCTTTGCATTTCGGATGATGCGTTACGGATGTGTGACTTGTTTCTCTATCGCGACTTGATCTTTATCTTTGCATCTTTGAATGATTCTCACGATGCCGTGACATCATTTAAGTCTCTTGTACTCTTCTGCATTTGTTTGTGGTGTCGACATCGGTCTTCTTAATCAGCGACATCAAGTAAGTGCTTCTTTATTGTGAATGGGTGCTTCTTGGCGTCGCGACATATCACGGTTTTGAAGCCTTCAGATGTTCTCTTTGTGATGTCTTGACTTCATCCATCATTCTCTGGGGTATCAATTAGTTTGTACTTGGTGTCGCGACATACGTCTTCTTGTCGCGACATCACTTGATCTCTTGGAAGTTGCGTTGTTTATGATGTGCGACTTGGACCTGCATCGCGACATCACTCTTTTAATTCTGCTCTTTCCTCGGTACTCCCCTCTGGCTTGTGATCCACATCACGACCTGCATCAAATTCCTTTTAATCTTCCTGATGTAGCGACCTCAGGCCCCGGGTATGTAGACCTGAGAAATTTGCATCGATAGTTAGACGATTGCTTTTATTTACGCTCTGCTATCATTTGCATCTTTATCCACTTATTGCTGCATTTTTCTTCTTTCTTGCTTCCTTCCTGCTAATGACAAATTGGTGAGTTTCTTCATAATTCTGTATATTAAACATTCAATTTTAACTGAAAATAGAACAGAAAAATGGACTAAAAAGAGATGACTTTTAAGCTCATCAGACCTACGTCTACCTCTGGGCGCCATCCGGAAGGAGAACTGTTCCCAAGAATAAAAGAACAGAATCAGTCCCAATGATAAGGTTAGGAAGGTATACAAAACACTAGATGAGTCGCACAACAATGTACAACCCCAAGGAATTTAGAAACCTAGAGCTCTGATACCAAGCTGACAGGACCCGACCCGGATACCCTCCCAGGATTTCCCGGGTGGTCAGCCCTGAATGAAGTCTCATTCAATATGATCCCTAGGAAGATGCGGTGGAACTCCACTTTGGGAGGAAGTAAACACATGCGTAATTTAATATCCCAATTATATATAAAGAGACCCACTACATATATAGATAAGGACCAATAAAAGTTAATCTGAATGTGAGCATTCTAAAGTATTTGTGAATTTAGAGGTACAAGTAGAGATGAATTAAGTCAATACGACAAAAAAACAAAACGGATAGATGGATGGTGTCTTTGCTTGGTTGTGTGGGAAGAGCGGTGTCGAATCTGGAGCGAAATAAGCCCTATGAACTATCTGAACCTAGGGAACGAATTTAAAACAATAATGTGAGATAATAAATCTCAGTGAGTGGCATAGTTATAATGAAAAATAGCATTCTTTTATTTAAAATTCTTCTCTCAAAACCTCCCGTCCGGCTCTTTAAAGTTTCCCGTTTAGAAACATTTTCACAAACCAACTTACCCCAAGTCTGACATATGTAAATCATAACAATTTAAGCGAGCACAATGTTAAGAAAACTATAATCTATTGTACCTGACATAAAGCCAATCATAAAGCATGTATAGCCACCATGTAATAAAGTAACCATGAAATGCATCATAACCATAAGTATTAAAAATAGTTATCTGTATTCGAGAAATCCCAACAACGTACCATACCATGTGCCCATCATAAGCGAGTAATTGCCAGGCCTCACGACAAGTGACAACTAATAAACTGTGGTTACACAGGCCATCACGTGGTAACTAATAAACCTCGAGTGGGCAGGCCATCACGTGGCAACTAATAAACCTCGGGTAAACCAAACGTCACGTGGCAATAATAAACCTCGATTGGCAGGCCATCACGTGACACCTAATAAACCTGGATTAAGCTTTGGCCATCACATGGCACCTAATGTCTCAGGGTGAACTTGTAGGCTATCACGTGGCGACTAATAAAATAGTTCCTTTATACATGTACTTTCCCGACAATCGCAGTATCGAGTCATTCCACAAAATCCCTCAAGATCCATTTCTTAAAGTAATAATTTTTCAAGGTAGTTTACAACTATAAATCACGTACCCAATATATTCAAATACAGACTCATCCACGAACTGGTCTGACTTCCAAGCAGTTAAAATATTGACAAAAAATTCACGTGAAATGATAACTTGTTTTTATGAGATCGATAATCACATTTGTATACAACCAACCATTTGATCAAAACAGTATATATGTAAAATATTTAATCACAATAGATATATCAGCATAATACCCCAAATCATTTAAAACATATAAACCACTCACAGACTATAGACGCTCAGTCCTGCTCCCCTGCTTGGGATGCGTCTCCCAAACCGGCGTGAGTGCAATAATATAAATAAAACACCACTTAGGCTCGATAATTGAACCAGCGACATTGGGATGCCCTAAGGCCTCGAACAATTTTTAGAACTATGAACCCAGCTAAATTTGACCACACGGCAAACCCTAATTATACGATTGTGCCCTATAGGCGATACTGAAATTAGGGCTTTCGCGAGAGCTAATTTCTCGAAATTAGACGATTTGATAATTCATAAAAACATCTAATTCCACTAATCAACTCCAATTTTTCTTGACCAATTGGTACTCGATTAGTCAAACTTCTCGATAATTACCGAAATGACCCAAAAATGGAAAACCAACAAGCGATGTCGATTCCTGAGCCATATATCAATGCACAGGCCCGAGACGAGGCTCCGCCGGTACCATTACAGCGTTGCTTGATTCTTTGTGGTGGTCGGAGAAAAATTGATCAACCGTCGTGACTTTGTTTTAGGTAAGTAACTTTTTAAGCGGTGAGAATCACCGCGAGGGGCCACGAAATGAGTTGGAGGATCCAAAAATGGTGGGAGGAGGTATGGGTTGTAGAAAATGGACTAAAATGGCCGAAAAATCAAGAAAAGTCTGGTGACCCATGGTGGCCGCCGCGTATGTGGCCGATCCGGGGCGCGTTTGGCGTGGTGGCGAGAACTTTGCGTGATCCTTCCCGAGGAGATCCGTGCTTCCCCACAGCGGTCGTGTTGCAGGTGGATGACCGGTGATGCCTCCTTTGGTCCAAAACTCTACGGCTCGCAAATGGGTTAAAACGACCCAACTAGGTGTTCACGATTGTGGAGAGTTTTTCGTAGGGTTTTGGAGCTCAAGATGGTGTTTTGGGGGCTAGGGTTTCATTTTGCACTTGAGAAGTTATGTTTATATAGGGCTGGGGTAAAACTGAGGTAAAACCCGGTGAGACTTGGACATTGGTAGAAAGTCTTCTTTGTTTGAACTTCTCATAGCCGTAACTTTTTATCCGTAAGTCGGATTGTGACGTTCCGCCCGTCTATGAACTCGTATCGACGAGGCCTATGAAATGGTGCTTTAGTTAACCCAAAACTATTCATCCTCGAAAAAGTCAACTTGGGCCCACATATCACCCAAGTGTTGAATTGAGCTTAGTCGAGCTTGGTCAAGCGTGTTAAAAAACTTCCGTATTATTTGAAAGTGAATTAGTTACGCCGTCTTGGGACTCTGTCTCACCCCAGCCCTCTCAGTGATGGTAACCGGTCACGAAAGGTCTATCTTGGAGTAGACTCGCTCCTCTCTGGTGGTTAAACAAATCCTTCGATCCTTAGCGATAGGTACGATTCTTGATCGTAACCACATTCAATTATTGATAGTCAATGCACGATCGAAGGTCTTGTCCTTCTTCTTCACAAATAAACCAAAGCACCCGTGGTGAAGTGCTTTCGGTCTAATGGGCATCTCTTGTCCGATAGCTCCTGTAATTTGGACTTTGAGTTCCTGCGGCTTCAATTAGTGCCGTATATGCGGAGTCCTTAGAGATGGCGAAGTATAAAGGTGTAACTCGATGCCGAAGTCTACAACCCTCTCTGAAGGCTATCCAGGTAACTCATATGGAAAAACACCTAGATCCTCTAGGGTAAGAGGCTTCTTCAGTGACTGTCAGTCCACGACACGGACTGCGTACCTTTATGCAGGCAAAATATCATCGCATCACCTGAGTACAACCGCGAGTGGAGTCCTTCTTGTAGGCGATAACCACTCCTCACGCCCTGTCGATAATGACTACGTAGTACATTGGTGATCCATCTGAGGATGACATCGAGACTCATATATCCGTGTGACCCTCGGGTCCTTTGTGAGTAGAATCCCCGAGGATCTACAGCCCTTGGCCATGACATATCATCCTTATTCTAAGCCTAATCCTAGGGGAGGAACTCACGCACAAGGGCTCCTCCCAAGGCCTCGACCTCACAGCTTAACTCTATACAGGCGGTGCAGCATCTCTAAGGTGTAAACACGACCTCGAGACACTGTTTTATACTAAAACATTTATTACCTGATGTGCATGCATTCATAGGTAATCACAGACAATAATTCCATATATTAAATCATATTTAACAAAAAAATATTTTATTTTATTTTTTCAAAAAAATGTAGCGCCCAGCTTAGGGTCAGTTGACAACCTTGCGTCGACTGCAAATACTAAGTAGATGTCGAGTAACTTGAACTTCCTCACGAAAATCGGGCGAGTCTCCAGCTTTATGCAGGAGCTACACTTAGTCTGAAGCTTGTCCCAACAATTAACAGCGACCTGGGATTAAAATGTGATAAAATGGCCACTTGGGCTTATGCATCAATACTCACAAAAATTACATCGCTATACCAATAGTTCAAGAGTTATTACAATACTCTTAACCAAAACATATATCGAAAATTTAGTTTAATACATGTTTTACCAAAGCGAATACCAAACCTGGCAGGCTTTCTTCTAAAGCGTGGCTCTGAATGACGTCGATCCTCCTATACACTCCACTGTGGCCCGAAATAGTGATCCTCGGTAAGGAATTGAGCAAAGCCCTGATAGTGATAATTTCCTCACGTGGGTTACTCCCCACCCTAGTGCACATGTCATGGAAAACAATCACACTCAGTAATTACGTGATCCTGCTTGAATGTCACCATTCCCGATCCCATGTTTAGTCCTCACCGAATCCCTCACATGCTAAGCCAAATCTGCAGTAAAAATACAGTTTTTCAAAAACAAAAGCTTTTTGTTCTCGGCACCTGCGAGTTCGGTAAAAATTTATTTGAGGCAAACATCGAGGCGAATCATTGAATCAATCCTCAGAGAAGCGATTCATATGAGCCTCCGGCGTGGTGTTGGACAATCTCTAACGATTCTCCGGAAAATCTTCCGTCGAAATTCCTTTCACAACATTTTTGTTTTTTGTTTTCTTTCATGTCATGCACTCACACTTAATATTTTAGGTTTCCCCAGTGCATATGGAATGCAATATGCCAATTCCAAAATATTCATGCTAGTATATTTTTCATGTATATATTAACATAAATAAATTCACACAATTCATGTCATTCAAATTACAACAATAACACCAAAATTAGCTCACATGGGCTAATTAATCAATCAAGCAATTCACTTTGAATCACCCAAACCACAAAAAAATCACGTGAACAGTGAAACCCTCGGGTCGGCCAGCACATTCACGACCTACGAATAGGGGATTTTCTCCACTTTCGGTTCAAATGTTTTGAGACCGAAGAGTACGGCCTAAATCAAGCCTCGGAATATCTCTAAGCATCACGCACGATTCGGTCGACCCGATTGAGTGCGAGCCAGAAGTTCGGGGAGTCTTGAACCATATCTTCAGGACTCTTCTACCTCTTTATCGGGCGTTGGTATATCAGGTCTTATAATTATATCAACATATCATATCTGAAGTCGAGTGGTGTTTGGGTGTACATATACAATCTTGAGTCCCATTTGTATTCAAAAGCTATACATTTTACATTCTTGTTCGGAGCGTAGAACCCTCACAGTGATGAACCCTACTCGTGTGCGAGCCAATCGAATGCGGAAGATCATGTCTCCTTGTACATTACTACGGTTAAACCCGTGTTAAGCTTTACTCTTGAGTGGGAAACATGTGTAGTATGTATATACATTTATATTCGACATATAACAATAACGGATATCGGAATTTCCTTGCATTCATATAATGGACTTATATAAGTGTTATGCTTATAACGAAACATGCTTGTCGGATCTCCCAGTGGGGTGTGGAGCTTATTCTTATTCGAACTTATGCCATAACAGTTTATGTTTGTCGGATCTCAGTAGGAATTCTGAGCTTATTCTTATTCAAAACTTATGCTTATAACAGACTTATCTTTATTCGGATCTCCCATAGGAGTTACAGGCTTATTCTTGATGATATGCCAGTAGGTATTACATGTCGGAAACGATACACATTTGTTTTGCTCTTATTCATCATTCGAGGTTATTTTCATGCAACTGTAGAGATACAGACGTTACCCAATAAATGGAGTAAGTACGGCACAATAGAGTGAAGATACAATACGATCTTGAAGTCTTAGTAGCCTGAGCGGGAGATCTTGCGAGCGTGAGCGAGAGTCAGTAGCGCTGTCGGGTACGAAGTCTTGAGCGAGTCTTGTAGCCTTGTCGGAATCTTAAGTCGCCCGAGCGGAGTGTAATGCGCCCGCGTGCGATGCCGTGGCGCTCGCGGGGGTGCGGAAGCAGCGGCGTCGAGCGTGCGTGCGTCGTGATGAAGTGTCGTGTCATTTAATGCACGGTCTTGAGCATTCCTGCGATTATATGTGTTGAAATTTCCTATTATCATATTGTTGAGACTTGAACTTTGCTCCATCGAGCGGCAATAGAAATGAGTCTGATATATTTTCACTCAATTATTTCTTATCTTAACCCCTGTTAATCATTTATTAGATTTCTATGACTCCCGGTATATGAATTATAGCTTAATTATGCAAAAATACCAAAAACAGGGGTTGCAGGAACTAGTGGTACCGGTACCACTCTTGTTGATGTCGATTGCGAGCAGTTACGGAGAGGCTGTCTGAGTCTGGCACAGGTGAGTACGGTCTTAGATTAACCCTTTGCATCGAGTGAATGCAGAGTACCCAGAAAGTCTTGTCTTAGATCTCACGTCTGCCCGGAAATGGCGAGTCACCATTTCATGCACTTTTCTTCCATAATTCTCTTATTCCATCCTTTATCAAAAACTAACATGGAATTCCTCCAAACAACTCCACAAACACTTTTAATTAGCCAAGAATCCGAGTTCATACCAAAGTTCACCAAACTTCACAAACACTTATGAAGGATTCCATATCTGGTGATATCAACTAGAGTTTTCAGCCCAACTTCCCTTAAATCTAGAGTTAGATGTATTCCTAACAAAACCTAGAAAAGGAGATCAGAATTAATGTCAAAAAACCTAGCAATCCATACCCAAATAGTTTTGGAGCCAAATCTTACTATTCAACCTGAAAGTCCCATGCCCGAACTCCAAGATCATATCTTTGCTTGATTTCTCTCTTTCTTCCTCTTCTTCTTCTTCATCTTCCTCTTCTTCCCGTAAGCTCCCTTGTTTGGAGACCAAAAATGAGTTATTTTTGGTCTCTCTCCCCTTTTTATAGCTAAAGATTCTCTTATTTGCCTTATAGTCCTCCATTTTCTACTAATTTCTATTACAAGTTATGTTATTTCCACTTTGACCTCTAATTTTATTAATTCATGTCTTTGATGCCCCTTTTTGGACAAATTACAATTTTGTCCTTAATTCTTGTACAATTTTCGGGTTTCTAAATTTCCATTTTTCACATTTAATTTACGAAAAATTCAATTTATACCTCTGAATACCACAAACATGTAGGCTTGACTAGGGTATATTTGGGTGTGCAACCATTCACATGACTCCAGCGAATAGCTCAAGTAGGAAAAGATCCTACCTCTTGGAGGTTTGAACTCCACTAAATGGGTGTATGCCACAGCGTAGCCCTACGCCAGCGTATAACGATTTTACTTCTTGGCTTTCGAAGCTGACGAAGCGATACGACGATTTAAAATCAGAGAGAAGTAGATATCTCTCTCTCTCTAGAATCTGGATCTAGCCCTCACTACCGATTTTTGTGTTTCAATGGAGAAGAAAACTATTCTCCTTTTTTGTCTTATACTCATTCAACATTTCAAAAATTCCTTCCATGTCCCTTTCATTTAACTATTTGACACATGACTTGATCTAAGCTATTCATTTCCATCATCCCACTAATTATACAACATGTGTCGCATGGGTACATGTAGTAGGTGACTTTTGTCACATCACATGTCATAGGTCGTTCTGACACCCAGGCACGGATTTGCTATAAGAAAAAGCGTGAAATTAAGTATCTCGAGGAATTGACAAAATTGATGTGGTAGCTAGATTTTCAGAGACAATTCAGCAGTGAAGTCAGTTTCGTCATCAAGATCTAGAAAATTTTTAGATTATTATCAAAATGACCATTTTATTTTTCGAAAATTTGAATTTTCGGGTTTACGGTTGGAAGCGAGCCTAAGAGAAAGAAAAAAGTGGAAGAAAAACTTAGAAAGAAGAGGAAGTGGCGAAAAAGTAAGAAAGAAAAAAGTTAAAGAAAAGTGAAGAAAAGAGAAGATCCTAAAGAAGGTATAAAAAAAAAAGAAAAGTCAAACCACGGATTGCGAAAGCGGGTGGCTAAACCAGCGCTGATGATGTCAAAGTGAAGGGGCATATAAGGGGATATATAAGGCTCGAAAATATATCTCCAAAAGCAAATTAGCGTGCTTTAGCTCTTCAGCAGCCTCCGGCAGGCCTGTCAACATGCGAAATCATCATCAGACAATCGAAAAGCATAGTGCAAGCGGCGTCTGTTATACATACCAATGTTTTGAAAACTCAAAGCCCGGCCCGGTATCTGAAAGAATCCATTACCTTGCAGCCTTTTATAGGGGTTTCGAACCTGTGGGAAACCCCAAAAAGTCATATTAAATGTGTTATCAAAAATAGAAAACCCCAGAAAAAGCACGTTGGAACACCTGACATTAATGGTCCTCGTTTCTAACAAGAAGCATCGAGAATACGGTATTTTTCCGGTCGGGACAATGATCTCCTTAATAGAAAAGGGGGCATTGTGGGTACCATGACACCCAGCGACACCCCCTATTGAAGGGCCCAAACATATCAAATCCGGGCGAACCCCAAGTATCCTCACACGAGCCGCAGTTCGAATCGGCTGAATCGACTCGTGTCATATCCGTCTGGCGAGGCCTCACGGAGTTTTATTTGCCGGACCTATCCTCTTCTACTCGGCAATAATCTTCAGAAAGATGGCCAGCAAATAATTTCCCGGCTAATCCATCGCAGCTCAAAAACATCCTCCCATGAATCACTTACATAACCGCCCTTAGGATATCAAACAATTCTTGAGGCGGAAGATTCGGATAACTTGGCTATCAAAAGAAAAGCGGCGATCGCAAATGAAACGTCCGCCCCCTTCCCTTCCATTTTGAAACCAAATGCCATGTCATAAAGTGGATCATCATCCTCCTCCATAAATAAGGAGAATCACAGCAGTAAGAACCCTCTTGAAAAACAAACGGTTTACTCTATTTTCTCACAATACGACTTAAGCATCAGTGGTCGAAACTTCCCTGTATCGGGGCCTTGTTTGTTTTGCAGGTCCTTGCGCTGAGTTGTGCCTCGACGATCCGAGAGACTGCGAGAATGCAGTGAGCAGCAACATTTGACAAGTGATGAAGCTAAATCCTTGCAGTCTTCTACATATAGATCAAAAGGAGAATTTGTAGTTGACGAGGAGCTGATGGCATTGAAGGCTAACTATGAATTCATTTCAACTATGATGTTTGTGAGAGTCTTCTTTTGAATCCACTACATGGCCACTCTAATGCGAAGCACCTCTACCTCTCTAAGATGCACTCTGAGCATGACATGCTTAGCTCTAGTAGTAATGAAGGTTCCCTCGTGATCTTAGAAAAGGAAGCCTCTACCCATGGAGCTTCCATTGTTGAAAATGGCTGCATCAGTGTTTAGCTTGAGCCATCTCTCAGGTGGCTTCACTCAACGCACAAGTTTGAGACTTTGTTGTTTCTCTGCTGATGTGTGGTTTATGCTAACTTGCATTGTTGTGCGTTATGCCATTTAGGATTTTTTTTTTTATCATATTGGCTTTAGATCTCGTGGCAAGAAAAAATAAAAAGCAGTCATCAGCAAAAAAAATAAGTAGGATATAGGTGGAGCACCACGGGCTATGCGACATCCATGGACAAAACCCCAATTTTCATGGGTTCTGCTAAGCATAGTTAGGGCTTCAGCACAAATAATAAATAGATATGGGGATAGTGGGTCCCCTGGCAAAGCCCTTGTTGAGGGTGAATTGGGCCTAATTCTCTCCCATGGTGCAAAATGGTGTATCGAACAGAGAAGACACATGGTATAATCAATTGCACCTAGTACCATCCAAACCCTGTACTCGGCAGGCCCTTTCGAGAAAGATTTGCTCCACATGATCATATGCAGCTGCCATATCAACTTTCATTACTACATAGCCAAGCCCTTGTGTTTTTCCTATTTATATAATGCAGACCTCATGTAGAAATTATTGGGTGTCAATAATGGCACACCACAATGACTTACTTTAGGATTGTGAAAGTTAGATATGACCTAGTAAACTAACCAAGAGGGGGTGATTGGTTTTCTCCAAAAACTTTATAAACAGCCAGAAAACTTTAATTTAAATTCAGAACAATAAATGAAGAGATTAGCATAGAAAGAAAACTTGGATTTATAGTGGTTATTTTACCACTTGCCTCGACCATACGCTCGGCACTTTCCAATCTCGCGAGGTTAAAATAAACTTTGAGCTCTAAAATCAGAGCTTGTTCTTGGCAAAGCGGATTTTGGGTCCAATGGGCTCTTCACAATCTCTTCAAGTTATGCACACTTGAAGCTTTCACTCTTAAGGACAATAAATCACTCTCTAGCTTTAAAAGATCACTCAAATACAAGGAAAGCTAGGATGAGACCAATGGTGAACTCTAGGTATGCAAGTGAGGATTGAATGCACCAAGAAATTTGAGTATGAGATTTTAATGAGCAAGAAAGTTGGTGGTTGTAATCTTTAATGCAATAAGTCTCATAGACTTAAATGATCCCTAACACTTTATTTATAAAGAGGGAACTCCACATCAAATTAAGCTGCTAACCAGTTGAACGTTTCATTAAATTAACTAGTCATTGTACATTTAATGCATTGCAAATAGCCATTAGACTTAGCCAATTTCTAAATCAGTCGGCCGTTTTCTCTTTTAGATCTATAGATAAGCTACTATATCCAATTGGTTGAGCTTTACAACTCAGCCGGTTCCCAACTGGTCGACCATTTCATTGACCAGTTTCAAAAAGTGCTCTTGGACCCAAACGGCTGAGATACGCATCTCGGCCCGGGTTGTCAGTTGACGATTCGTCGGCCCGAGACCACTCTTGATCATTGGTTCAACCAGCCAAGCCCTGTCGAGTTGGCGGGTTCAACTAGATGGACCACATCGAGGTATTGATTGAGCTCTCACTTAATCGGTCCGATAAAAATGCTCAAACCGTGTTTTATATAAAACATTTCTAAACCTTAGGTGTTTCATTGAAGCGCATTTTAGGATTACAAAACCTAAGGTTTTATGCTCAAACTTGAGTTTTCAAAGGATATGCAGTTTTTAGATTTAAAAACTGAGTTGTGAGTGATACATGATAAATGATAAAATTTTAAGTGCACCAATGCTATCGCCTTACAAGGATTCCAAAGTTTATAAAGTCTTCATAGTATGCCTGAACTTGGAATCCCGACTTTCTTTGCTTCTTGAAGTTGCTTTTGATTCAAATCTTGGACGAATGATATAGTCTTGAAGTTCATATTCGTTTGCCATCTGTCACTCATCTCAAGGAAACCATTAGTAACTATTTACCTTGGTTTGTTATCATCAAAATCCCAATTATAGGTACCCTTGGGCCAACAATCTCCCACTTTTTGATGATGACAAACTAAGGTTATCTAGGAGGAGTGATACTCCCCCTCAACCCAATAATCCATCAACAAGTCAAGAAGATTATAATGTAATAACATGCAAGTGTGGATCATGAATCATTAAAACACACAATGAAGTCATAAACATGTGTGTGTGTCATAATTGAGTACAAGATTTGACAATAAAAAGGATAAGCAAGTTCAAATACATGTGTATGTCAATAAACTAGAAAATATACTCCTAAGCTCTAAAATGTCTCCTCACTTGCTTATGATAAAGGAACAAAGGGGGGCATCCAAGTAGTAAAAATGAGAACCTAGGGAGCTGGAGGAGGGAACAAGGAGCAAAAATAGGCCATTATCTCTCGATGATCACAACGACACTCCTCCTAATCATGGCGACCTCCTGGCGATCCTTAACTGATACTCCCATACAATCATGATGATGCTCCTCTTGATCATAAGCGTAAGACTTAGCGAATTGAGTGAATTGCTCGTCATGATGGTCTAGTTGGAGGGAGAGTGTCTGCATGTCATGTTGAATGCGAGTCTCTAGATCATTTGAGCGGGTCTCGAAAGAGATGAAGTGTCGATCGAGAGTGTTCATAAGCTCGGAGTGGTGGTGATGGAAAGAATGGGTGCGGCTCCATAGAGAACCTGGCTCTCCTCTCGAAACATCCTAAATAACCCAGTAATGTCATCTCTTATCCATGAAGGTCCTCTAGCAGCGCATGAACATCAACTTGGAGCTCACGAAGAGAGGGTTAATCAAGTGGCGAAGAATCACCCCAAGACTCGAGGAATGAATAATGCTGAGGATGCTAATAATGTGAGCTTGGTGAAGGAGGCATCAATGATGGCTCAGGAAGTAATGGTGTGCAAACAAGGTTGGTAGACGTGTGGCACCATAGGAGGATGGGTACTTTGTGCGGAAGGGGGGATATGAAGATCATCCTCCATATGATCTAGGGGATCAACTCTGGCTTCCATCCCCTGAATCTAATCCTCCTGCTATTGAGCCTTAGGTTGTGCCTCGGGAGTCAGTATCCCCATACAACCGAGGGTGGATGAAGTGAACATGTCGTAATAGCGAGGCACGAGATCAATCAAGCGGTTGGAGGAATTGAGATCTTGAATATGAAGGAGGCAGTCTGAGAGGCAATAGGTATGGGAAGAACTACGGCTTGACACACTATGATTGGAGATCATGTGGTGGATCATAAGATGGTAGAGATGAACAAGTTGCCCGATAAGAATAAAGTCCAGAATGAAAGCATCTAAGTAAGACACCTTGTTCCAGTGGCCGCCTCATGGCCGACGATTTAATAGAGAAGACACGCCTCGTGAGTAAGGAAATTGGTTATAGCTAAGGAGCGCCATAAGCATCAAATCTGGTAAGACAACGTACGGCTGCAACGGGATCAAAACCATCTACCCAAGGCTAGGTCTTGGACTCAAAGATGACGTCAATGTCAGAGCGATAGGAGATGAGGCTTAGAAGCACCAATGTCGAACTGATGCGCTCGTAGCATGCTCATTAAGACCTTGAGCTAGAGACATGTAATGCTTGACCTTGAAAACCTAGACCATTGTGGGATACACTGGCTCATTAAGGGATACTAGTGGTAGCCAACCCATCTAAAAGAAGAGTGCCTCAAGTGAAGACCCCTCTAGTAAAGAAGGGATAATGTTCTGGCTTGAAAGTAATGACCTTCCACTAGCAAAAGTTGGAATAGTAGCGCTCATGCTCTGCTGGTGATCCAAACAAACTCATGTTAGTGCACACCTTATGGCACCCCTCTTGCTCGTGTGCAGGCTCATACTCAAACGTGGGCTCAATGGGGCATTTTCCCCGGGCTTTTCAAGAGGCTAACTCACGTCTCAGTCTCGATGCCATAGCATATGGAATCTAAAAGAACACACTTAGGTCAATGTTGGAAAAATAAGGAACGCAAATGAGGAAGATTCCTAAGGGAAGCTCTAAAAGCTCAGAACAAACCGAAGAAAAACCACAAGCTCTTAACTTCGAACTAGAAATGGAATAAAAGATTACTCAAATTTGAACTATCAATGTGAACCAAACATTTCCAATGTGGGCATACTAAAAAATCACAAAATTTCAATTTGAAAGGGCATTCCAAGGTAGGCAAAGAGTTTGAAAAACATTTTCAAAGCCAGAAATGACGTTGGAAATTTTTTTTGCAAGGTGCCAAAAGAGATCGCAAGAGCATTGTAAAAAACAGGATTTTCAAAAAAAATACATGAGCTTAAGCATTTTTAAAAACATAAATGGAACAATGAAGACTACAAAAAAGCGATCCATCCCGAAAACAAACTAAAGATCCGTTGAAAAGTGAGAACTAATAAATCTTATTTTTAAAGAATAGGCTGCGAAATCAAAAAGATCTACATAAGAAGAACGATATATGACTAAATGCTCAGAATCTTTTGTCCGTTGACCTCAATCAAACACAATAACATGACAACACTGCTTGAAAACCAAACTTTTCCCAAATACAAATGAATGCTTAACATTTTTCAAAGTTCACTCTCAAGCCAAATCAAGAGTGCAAAATGGCACTGAAAACACCAAAACAATCCAATCAACCCAATGGAAGGTACCAAGAAACCTAAACCAGAGTAAAAAAAAAAATCTGGGGCTAAAATCGAACAAAGAAACATAAGCACAACCCAGAGGCATGCATCAGCAACCCAAAACTATTTTGAAGGCAAGCAGAAGATTAAAAAGAGAAGAGGAAACTTACTAAGATGAAGGAACAGTGGCGAAACTAAAAATCCAAAAAAAAACTCTAGCTACGGAGAAAGGAGCTATAGAAGCCAAAAGTTGAAGCTTTGTAGCCCATAAGAGAAGATCGAAGGTAAATAAAGGGTTTTTAGGGTTCGGTGTGAGAATAGGGAATGGGGCGGGAGAGGCGAAGCGGAATAAAATCGTAGAATAAGATTTATATCGTTGCCTGCTTGAATCGTAGATTCTTTGGTCATATGTTTATCTTTGCTGAATTTAAACTAACCGATTAGTAGTTTCATGGAATTGGTCGACCGTTCGGTCATATTTCTCCTGCTTCTCTAAATTTTCATCTGAAAACTCCCCCTATGATTTTCAAATGGTTTTTCCCATAATTTTTTATCTTTTTTCCAAGGGATAAAAGAATTTGATCATGTTAAATCATTTGAATAAAAAAAACTATTACACCTTATATGTAAAATTTTCAAACAATTTTAATGCACCAAATACATAGTAACCGCCCTAATTGTCTTTTAATATTGACAAATTGATCCTCATTAAGGGGTTTTTTGAAAATATCAACGAGTTGGTCTTTGGTTCTAGCAAATTCAAGTGCAATATCCCTTTTTGTGCACGATATCTAAGGAAATAGTGTCTAATCTCTATATGCTTGGTCCTAGAGTGTTGCACGGGGTTTTTTGATATGCTAATAACAGCAATATTTGTCCCATTTTATGGGAACATGAAAATGTCAAGCCAAAGTCACTAAGTGTTTGTTTCATCCCAAGGACTTGCGCACATCTTAATCCGGAGGCTATGTATTCAGCTTTCATCGTTGACAAGGAAACCAGATTTTGTTTCTTGCTATGCCAAGACACAAGTGAGTGACATAAAAGTGACACATTTCCACTAGGCTTTTCATCAATCTTAAAACCTCCAAAGTCATAGAATAGCATATCAATTCAAAATTATCACATATTGGATCACGAGATAATATATTAGTGTCTTTCAAATGCCTAAATATTCTTTTAACCACATTCAAATGAGATTCTTTAGGACATTCTTGAAATCTAGCACATAAGAATATGCTATACATGATATTGGGTCTACTAAGTCGTTAAGTACAACAAAGAACCAATCATTCCTCTATATTTAGTTTAGTCAATTAGACACCTTTCTTATCCATGTGGAAGCTTGATGTGGGCGAGCCACGTAGGCGTGCTCTTAGTCACTATTCCAAATTGTATTTCTTGAGTAGGTCCCTTACGTACTTTGTTTGATTTATGAAGGTGTCCTCCTTAAGTTGTTTGATTTGAAGACCAAGGAAGAAGTTGAGCTCTCCCATCATGCTCATCTCAAATTCGCTTTGCATAGACTTGGAAAACTTTTCATAAAGCGAAACATTATTAGCACCAAATAAAATATCATCAACATAGATTTGAACAAGAACCATGTCATTATCCTTTGACTTATTGAAGAGAGTTGTATCAATTACATATTTTGGAAACCACTAAAAATAAGAAATTTTCTTAGCCTTTCATACCAAGCTCTAGGAGCTTGTTTCAATTCATAAAGTTCCTTTTTGAGTTTGAAAACATGGTTAGGGAAATTAAAATTTTCAAACCTGGGTGGTTGTTCAACAAACATTTCCTCATTTATGAAACCATTTAAAAAAGCACTTTTCACATCCATTTGATATAAAATGAAGTTTTTGTAACAAGCAAAAGCAAACAACATTCTTATGGATTCTAATCTAGCTACGGGGGCAAAGGTCTCTTCATAGTTAATTCCCTCTTGTTGATTATATCCTTGGACCACTAATCTTGCTTTGTTTCTAACTATTATTCCATTTTCATCCATTTTGTTCCTAAACACTCATTTAGTACCAATAACACTTTGATCATTATGTCTAGGTATTAACTCTCAAACTTCATTTCTTTCAAATTGATTGAGTTCTTCTTACATGGCTATTACCCAATTCTCATATACTATAGCATCATTTAAGTTCTTAGGTTCAATTTGAGAGATAAAGGCAAGGTTATTTCAAATATTTCTAAGAGAGGATCTAGTCGTTACCCCAATGGATGGATTACCTATAATTTGATCTTGTGGATGATTTGTGACAATTTTCCACTCTCTTGGAAATCCTTGACTAGATTCTCCTACCTCAAGTTGAGGAGGAGGTAGAAGGGCGAAAATTAGTTCCCTCTTCCTTCTTTGAATCAATCTCATCTTCTTTGTTGATGAACCTCATCTTCAGGTACATGAATTTTTCCATGGAGAAGTCCAAGCTACGTCATTATCAACACTTTCTCTTCTTTGAGAATGGTCAAATCATCAAAGACCACATGGATGGACTTATCTAGAGATGGTCTCTTTGTCGAAAACTCTTTAGCTTTACTTGATGAAGAATAACTGATAAATATCTAACATTAGATTTTGCATCCAAAATTTCCAAGGTTTTCACTTAGTGTTCAAAATAAGCATTTACTTCCAAATACTTTGAATAACTAATATTTGTGTTTCTTGTTTTTCAAAGTTATATCAGTTTCAAAAGAGGACATATCAAATTCTATTCAATATATAACATGAAGTATTGACAGCTTGACCTAAAGTAAGTTGTAAAATTGTTTTTCTGTAAAGTATGGTTCTTGCCATTCTTGCAAAGTTCCATTTGTTCTTTCAACAACCCCATTTTATCGGGAAGTTCTAAGAGTTGAAAAGTTATGTTCAATTCCATGCTCATCACAAAAGATTTCAAATTCTTTTCCATGGTCACTTTTTATACAAAAGATGGTAAAACCTTTTTCATTTTGAATTTTTCTACAAAGCTTTGAAAACTCATGGAAGGCATCGTTTTTGTGAGCTAAGAACAAGACCCGTGTATATCCAGAGAAGTCATCCACAATCACAAATGCATATGATTTACCTCCAAGACTAGTAGTCCTTAGGGTCCAAACAAATGTGTGAAAAAAGCTCAAGAGGTCTTGAGGTAGAAATGAAATTTTAGTTTTTAAAAGATGGTTTTATTTGCTTTCCCATTTGGCATGCTTCACAAACTTTATCTTTTTGAAAAGAGATTTTTGGAAGGCCTCTAAAAAGTTCATTTTTGTTGAGTTGTATAATGAGATTCATGTTCACATGTCCCAATCTCCTATGCAACAACCAACTCTCATCATGCATGCTAAAAAAAAATCTATCATGGCATTCATATTTTGAAATATTAATTGTATAACATTTTCATTTTTGTAGCCTGAAGATGATTTTGTTATTTGAGAATCCTTGATGATCACGATGAAAAGACTAAAAAATCACTTTGAAACCTTCATCACAAAGTTGACTGTGCAAAATATTATATTTTCAAACCATCAACCATGAAACATTTTCAATGAGGTAAAAATTATTACCTATAGAATATATGGCCGTTCTACTTTGTATTTTCTTCAAAGTTATGTCCTAATTTCTCCTTGTGATGAAGGAAAATTTTGACTCATCTCAGTCATATTCATGAAGACCACTATCTAAGAACCATATCTCCTTCTTTGATCCTTACAAAATCAAAACTTTGATACAATGTTTTGAGTGCTTTATGGTTAGTGACCTTTGACTTTTCAACCTAAGCCTTCTTTGACTTAGAGGTTGAAGCCTTTTGGGATCCATTCCTAAGAGGACAAGTACTACTAATGTGTCATCCTCTACCACAAAAGTTGCAAATGGTAGAGAGACTTTCACTTAATGGACTCCTTGATAAAGTAGTTTTGAAATATTTTTCATTATTTGAAGACTTGTATCCTTGCCCCTTTTTATCAAAAACATATTTTTGGTTAGCTAGGATCATGCCAAAAATTTTAATCCACAAGAGGAATTTTGAAAGGAAGAGACCAACCATTTAATTTCTTTTTAGTAGTTCCTCATTTACTTTCTCGAAAAAAATTTTAGGCTTCAACTTTTGAATTTTATTTATTTTTATTGTTTGATTTCATCAAGTTCTTTTTGAAGCTCAAAAAATTTCTTCTTAGTGGTGTTCTTTTCATCAAGCATGATATCTTTAAGCAATTCCTCGTATTCAATCATAAATTCATCATCAAAAGTTAAATTTACCTTATCTTGATTCTCAAAAGCCATGAAGCACATGTTGGCAACTTCTTTTTCATTTTCATCATCGGATGAATCTTCACTTTGACTCCATGTTGCCATCACGACTCCTTTTTTCTCTCTTGGCTTTGTAAAGAGGACAATCATATTTTACATGACCCGGATTCTTGCACTTGTAGCAAATTACTTCTCTAGCTCCTTCTCTCTTTTCTTTTCCTTCTCTTGAAGGACCTTCTTTCTTGTGGTTACTCCTTTTAGTGTAGGTCCTTCCACGGAATTTTATCCTTGTCATTGCTTTTTGGCACTCTCTTTGATGAAGGCGATATCATCTTCATGTTATTGATCTTTGTTTTTTCTCAGCGGCACTTTCTGTAAGTTTAGGTGCATTGCTATTGTACTGCCTTCTTCCTCTTGTATTCCTTTTATTGTCTTAGAAATCTTCATTTCATGTCATCAGGAACCAAATAAGTTCCTCGAGGTATTTCACATTAAGTCTTCACTTCCATAATGGGTGTAAAACCCGGGGAAAAAATTTAATTTACTACGAAGGATAAACGGTAATTTCGGTTGAAAATCAGAAATTCTCTAGATCTCGGATGAAGAAACGGACTATGCCGTTGAATTTGTCTCGCGAAATCTAGTGACCCAGAAAAGTTCATGGTCCCGAGAAAGCGGGAATATTTACGATTTTCTAGATGATAAGCGTCGATGACGGGGGCGGGATTTTCACGAAAATCTCGGAAGTAGGAAATGGCGAGCTAGATTGAATTAAAATAAAGTGAGCCCGAAAACCAAATAAATTGTTTGAGTGGCGGACCCAAATAAGTAATATGGATGTATATCCAAATAATAATAATAATAATAATAATAATAATAATGATGATGATGATGATGATGATGATGATGATGATGCTAATAATAATAATAATAATAATAATAATAATAATAATAATAAGAAAAGTCAAAACGTCCGGGAGAGTTAGTGTGAAGAAAGAGAGAAGATTTTTTTTTCTCTTCGCTTCTCTCTAAGATCTACGAAAATCGGATCATAGGTTTTCATCGGAGCAGAAGGCAAAGTTGATCCACGCAACGAGGGCTACGCATGGGTACCAAAATCTTGGAGTTTTGTCAAACTCCACGAGTGAAGATTTCCCTACTTGAGTTGTTTCAGCTAAATATTTAATGGCTTGAGGTTTTATTAAGGCGGAGTGAGAGTTGTAGGAGTTCAATCCTAAAATTTTTAGGTAGTGTAGGAATTTTGAATTTTGGGATTGTTTTCGAGCAGTCCAATTTGAATTTAATTGTTTTGAATAGTTATGGTTGAATTTTTGGGACTATTTTCGGACAATGTGAACAAGTTTTGGGCGCTAGGCGGAGTCTTTGAGCTTTGTGTTGAGGTTTGTTTTTATCGGGTTGTTGATGTCTTGGGTTTTGTGGCCTGTTTTGGTATCACAATAGTCGGTGATGAGCAGTGAAGGACAAGGGTGCCACATTTTATATGGTGAGATTTGAAGCTATTTTGTGTGTTATTGTTGTAAAATATTAAATAACATGCTGTTGTGTGTAAAAAATCATGTTAATATGTGTTTATGTGATGTATTAACATGGATTGCATAGATGTAAATTATATGTAAAAATTATAATTGTCCATGGTGTATTAATGTTTCATGTAGCACTCATATATACATGTAACATGAAGGAAAATGCATTGGCATCATGCATTTCATATGCATGGTCACATTGCGTCGAGTCGGGTGTGGGTGCATGATATTGAGTATTCACCGGGATTGGTGAATGGGTCGTGAGCTAGAAAAATGGGACAAAGTCCAAGGTTGAGACTCACGGATATGTAAATTGATCAAAATGATAAATTACATGTTTTTAGGCGGAAGCGAGTTGAGTAGATCCCTTAACGAGAGTGAAAGACGAATGTTATTCACGGTTAGACATGAATCTGGCGGTATAAGTTCGAAAAATGTAGGAAAGGCATGCGGCGTCTTGTGGTAGAAAACCCAATCAGTAGCCCGCAAAGAAAAAGAAAATCATGGAAATGATAAATTAAAATTGGAGGGTTGTCCGATGGTTTAAGTCATTGGGTTAAATACTGATGACCGATTTCCTTAGCGATTCTTGCGGGTGTGGGGAGTCGGATTGGGACTCGGGTTGTGAGCATGAGGTCGCATCTCATGCATGACCGCAGAAGCATTTCATATAATGTTACTAAATTATGAAATGTGATTGTGAACTATGTCACGCCATTGCATGCATTTAAGATTGAGGAGTAGCCCTTGTGAGAAAACTTTCTCTTTGGGCATTGCTCACCGTGTGAGGATATTTTTCGGTGTGCGGGGGAGAAGGCGGGTTTTGGAGCTCATTGTGACAGGCTTATTTGTGGCCTATTCGGTTATTTTAAAATGTTTTGGATAAAATATCCGGTTTTATATGTAAATAATGTATTTGTAATAGAAGCGAGTTGTGAATTAAATATCTGAGATAGGTCTCAATGTATGAGACAAATGAGTGTGATATTAGGACACTCGATATTTCTGATTTCAGTAGGATTGACGGGTTATCAGCAGGACCCCGGGCTCAGGGGTCTTATGCTTGAGGAGGCAGTATCAGGCTAAGGTATCTGATTACGTAGCGTCTTTGGGGAATGGGCCTAAGATATGGAGTTGCGGAGTGTAGTGCTGGTTGCGGTGCAGGCGGCGATGTCGATGCGATGACGTAATTGTCGAGGCATGGAATACATGAGTACCTGGGAGCGAGGGACATGGGTTTAGGCTACGGCTATTGTGGTGAAATTGATACCAGCGTCATAGCTTGGTCTCGGAGCTTAGGTGCAGGAGTACCTAGGTGTTCATGGGACGGGTTTAGACCACTGCATGCATGATGTGTTTCATGTTGTGTCCGGATATGTGTTCCATGGTTATGATTGCGTGATTGTGTGTTACAAATTGCGTGGAAAACATATACATGGTAAAATGTATATGGGAAAAGTGGAATGCTAAGGTTAGGAACCATAACCTTAGGGGTTCGGAAAATGAAATGAACCTGAAATTTTTAATTTATTAGAATAAGTAAAGAAAGTGGTTGAAGTGGCACCGCAGGTGATGAGCAGATTCGGTTCATGGTTGTTAAGTCTATTAGTAATGGGCATGTGCATTACTAGTTAGACTAAGTTGAGATTAAATAAAGTTTGTTGCCATTTGATAGGTGTAGATGGACAGTCGAGGTCGAGGACATAGAGGTTGTCCACGAGGTGCCAGCCAAGCACCACACATTTTTACCGACGGGCCTTTCTTTGGTATTTGGAGTTATTTGTTGCCCGTGCCTGAGGCTAGTGCGTTGGTAGTCGAGTCAGAGTAACCTCCGGAGATTCAGATCCGTCCATCCTCCGTTCTGCGAGGGGAGGGGACCCGATGGTGGCAGACCATTGGTTCCAGCAGATTGAGAAGGTATTGAAGGTTATGGTTATTACCTCTGATGCGACTAAGATCAGGCTAGTTGCGTTCCAGCTAGAGGGTGAGTCCCAAGTGTGGTGGGACTAGGTTAAGACCTCTAGGGACTTAGAGGTAATGACTTGGGCAGAGTTCCATGGGCTCTTTGCTGAGGGCGAAGTATTTTCTAGCCCTTTGCAGACATGCGAAGACCTAAGGGTTCTTGAAATTTGAGCGGGGAATGATGATAGTGATGCGTCGTGGCGGTTAATGAGGTTGGCACGTTTTGATGATGACTATGTGGCTATAGACATGGCCAAGGTCAGGAGATTTGAGAATGGACTAAAGTTGTCCATTCGGGGCAAGATTGTAGGACTCACTTCTGAGACATGGACTCGTGGTCGGAACTGACTCTAACCATAGAGAGAGATAGAGGATGCACGCGGGAGTATCCATTTGCGGGGACTAGTTAGAAGAGGGAGGATCGACCTTCTTCTAGTTCGAGAAGAGTGAGCTTCTATTGCTCGAGTGTCTCGGGGAGGCCACGGCGTAATTTGGGATTAGGTAAGGCTTCTGACGGGAAGGACGTGTGACATGTTTTCCTTGCCCCGATGGCGGACATATGAGGCGGGATTGCCCCCAGAGGTAAAGATCTTAGAGTTTCTAGACGGTCTGCGATCGGGTTAGGCGTGGGACATGTCTGGGACACGGGTTGTTCCTCCACGCCCAGTGCGGTCGGAAGGAACTGTGCCGATCCGAGGGTGCTGAGGCGCTTCCCATTACCCTGGCAGGGCTAGGGCGGAGTATGGGCCGGGCCGGGACAAGGCCTCTGTTGGGACATCGAGGATCCGGGCGTGTCTACGCCATCATACCATCAGTGAGGCGATGGATCAACTTGATACATTGCTATCTCGCTTATGAGCAAAGATATTATTTCATTATGGTGCATCGCATTCTTTCATCGCTGCATCAGTTGTGAGAGAGTTGGGTCTAGAGGTTGAGACCTTGGAGGAGCTACTGTATGTAAGTTCTCCCTTAAGAGCTAGGGTGAGTGTTGATCAGATAGGTCGGATGGTGAGTTAGAAAGTGTGGAAGAGGTTCTAACTGGTGTTCATGGACCTTCGGTCATGGAACATCTCGGGAAGTACGTTTTAAGTCATTGGATATTTAATGATTATTCCATATGTATGTGATTGTGTATGGTTGTGTGTGAATTTCGAGACGAGTGCGTGAGGAGAAGAATGTAAGGCACAGGAAAAAATTCAGTACACGAAAAGGTAAAACGGTAATTTTGGTTGAAAACTAAGAAATTCTCTAGATCTCGGATGACAGCTAAGCCAGTTTCACGTGGATTGAATTAGATCTCACGAAATCTAGTGATCCATAAAGTTTAAGTCGAATTAAGAGAAAGCGGAATATTTTTACAATTTATCACGGGTGATAAGCGTCGGTGACTTCAAAGGACGAGTTTTACGAAAATCTATGAAGTCGAGGAAATGACTTATGTTGTTTAAGATAAAATGTTGATTTTATATGTAAATAATGTATTTTGTAATAGAAACTGAGTTGTGAATTAAATATGCAGGAATGGGTCTCAATATATGAGACAAATGAGTGTGATATCGAGACACCCGATATTTACAAGTTTCCGCAAGTCAACAGGTTGTCAATAGGACCCCCGGGATAGGGGTGTCACAAATGGTCTCTGTTTTAGAGTTCCATTTAGGAGGTAGGCATTTTAGAATTTTAGATACCTTGTTTTCTTTACTTACCCAATTTCCAAACCTTCAAGTCCATATACAACATCTGTGAACCTAGTAAATGTCTCAACAATAGATTCATTAGGTTTCATTTTGAACATTTCATAATCATTAACAAGTATTCTAACTTTAGAATCTTTGGAGAATTTCGATTTGGTTCCTTAATAGTAATTTGTAAAACTAAGTAGAAAATTAGAAATTTTCAGGAAAATGTAAAATAATAATAATAATAATAATAATAATAATAATAAATTACCATAATGGTTCGAAGCTTGGAAATTCTCTGAATTTCCGGATGATGAAACGGACTTCCACTTAGTTGGTTTTTGTCTCGCGAAATCTAGTTTTTATAAAATTTTCGTTGAACTCCAAGATAGTCGGATTTTTCATGATTTTCAAGATAACGGGCGTCTAGTTCATCCTAGGGACAAGATTTTTAAGAGAATCTCGGGAGTTAGGAAATAACTCAAGTTAAGTTCATTTAAAATAAATTGAACTTGAACCAAAACTAAAAATAAAATTGTTCAGGGTAGGAACAAGCCTAGGCAAGGATCATGTGACACGTGGCGCCATGAGAGCCACTTATCCAACTTAAGTTAAGTTAGACAAAATGGACAAAGGAGGGAGGAAATAGGATTTTTCCCTTCCAACCGTGTGTGAGAAAAGAGGGTGTAAGAAGAGGCTCTGCTTCTCTCTCTACAGTCTGATGATCAGTAGTCGTCTTCAAATGAGCGAGGTTTAAAGTCAGAGTACTCGCGAGGTCTATGCGTGGATACTAGAAACTCCAAGTTTTGCCAAGGTTTTGTGCAGAAGGTTCAGAAAGTCAAAAGCTTCCGGTTCAGGAAGTGTTCACTGAACTTCCTCGGGTCATTGCTCACGCTTCAAGAAGTAAGGTGTTCTCCTACTCTAGTTATTTCATGCTAAAGGGCCATTCAATGGCCATTGGGTTTAGCCCTAACCGTATGGCTAGTTTAAAGAGCGAGTTTAATTTGTGTTGATTGTGAGTCAAAGGCCCGGTTCTTAATTCTATTTTGGTTCAAAGTTGCCATTTTAAGGGTTGATTATGGAGTCGGGTGTTTGAGGCTTCTGACGACGGGGCCCCGTATGGTGGTTAGGCAAGGGATTGGTTCCACGTGAGTTGGGACGAAAAGAGCTTTTTACATGAAAATTCACAAGGCTGCAAGATCCCAATTTCGCAGACCCTCCGAAATTTGGGATGGTGTGCGAAAAATTTCGCATGGGTTGCAAAATTCCCTCATGCAAAATTGGCAGGTTAAACTTTGGATGACCATAACTTTCTTGTCCAAATTTCGATTCGCGCGTTCTTGGACTCTATGGAAAGCTCTTTGAGTCTAGAATATAACCATATGACATTGAATGGCATTTGGTAGTCAAAGCTTTGGTTTTTTTCATTCTCTTTTCAAAGAGCTATGTTAGACAGTCTCTAACTGATTTTATGGACTATTTTGTGGCCAGTTCATGGCCTCTGTGTGTGGGCATCTCTATGCCACAATTAGTATATCATTACTTGAATTGAGGGATATACTTGGATGAAATTGTGTGGAAGTCAAATTGTGTTTTCTAATGTTTTGGCTTGTGATGTGTTGTGTTTGAGGAAGGCCATTGCATGGCAGCGGCGGTAGTAAATTTGTTGTGGGCATGATACATCACGACAGCTTTGAAGGATAATGTAAGTCATTGCGATTAGTGATGACTTGTAGATGTCAATATATATGTGTATAATATCATTGACATGTATTGTGTGGATTATTTAGGTGTATGTTAATTGATATGATTGTCTAAATGATGCATGGGTATTATGCATGGTTTAAAATGTCCATATAGCACTCATCATATATATATATATGGCATGGTATAGGCATGGAATGGCATAATTGCATTTCATATGCACGGGGACATCGCATTAAATGGGTGTGTGTGCATGGTCATGATCATTCGTCATTCTTAGTGAGTGGGTGGTGAGGTCGATACTTTGGACTACGTCCAACGAAGTCTCACGTGTGCATTTCATAGCTTTGAATAAAGCTATTTATTGAAGATTATCCAATGCTTTTGAAAAAGGTTGTTTATCGGAGATTGTCCAATGCTTTTGAATAAAGCTGTTTATCGGAGATCGTCTAATGCTTTTGAATAAAGTTGTTTATCTGAGACTGTCCAATGCTTTTGAATAAAGCTGTTTATCGGAGATTGTCCAATTCTTTTGAATAAAGTGGTTTATCGGAGATTGTCCAATGCTTTTGAATAAAGCTGTTTATCGGAGATTGTCTAATGACTTTGAATAAAGCGGTTTATCGAAGGTTGTCCAATGAGTTTTAAAAACAAAAGGCTTTGTTTTGGATAAAGGGTCATTAAGTGAAACACCAATGACAAGTTTTTACACTTGGCATAAGCATGTGTGAGGAAGTCGATGAGGACTCGTGTTAAAGGCATGGTGAGTGATGCTTCATTCATGGCATGTAGACAGTCCAGAGTAGAAACTGCATTTTGCTTGGAATGTTTGATTGTGTGAACATGGCATTGCATGTACTTAAATTAAAGGTAAGCTCACATGTGATTTACCCTACTGGGCATTACTCACCTTGTCGTGGGACCCCCTTTCAGGTACAGGGAGTATGCGGGTGGATGATGCTCACTTAAGGCCACAGTTATGAAGAAAGCCAGGTTGTGGCTTGTGATTCATTTTTGTAAAGAAGCTTGGAACAAACTAGTTCTAGCTTGTATTTTGTGTAAAGAGAATTATAAAAATACTTTGGAACAACCTTGTTCTAATTTGTAATATTTGTAAGAGTGTTGTAATTAAACTCTTAAGGACTATGGTAATTAGTCCTGTATATTCTGTAGTGTGGATGAGTGGGTCAGGTTAGGCCACTTTCACTCATAATTAGACCTAGTGAGGTCATTGTATTATATTGGGCCAAGTTGCCAAGCTTTTTTGTACAGATTGTATTTTGGGTAGAGCTCCCCGTACAAAGGAGACTATGTCCAATTTTCGTTAAATCATGGTGGACCATTAGCCGATCCACGGGCCGGCGCGACTAAGCAAATGGAAGGAAAAAAAAATGTGGATTGATTTTGAATTTTAGAAAATCCGTCCTCGAGAGACCAGTTTTCTTTGGAGTCGCCACTTACTTTTTGTTGTTATTTTATAAAGGGAAAACCAAGTAAGAACAAAAACGATGACTCGGTATGGAAAAAAAAGCGAATCTGCAACTAGATTCTGGGTTCGAGAATTCGGATTACCTATCGGGAAGGTACCTCATATGAGTAGCACCCCTCTAGGCCCGGAACTTCGGTCTCTACTAGTGAATTGGGTATGTAGAGACATATGGAGTCACAGGATTAGACAGTCTCTTAGGCTAAACATACAACTTAGATCAGGACCATTCAATTGGTATCTAGCATGCTTAAAACACTCAGCGAAAGAGCGAATGCAAATGCACATTGGTCCTTATTACAGCGCTACATCAAGGTTATGACAAACATAAGCGGCATGCGCTGACACCCCCGAACCATAAGCATCATGTGAGAATTCATTACTGACATTAAAGCACATACACATGGTCCCTAGTGGCCCATTTACATAAGAGGTCGGTGGCTGAATGTCACGATGTCGAATCCAGAGCACAATATGGTGCTGCCTGCATTAAGCATGTGCGAGGTCCCACTAGCCATAGTATAGCGAGACCGTGAGCTAGTA
The DNA here is from genome assembly GCA_016808115.1 of Tetrastigma voinierianum. Classification (NCBI taxonomy): domain Eukaryota; kingdom Viridiplantae; phylum Streptophyta; class Magnoliopsida; order Vitales; family Vitaceae; genus Tetrastigma; species Tetrastigma voinierianum. Next base: position 203,902 of record JAEQBH010003411.1, read on the forward strand.
ATACATCATACATCATGCATTTTAAAACCAAATATTGGATCCTATACCAAAAGAAAGGAAGCAGGGTGAAAGGAGGTAAGTGGTTTGCTTACTTTACTTTTATTCCATTTAAAATCCACAAACTAAACCATACATACCAATCCCATTGCCTTACCTCACTTTGTTCAAACGAAAATGAACTCGGACCCTAAAGGCAGCCTCTGGTTTCTTAAGGGTAACTAAGAAACACGTACTTGATAGATTGGGATTGAAACATGCTAAAATATGGGGCTGCCATAGGCTGTACTGCCAGTGAATTGGTTTTCAACAAATCCAAACGATTGAGAAAAATTCTGAAACTTTATCAAAAACATCCTTCTGAACTCAGGAATCTAATAAAATAGACAGTGCAATTCCAACTCCGAATGACCAAGCAATACAAACAAAGCAAGTACCTAAACTGCCGTTCGGAAAACCTAACCCAATAAAGACCGGCTGGTTCCGGTTTCCCAACCAGTCAGATGGTTGAAAAGATTTCAAAACTTTCAGAACCTTCCTTAGAAAGTCAGGAATTCAAAAAAGATAAACGGAGTACAATTCCGACTCCGAATGACCAGAACCCGGCACAAACGAAGCAAACTACCCAAACTACCATTCCAGCAAACTGAATTCAATGAACCGGCTAATCTGGTTTCTCAACCAGTTCAGACAGTTGAGAGAGTCTCTAAAAATTTTTCAGACCCTTCCTCAAGGAGTAATAAATCCAAAAAAACAAACCAAGTATAAAACCAACTCCGAATGACTGAGAACCAACACAAACAGCGCCAAAGACCCTAAATACTGTTTCAGCGAACTGAATTCAGTCAACCGGTTAATCTGGTTTCCCAACCAGTTCAGCCGGTTGAGAGAGGCTCTCAAAAATTTTCATAACCTTCCTCAAGGAGTCAGAAAACAAAAAAGCAAACCATGAAAACCAGCCGAGATGACTGAGAACCGACCTGGCTTGGCGCCAAAGGAGCCCGAACTACTGTTTCAGCGAACTGAATTCAGTGAACCGACTAATCTGGTTTCCCAACCAGTTCAGCCGGTTGCGAGAGGCTCTCAAAATTTTTCAGAACCCTCCTAAAAGAGTCAGGAATCTAACAAGATAAACGGTGATTGATTCTCAGCTCGGATGAGTGAGAACCAACAAGAAACAAACCAAACTCCCCAAACTGCCATTTTCTTAAACCTAACCTAATGAACCGACTAATCTGGTTTCCCAACCAGTCCATACCATTGAGAGGCTCTCCAAGATTTGTCAGAAACTTTCTAAAAAAGAGTCAGGAATCTAAAAAAAATAAACAGTGATTGATTCTCAGCTCGGATGAGTGAGAACCAACCAAAGTAAACCAAACTCCCAAACTGCATTCCTGACCTAACCTAATGAACCGACTAATCTGGTTTCCCAACCAGTCCATACCATTGAGAGAGGCTCTCAAAATTTTTAAGAAACTTCTTAAAAGAGTCAGGAATCTAACAAAATAAACGGTGATCGATTCTCAGCTCGGATGAGTGAGAACCAACCAAAACAAACCAAACTCCCCAAACTGCCACATTTCCTGCAAACTAACCTGTGGAACTGAACTAATCTGGTTTCCCCAGCAGTCCATACCATTGAAAGCTCTCAAAATTTGTCAGAAACTTCTTAAAGAGTCAGAATCTAAAAAAAATAAATGGTGATTGGTTGCAGCTCAGGATGAGTGAGAACCAGCCAAAATAAACAAACTACCCAAACTGCAGCAGAAACTGTTGAACCCGGCTTTCACGTATGGCGTGAAAACCGGCTCAAATGGTTGAGGAGAAACCTCAAATTTGATCAGAATGTATTAAAGAATATAGTGGATCAGGGTATATATCTTACCTCTACAAAGCAGCGAGAGAAAGAAGCAAGCTAAGCATCCAAGTAGAATCAGCAAGCGTGGGTTTGAGCGAAAAATATCCCTTCAAGATCCTTCATGCAGATAACACCGCATACTGATTCTCACTCAGCATCTGAACCTGCCTGGTGTTTTCCACCTTCAAGCTTTGAAGGAGCTGATTAGTCTCGGAAAACAGCTTCCCCATTAACTCTCTCTTTATTTCCCATGCAAGCTGAATCTCTTAAGATTTCAGCTTGCTTCTCTAAGTATCCACATGGATTCATGGTGGGCTGCATGTAACCCAATCAAGGCCCAAAATGGACCCACAATACTGCCCATGGTCGAGCTTGAGCTTATGGGCCCGACCCATATACGATTTGGGCTCCAAAATCACAAAACAACGCTCCACACAAGCTAGCCCGACTAACTTAGGTTGAACCAGCTGCCAACCAGTCCATCGGTTGAGAAAATTATGAAACATTATAATGTTTCCTGAAGAATAAGGAGACCAACAAAAAAGCGATTGCACCATTCCAAGTCCCGGATGAGGAGATATGATGAAACAAAGTGGCTCACCAAATCTGCTTGATGTTGTATACGTATTGCCACTGATAGACAGTCAAGCCGATTAGTCAAACGGTTGACAAAAATTATGAAAATTTTAACAAAAACCTCCTTGGCAAATAAGAAATCAACAAACGAAAAATTAAACAGTGAACAATTCTGAGTTCGGATAAGGAGATAGGATCGAAACAAGCTCAAGTACTCTGAATTTGACATACTCTAATAAACTTCGATTTAGCTAAAACCTCGAGGGCCCCCACTTGCTATAGCACGATGCCAATAGCTTAAAAAAAAATAAGCGCCTGATGACACTCTAAAGTGAACTACATACGCACTCAGCGGACCACATCTGAAGCCCACAGAGGCTGAGAGGAGACAGAGACCTTAAACCTAAAAGAGCCTAATGGTGTTATGAGAGACGATGGGTGAGTGTGACATCATCAGATAAATGCAAGTGTTGAGGCAAAGATTGAAGTCTACAAATATGCCTCTTCGGTAGAGTGGATAGACGAGTGAATCGTGGGTCTGCAGTGCAGCGTGCAGGTCGTAATTCTAGTGAAGAGCCAAGAATGACCGACAATTTTGTCCCCCTTGGCAAGTACAGAAGGCTAACGGAATAGAGTCACTTAGATTGAAGGACTTAAAGAAAACTAGGCACAATGAAGATGAGTGATCCTTTAATACGGGAAAAGATAATGAAATCCAGGGCGTCTGCTTGGGGAGAAGGTGGGATCAGGGATAGTCTTGGAAGGTCAAAATCAGGGTAGTCTTAGGAAAGGTGGGATACGGCGAGTGCAGAATGGG
>JAEQBH010003412.1:0-195841 GCA_016808115.1 Tetrastigma voinierianum
GTTCAACCATGTTAGGTATAGTTTGTTTAGGATCCTTTAGTGCCTTAGGGTTTGTGGCCCATCTCGCTTGCCAATTCGTCTTCATTTTCATATCAGACCCAGTGCCTCGACATATCGCCTAGCCCATCTCGGTGTGGCCCCTTTGGTGCCATTAGGCTACATTGTACACTCAGGACCTTAGGCAGTCTAGTTTCCCTTTTGCACCAATGTCGGGTAAGAGGTAGAAGTTGCCTACTAAACGGGGTCGGGCTAGTGAGGACCTGACCCCGAATTTCTACGTTACGAGGTTTGTCAACGAGGGTGCCGCCGATCGGTTCGGCACCATTTGTAAGAACTGGTCCTTTATCAAAGAAAAGGGCTTCCACCACCCCGACGACTTCTTTAGAAAGACTATTGCGACCAAGGGATGGAGGGCGCTTTGCCAACCACCTCGTCCAACTGCAATGAGTGTGGTGCGAGAATTCTACGCCAACCTCGCCTCCCACGTCGTCAAGAAGGTCTGGGTGCGGGGTGTGTTGGTAGACTTTAGCGCGGAGTCTATCAACCAGTTTTATAATCTTGATCCTATCCCCCCGAAGCCTTTCGATCAGCCCGATTACCCTGAGGTCATTCGGGTCTTGACAAACGGGCGGGGTGAGTGGAAGCTCAACAATGATGGGCACGTTGTCCACTTCAAGTCCAAGCATTTGGCCTATATCCCTAAAGTTTGGCATCACGTCGCATCTCATTCCGACGACGAACATGTGTGTGAGTAGGACGCCGTTGCCCCGCCAACTACGCTAATATTAAGATATTCCATTCGATGTTGCAGGTTATAGAGGATGCCATCCTCCATAACCGGACGCTTAAGATGAACTCAATCTCTTCCTTATATACGCCTATGCAAACGAGCCAGCGCCTCTTAGATGACAACGAGGCGTGGCTACACCCAATTAAGGCTATATCAGTTAAGCGAGACAAACCGGGTGTACCACGACCTGAGGGGACTTATGACTCGGGCCATGAGCCCTCGGACGAGGAGGAGCTCCACGACTATCAGGCCCGTTTTGGACTCTTGGGCGATCCCCAGGGTGACATTGGGCAAGTCCTCCACTCACCCACCACCACACCACCAACACCACAAACCGACCGAATCGCGACCCCATCCAATCCTCCACCCGACGAGGATCCTGCTAGTTCGCCCTTAACGGGGATCGCTTGATGCATCTCCAAACGAAATATGAGCACCGAGTCCCCACACACAGAGGTCAGGTCTGGCTGACGAATCATATTTTAATCCATTTTTCCTCGACTTTATTATGAGATAAATGTTGAATTGTTTGAAGAAAAGTGATAATTGACTCAAATTTCATTTTGCAGAAAATACGTAGAAACTCAAATTTCCAGCAAAATCGAAGAAATCACCAGCAGTTAGACCAACAGGTCACGACTGAGTTAAATGCGACGTAAAGCCTACCGCTACCATTCCGGTGTCACTTACATCAACAAATTTGGCTTTGAATAAGAAACTCCGAAAGGTGAACAAGGGAAGTAGTGACTTGAAAGAGGAGGCCGCGACGCCTAAAAGGATAATTGATGTCACATTATCACTCTAATGTCGCGACATAAAAACAGGAAGATTCAAGATCAAGGACCAGAGATGATGTCGCGACCACTCAATAAGGTCGCGACCTGAAGAAGAGTTGAGCAGAAGAAAGTGAGGTCACGACACCACCTTGATGTCGCGACCTGGGAAATAGTTGGGAAGAAAGAAATTAGTTGCAACGTAGAACTGAGGTTGCAACCTGAAGAAAAGAAATAGGAAGAAAAAGAGGTCGCGACATCACCATGAAGTCGCGACATAAAATTGATACATATGAAGGCAAAAAAGACTACCAACACGATTGCGACCAAGAAATCAAAGTCACAACATGAAGTCGTCATACAAACAGCAAAGTGGTCGCAACCTAAAATTGATGTCGCAACTCAGAAGGTAGGAAGAATGAAAGAAAATGATGTCGCAACATGGACTCCGAGGTCGCACATCGAATAATCAAGGAAAATCGAATAAATGATGTCGCGACATGACTTCGGCTGTCGCTGCATTCATTGATCAAGGCATTTGCAAGACAAATTGGTTGCAACATAAAAGGAAGAGGTCGCAACTGATCACGAGCCATCAAGAGAATTCCATGTCGCGACATCAATTTGAGGTCGCAACATAGAACAATGAGCTGGGCTTTTTCTTTGGATTTCCACCTAGAGCATTTTGGGAATTCAGCCCAGATTCTTTTTACAGTATAAATAGATAGCTTTAGAATGGTAAAGTAGTTTTTTTCCTTCTTCTACCAATTTTAAAAAGGGAAAAGAAGAGGAGCTCAGCATATTATAGAGTAGATTTTTATTTTTTATTTTTTTTAGTTTTGTTTTTTGTTTTAATCATGAACTATGCAAGAGACGAAAGGTAGCTGGATTTTTAGTTTTATTATTTTCTTACATTACCGCCTCGGAAATTTATGAAATCTAGACAAATTCTTGGAATCTATTTCTTCTCGCTTTATTGTAAATTACAAGTATGTGCGTGATTCGATACCCATTTCTATCAGAATTTAAAGAATCAAACGCATCTCCGGATTTGATTTACATTAGTTACATTCTTCCCGCATTTATGGAGAATTAATTGGGCTCTGATTTTACTTTAGTTGGTGTCGTTTTTAATGGATAGGTTCCCAATAGTAGTACCTAATACCATTTGAGGGAATTTATCTTACTCTGATATCTAGGATGCCCTTTGAGTGACATAGAGACGGAGATTCCTGAGAGTTGAGAGCATTCTTTTTTGGGTATGTCTCGACCACCATCACTTATCCACAGCTCGAGAGTTCATTTTGATAAATCCCCCATTCACTCATAATTGAAGTTGAGGGGTGTATTTAATAAATATAAATAATCGTAGAGTTCACCTTAATCTAAGGGCAAGTTCCAACTCTGCTAGCTTAGATCTCATAAAGGGAAATGGATAACCATAGATAAGGGAGGTTGAGCCACCACTAAGTAGTAGAATTTTTACTTGGGTAACTCGAGAAGGTAAAGTAAAAGTTCCGCCACAACAGAAATGGGTGTGAAGTATTGAGAAAGAAAATACCCAGATCATAAGAGAATTTGGAATATTGTGTAGTCGGCTCGATCTCGACTTCGAGAGAAGCAAGGATATCAAACTATGAATAGGGAGAAATCCACCTACAATTATTAAATCTTGACAAAAATCAGATCCATACATAAAATGTAGCAATGGATTTAGTGCCTAATTGACTCGTCCCATTGTATTTACTGATGGTTTTCGCTTTTCGCGCATACCGACATTCAATCCATTCTTTTATATAAAATTTATTTTTAGTCATTTACTTTGTTTTAGTTTAGTTTGAAACATATTCAATGATATAGGTTTTTTAATTTTGTAGTTTTGATAAAACATTAATTACGAGTTTTGAGTGCAAATAATATGAAATTTTAAAGAGTTTGAGGAATGATCTGCACGCTATCAATCTCCGTGGGAATGATACCGGACTTACATTCAGATTTACTACTTGTATGGCCTAATTTGCAAAGGTCAAGTAGACTCGAACCCTTATTTTTAATCCCACATTTAGAGAAATTTATTTTAGAAAGCAACTTCATCCAAAGTGACATGGATATAAGAGAATTGTAAGGTTCTTGTAGCTATGTTAATTTGAGGGGTTTTAGTCTATATAGAAAAAGGCAAACATCTTCGCGCTGACATGCGTACTGTTTTGGCCAACAAGGCCACTATTCTCCAGCCAGAATGGGCCTCCAAGCCCAGCCTTGCCCAAATTTTCTCGCATCTCTACCAAATTACGCCACCACCGCAGTGACCCGTCCGATCACTAGGGGAGTTCCCTTCACCCTCTCCTGTTCTTTTATTGCCAGTAGGGACACTGGGTACTTTTGTTTGGGGGGATGTGGGTGGTGATCGGGTTTTTAGTAGATTAGTATAGTTGTGTGATGGTTTTATTTCGTATGTGTGCTTTAGTTTAGTTTCATTTACGCTTGTCTACTTTAGTTTGTTTAGTCTCGTGGTCGAGTTCCCCGTTTATTTATCAGGGCATCATCTCTATGTTTAGTGGTGTCGTGTTTAGGGTAGTTTTGTGTCTCTGTGATGTTTGAAAGTCAAGGATCACTTTGGCCGAGTCCACTATTATCATGGAAAACAAGCAGATAACTCCGTAAAGGATTCATAGGATGTTTGATGCTCAGAATTTGGTTGAATGTGTGGGGAGTACAGTGAATCACCTCCGATATTCAAGAACTATTTCCAATGAACCTATTACACTCAATACGATGACCCTAGGGTATGCCTAGCTGTCGACTGCTACCATAGTTCAACAAACCCCGAGCTCCTAAACACCAAAGAGATGGGACACCGTGAATAAAAGAGGATTGCCTTTGAGCCCCAAAATGAAAAAAATAAAAAATAAATAAAAATAAATAAAAAGAGAAAAAAAAGAAAAAAAGAAAAGAAAAATAGAGATAGAATAAGTGGGATCTTCCATCGAACTCGACACAACCGAGGGGCCTTCAAAGCTCAATTCTCGAGCCAACTCCGGCTCTAGTCATTGACGACCGCCCATTGCTGTGGGACAAGATGCAGTTTCATGCCTTAGGGCCCATAGGTTTAGTTGAGTGTTCGGGGTGACGTTCGAGAGAGACTGAATGCCCAATGCCTATAACCAACTAGTGGGGAGTCACCAACTAATCTCCGCTACATGAACACTTAGCATAAACTTATGGGCACTAGTTTTGTTCTATGTTATGAGTAGGTATGCCAGGAAAGCGAACGGTGCGTTCCTATCCTTTCGTAGTTAGATTTTCCCAATTAGGTGAGTTGAACTCAAGTTTGGGGGCGTCGGAACCTAGGTATAAACTAGAGGTCATTTATTCAACGCACATAGGGTCCTTGGGAAAGGTTATTGAATACCTTGGAGGTTGAGGCATTTGTCAACTACACCGAGTTCAATCTAATTCTTTCGAAAGTCGAACACCCTTGCGAATCCTCTGAACTCCGAACAAAAAGGCAAAAGTGTGAGTCGGTCCAATTTGATCCTCTATCTATTAGCATGTGCATCACTATCCTAGTGTTAGGCTATAGTATGTAGGGTGTGTGTCCAGTTTAGAGTCAGCTCTTGCTTGGGGACAAGCAAGAAGCTAAGTTTGGGGGTGTGATGAGTGCCTAAAACACTCATACCATACCCGCGTTTGTCTTAATGTCTTAGCTTTATTTTACAGTTAATTAAGTATTTCTATAGCTCGACATCTGATTTTTGTATTGTGTGTGAACAACAGGTGGAACGGGGGTTTCAGAAGCATTTTGGAGCAGAGGGTAGAAGTGCATAAAGCTGGCTGGAACATCGCGACTCCCAATGTCGCGACGTTGGGTCAACAAGAATAAAAGTCAACAGCGCAACGCCGCGATCGTCTTCAACGCCGCTGAATGCTGCACCACAACGCCGCGAGCTTTGTCTCTCCATCATTAAAAGCAAAGGGGGACCATAATTCGAGATGAGGGGAGAGATCGTATGAACTAGGGCACGGAAATCAGAAAGGAAGAATGACCTAGATCTCTAAGAAACCTACTAGATTGGCTTGGGGATAAAAGTTCTGATGTTTTATAGATTAAATATTTGTGTACTCATTCAAGATGGGTTCTAGATCCATCTAGGTGTTGTTGAACCCTCAGTCTCGATTGCATGGATTAACATTCGTATTTTATATTATCTGGCCATTTATGACTTGTTAGTATCTCCGCCTATATCTAAGGATTTATCTACATGGTGATGTCCGGCCAACATTGAAGGATTGTGCTGGATATCCGAGACTGGAGATGAGGATGTCCAGGATCCGATATAGTTTCGATCAATCTCAGAATAGAGATATTCCGACCCGAGGGTGGCGATGTTAGAACATTTGCTGCTCCGAGCATCGAGTCGTAGAGATACACTCAACCCTACTAGCGAGATAGGCGATACATTCTCAAGAGAGGGTATCTCGTGAACCCGATCACCCCGTCATCAATAAGTCGCGAATCAACTCGAATAGTAATTTCTAGGAAGTAATCCATCAAAGTGGCAGTGGGGACATAGCCCTAGTCTCCACAAATACGCATCATTAAGAACGTATTAGTTTAGCTTAAACTGTGTATCAATAACCGTCACTTAAAGCTTACATCCGTATAATATTCAAAGGCCAATCTCTGTATTCAACACACTTATCCCCGTGGATCAATATCCGTACCCTAGGTACACTATATTACTTGAGGCGATGCGTGCACTTGCGCACATAGGCATACATATATACACATCACGTTTTCAGCCTGTCCAACAAATCGGAGATCGACATGGCCTCCCATATAAAGCCTCAAAGGGTGCCATCTGTATACTCGCCTAATAACTGTTGTTGTAGGCGAATTCCACTAAGGGAAAATGTTCCTCCCATCTACCCTTGAGATATAAGACAATGCTCGCAGCATGTCCTCTAAAACTTGTATAGTCCTTTCCGATCGGGTCAGTTCTTCTTGATGAAAAGCAAAGGTTTGTATCAACTATGTTCCCATGGCTCTCTCGAAACTTTCCAAAGTGAGCCAGAACTTAGGATCCTGTCCGATAATGATGAGACTAGAACTCCATGTAACCGAACAATCTCTCGTATGTACAACTTATGCACTCTCCTAAAGCAGAATGCCACTCACGTTTAAATGTGCCGAATTAGTGAGCCGGTCCACAATCACCCATACTGCATCGACGATGTCCGTGGCAAGTGAGTCACAAAATCCATCATGATGTGCTCCCACTTCCACTTTACTACCTCCAATGGTTGGAGTAGCCCTATTGGACTCTAGTGCTCGGCCTTTACCTACTTATACGTGAGACATCGTCGAACAACATCTCCAACGTGTCGCTTCATCCCGCCTCCAAAGAATACCGGAGATGAAGATCACAGACATCACACAACTTAGATGCACAGAGAATCGAGAGCAGTGGAACTCGAGGATCTCCCTCTCGCATCGGCTAGTCAGTTCATGACCCGTCCCCCATCGAAGACTACCATATGTGGATGGCCCAAATTCACACCGTGACTTGATTATACCCCATTCCTTCGATGGACGAGCATTCAAGGCCCCGCCTCAACTCCAATCACCCTACCTAACAGGATGGTGTGTAGCTACTAAACCCCTAGGCACCCCTAAGCCTCGTCATCAGACACCAAATCAGTCCCAAGAAGAACACATCCGCACTCCCGAGAAGCTACACTAGCTAGTACTCCCGTGACTTCTCGACCGAGCCTCGTCACCAATTACATTTTCCTACCTGATGGTATTGCAAAGTGAAGTCATAATCCTCTAGATACTCCATCCATATGCGTTGCCTCATGTTGAGGTCCCGTTGTGTAAAGATATACTTCAGACTTTTGTGGCTGATTAGTGCCCAAAAACTGCTATTTTGAACCCTATTTTTAATAGGTTTTGAGCGCTTTTTGTGTACTAATTGTTATAATTAACCCAATTGACATGTTCGGGGTCCCTATTGCACTTCTAATTGCATTCCGAGGTCAGTTGTGAGTTTTCGCAGGAATTGTACAAATTAATGTGTCAATCCAATCATAAACAAATTCGGTTGATTTGTCAATTTGCTATGGTCTTATAATCAATAATTTCAGCAAGCCGAATGAAGACTCAAAGGTGAAGAAAATAGAGAAAAAATAGCAAGTCACAGGACGTAGACGTGATGCAGAAATCAAGTACAATGGAACAAGAAATGCAGGAGAGAATAGTGATTACTTATGCAATTTCGCTTGTTAGCTTAAATTTCGCTTAGCTTAGCAAAGTTACCGTGCATAGAGGTACTTATTTCATATGCCTTGTAATTTCGCTATGATAGCTAAATTCTCAGACAATGGGGTAAATCTCATTGTTTTGATGTTTTTGATTCCAAACGACCATGTTTGATTAATTACCATTTTATCCTCATTGTAATCTCATATTTTAGGCATTTTTGTTATTTCACTAGACAAATGACCTATATAAGCTCCCCTACACAACTTCTTTTGTAACCCTAACTTTTAATCTTTTCAAGACACACGCAGCCTTTGTTTCTGTCACAGCTTTTCTTCTCTCTCCCTCTTTCTCATTTTCACTATTTCAACACCTCCGAGGGTGACAACTCGTGAGATGTTTTGGCTAGGACCTCTTCCTCCTGGAAGAGGAGGGGCCACCGGGCTTCTTTGGATTTGAGGTAAACTGTTGTCTCTGCTTTAACGCACACGCATGGGTATTGATGTTCTATTTCTCACCCAGTTGGGAAATCTTCTAGGGCACATCCTCACTAACGTATTTAGCAAGCTTTGGTTATAGTGGGATGTTATCAATGATCCCCCTGCTATCCAGCTTAGTTGTTTTCATTAGTTACCGTGTGGTATGTTTTAGATATGATATCCCCCAAGTAGAATATTTTCGCCAGCTAATGCTATGTTTGCAAGGGAAATCATGGTCTAGAAGTTTAAACTAAATGAAGATCCGTTCGAAATGACTATATGTCATGCCCCAATGCAGGAAAGACCCGAGGAGCCATGTTAGTCGCTTTAAACCCCAAAACCAAAGGGCCCAAAACTTCAAGGAGTTCTATTTAAATTTATTTATTTATTTTCAATTTGCAAACCACCAACCCACTGCTTTCATCACCACCTTAAAATCCAAAACCAAATTCACCATTTTGACTCCCCCACTTAAATCATTTGTACGAAGAAAATCAATCCTCGTGTTCGACCTTAGATTCACTATAATCGTAAAGAGTTTGACTACTAAGCAGAGGAGGAAATAGATTCAAATTTTGTTGATTCCGGATCACCCTACTGTGGCACGAATCAGTGGCTTGAAAACACCTCGAACCACTCACAATATAGGTAGTGGCCCCAATCTTCATGCAAAGATCATGGTCACAACCCATGTCCTCAAGGCAATTCCGCCTCATGATTCTTTAAACTTTTGAGAACTAACCTCTCCGTGACTGCATCAAAACGCATCCTAATCCATCATTCGAGGTATCATAACATCAGGTGTACTCGTCCCCTGGGACTATCAAATAAGAGTCGTAGTAAGCCTCATTTTCAATTCCCCGAATGTTTTCACATAGGCTGCGCACTCGAATTTGACTTTCGGGTCAACTGGTCATAGGCACAAATGCACTGGGAGAAGTCCCACGAATCTCCCGAATACTCCCGCTAGTCTTAAGAAACCGCGCATCTCAAAGACCCCGACTGGCCTCTCCCACGTAGATAACCACCTCGAATGCCTCCGAGTCCACTAATACACCAGAAGTTAACACTACATATCCCAAGAATCTCACCACAGTAAGCTAAAACTCACACTTACTACTTACATACTAACCGATGTTCTCAAGGGCCTAGAGAATCCCTAAATGATCCCCATGCTCCTCTAAATTGGGAGTAGATCAAATGTCACCCACAAAGACTAAGTGACGAATCGACTAAGTAGGTTGGAATACCCCATGTATGAAATCCATGAATGCCATGAGTATTCATCAAGCCAAATGGTACCACTATGAACTCGAATTCATACCATCCAAACGCTGTCTTAGGGATATCGCCCTAACTCTCAAATTTGATGATAACCGTGAGAAGGTCTATCTGGAATAAACTTAGGCCCTCTCAGCTGATCAAAATAAATCATCAATCCTCAGAATGGCTAAAATCGGCTTTAATCAGATCTCTATTCAATCATTGGAGCAATCACGCACATTCAAGTGGTCTGGGTCCTTCTTCTAGTAAATACAAAACCAAAGCGCCAAGGTGAAGTGCTCGGTCTAATAAACCCTCTGCTCAACAATTCCCGTGAGTTGGACCTTCGGGGCCTCAGAATCGCCATCCGATGCCATCTTATGAGGAGTCATAGAGACGGCACGTACTGTAGCAACTCCAATAACAAAGTCTACATTATCTCAGCGGAGGTAATCCCGAGTTCATCCGAAAGACATCCTCATACTCACAAACCACCCAGGACCCAAATCCCGGTCTCACCTCGTCCCTCCAAGGTAAGGCTTGCTAGCTAACCCATTAAAATGTCCAGCACTGAGTTGTATATGTTCTGCAAGCATCAAAGTTTATCCCCTTAAAACATAAATACAATTACCATCCTAGCGCGTGAGGCAGAACTCTCCCACGATCATGTCAATTACCCACTGTGTGTCAGCCAACCAAATTCCATCCCGAGATGACTCATGGAATATCACATAAAATTGCAAACATTTATATAGGATTCAATACTCCCAGCTCATGTTTTAGTCTTCTACTTTGTGCAAGGATAGGTGCCTTTGATCGTTTTGTTTTTGTGCTTTGTGTAGGTTTTTCAGTTCCATTTTGTAGGGGTTCGCGTCCGAGAAATAAATGTAGATCATCATGCTGATGGTAGCCGTTGAGAGAAGCCCTCCAAAGTGCACACGGTAAAGAGGGGAGCAATTATAGAGAGAAGTGGTACCGCACCACACCCATCGGGCACCCCATCTACATGCATAGTAGTGGTATCAAAATTCACATGCAAAAGAGGTATGGCACCCGGTACTAAATAAACCGGTACCCTGCACCCCAAGGCAAAGTGGGAGCACGAGTATTATTTTGCATCCACCACACTTTATCGGCAATTCCACTAACATGCACCAAGTGACTCGAGTAGAATTCCACCTGGTGCAAGGGTACGCCGCCTTCGACAATCACTCAGAGAATGGTATTTAAGCCCATTGAAAGAAGAGAAGAGCGCTTTGATTTCAGGGTTTGGTTTTGGACCTGGCTGGAGGTATCTCTATATTTTGCCAGGTTTATGTGAGTAGAGTACTCTACCATTTCTTCTGGATTCTGAGTTTTCATTGTAATCTTCGCTGATCAAACAACTTGGTATTTTCTGGCTGTGATTCTGTGCTTTTTGATATCCTACACCCGCAATTGAAGGGCTATTTCTCAAGTCACATTTATGCATAATTTCATCAAACATGAATCGATTTTCAGCTTCACATACTTAAACCATGGGATAGGGTTTTAATGGTGGGAAACTTCACCTATCAAGACAACCTCACCTCTTTTGTGCTTCAACGGATTGTACGATGCCAAGTATTTAATGGAAAATCTATAAAACCTAGTCCGCATATTCGCAATGTGTGAAACAAGAGACCCTAGACATGTTGTGCTTTGATCGCAAATGCAGGCTAAGAGTCCAAGCAAATCGTTCGAACGCGTTTTCCATCGTCAATCATTCTTTGTTTTAAAAGAGCCTTTAATCTACATCTTCCGTCAAGACCATCTATCAATGGCTCAGATGAGATTTGGGAATAAGAGGTGGGTATTTTCACTGACGCGTGAGTGGGAAACCCCAGAACCCTACTATTCCGCCCTTCTTTTGTTTTGTAAATAGTTAATTTAATCGTTACTCAATCAATCAATCAACTCGCATTTTACTTTTAAACGCACATTCTTTGGAGAGCAATCCCTGAGGATCACCTAGGCAACCACTCCCTGTGGAAATGACCTGTGGACTCACACAGTACTATAATGCTTGATCACCTTAGTTCCTACGCTTGGGAATAATTTCAGCATACGAAATAGATGAAGCAATGACATTAAACTTCGACATGTCCATAAACCTTAGGTCCACAGTGAGTAGAATCTCAGAGATCTCTAACTCACAATCCCGACATATTTGATCAACACTCACCCTTATTCCTAGAGGAGAATTAACCCCAAACGGCTTTCCCCCCAACCTCTAGTTTGTCAAGATTTTCTCATTGTCTATTTAAAAGACACATGCCAACACTAATAGACATCAACATCCTGAACTATTCCGTTCATCCATTTTTCGAACTCTTAAGGTTATGTTTTCTAACCCTCGTGTTCATCTTTTCATATATACATTCTACCATGTATATAATTCACGCCATGCAATCACAATCACATAGGACACAAAATGAAAATATACAATGCATGCAATGGTCGGAACCCAATGCCCATCCTTTTCTTAGGTAACCATATACCTAATGCCTCGATATATAAACTCCGCGACACCAAAAACCCAATGAATCCGACATAACCTAGACCCATATCCGCGAAATTCTTGGTACTCATGTACCTAGACTTGGATAATTCAGTTGAGACGAGCTAGTATCAAAGACCATACTGCGGGATACTCCACACTAGAGCTCCCCTAGGTAATCTTTACCCACTTTGATACTAAGCCGTGACGCCCCAAACCTGTCCTTGACACCACAACTCGTGACTCCCGTGGATTTCAGACCCGATACCACATTGTAGTGTCCTGTTTATTGGAATCCATATTTTTACAAAAAATCGGGAAGAGTCTCCTTTGTTCGAGGAGCTCAACTTAACATACAACCTATATAACCATAACCCATCCAAGGTCTCAACAGAAGTTGTAATGACCACACAGGGTCCATTTGTCCATACATCCCAACATAAGAACTATATCACAACTACCCATGATAACAACTTACTTTATAATCACTCAATACATCCTCATCGGGATCCATTCATTCACATTTAAATCTAAAATATGAAAGTAAAACACTTAATTACAACCTATAAGAGTCCGATCACGACCCTTTTACCATAATTACATACCCGGCTATTTAGATAATAGTCCCAAAAGAATTCAATTACAATTCTTTTATGCAAAATACTTTTTACAAAAGTAATATCAAGGTCACACATCGGCCTCCTTCATAATCACGGCCTCGTCGGAGCACCATCTCCCTGTACACTCCCTGTACCTGAAAGGGGATCCCAAGACGGGGTGAGCAACACCTAGTAAAAAAATTCTCCTACAAAGGCTACTCCTCACCTAAAATGAAAATGCAATTGCAACCATGAAAATGTCCAATCACATTCCATATAAATAATGCAATCATATATGGAATATCACAGTCCCTATAGACGACTTTCATGCCCACAACCCGAGTCCCGATCGACTCCCCACACTGCAATGCTATGTGGAAACCGGCCATTGGTGTTTCACCCAATGACTTAAACTAGAAACCCTCCAATATTTTCTCGAATTTTACTAAATCCTATGTGTTTTGTGGGTCGTGGAATTTCTAGGTTCAAGAAGCTTCGCACACCTTCCCGACATTTTCGAACTTCTCATCGTCGGATACATATGTCTAACGAAGAACAAAATTTGGGTCTTTCATCCTAGGGGGGAATCTGCCCCATCTTACTTCAAATTAAAACACACGGATTTATTATTATTATTGTTTTACACCCATGAGTTCCCAATTTCGACGCCGGCCCCACCCTTTGAAAGCTCACACACATCACCAAGAATGTGAACAACCAATACCATGCACACACACCACTTGACGCGATGTCCCCATGCATATGAAATGCAATTATGCCATTGCTCATTCATACCATTCTACATATATGATGAGTGCTATTTGTGCATGCCTACTCATGCATAATTACCCTTAATTACGGACATTTATATCAAAAAGCATACAAATTCGAATATATCATAATAATCTATGCCATCATATCAATGTACACATACATTGACATCACAAGTCACTACTACCGAGTAGCGACATCCATGAACCTCTGCTGAATCAGGACAAGACATGTCCACAACTAGCCTACAATAAGCCGCGATAATGGCCTTATTCATACAAGCACATCACAAGCCAAACCATTGAACATACCACTTGAATTCCACACACCAACCAAGTATATCACTCAATTCAAGCAATGATATACTACAATCATTTGTACCAATTGTGAAAAATCTCACACAAATCATTAAAGAGCTTAAACTAAGAAGTGTCGGAAAATGGACCATAACTTGAGTTATAGAGGTTTGATTTGGGTGATTCAAAAGCCTAACATCAATTTCTCGGATAGGGCTACAAGTTCCTTGAAGGATGCTAGTCCAAATTCTCCCTTTTTCTAACCGAAAATCAGCCCTGAAAACTTGACATCAAATAGGGTCAAAACAGGTTATTATTCCCATAACCCATTAATTTTCCAAACAGCCCCTTAAGGAAAAAATAGCCAAACAGCCCCTTAGGGCATTAAAACTCAATCAAACAGCCCATAGAATGGAAAATAAACCATAGTAGGAAGAATCCCTACATCTTGAAGTGTAGAAGAAAATGTAGGAAGTCCCGTGGACATTTCTTAAACCCAAAACCTTTGATTTCCCAAACTCCTTGCTCTAATCTCTGACGAAAACTCCTGATTTTGATGTCCACACGTTGCCCTCGACGAGTACTCCAACTTTAAGTCTTGGTCCGATGCGAGATGACCACCTGAGCTCCGTAGATCTTAGAGAGAAGGTAGAGCCCATTTTTCCCTCTCTCTCTCCTCTCCTCTGATTCTCTCCGTTTCCCCCTTCTTTTCTCCCTTTTCCTCTCCTTTTTGTATTCGTCCATTTGAAATTCATAAAACACTCAAGTTTGACAACTTTGATGATTGACAAACTTTATATCTTATGAATTTAAAAATTTTGTAATAAATGACATTGGCATTTTTAGGGATGTTCATCAATTTTGTATGGTTAATTTAAAATGGGTAACACATTATAAATGATACAAACTAGCATATGATAATGTGTTACATATTATTATGTTATGATAAATCAATATTTAATGATGTTACAATATAAAATACTTAAACATATAGTGTATAAAAATATTATAATATTACAAAATCATAATAATCAAATTGTCTATTATAGAAGAAAAACTTGCAAGCTAGATTTCATAAATAGGACAAATATCAGGACTTTCTATGCAAGATATTAAAAAAAATTATTATATACAAAAATATTACTATAATTAGAATCTAAGTATAGCATTTCTCATATAGTGGTTTTATTTATAATACAGAATTCTATAAAATATCCTTAAGTCTGGTTTGTATTCATTAACATTATTATCACCTGATGTACAATTCATATAAATAATTACTAAAAATAAGACCTGCAAATGAATGGTCTTTAGTCGTACATAATAATTTAGTTGTTCTTATATGTTATTATATCATGTCATTTATAAATATTACGTAATAGGTAATCCATTACCTATAGGTCAACAATTTAGTAGACATAAAAGTTTAACCTTCATATTTGCTACAAGTTAAATGTGGGAAGGTTCATTCACTTAATTTATCTTTCTCTTTAATTCTCTAAAATATCATAACATATTGAAATAAAATGAAATCTAAATCAATATTTTAAATTGGAGTTTTATATATTAACGAATTGAGATCTTTCTTCAGAAAGGTTTGAAGAAAATTGGAAAGGAAAATAAAAACCTGTAAGGCAGAGGAGATCTTTACAGATACATTTTGCTCTGTAAGGAAATCACAAAAATGGAAATATATGACTGTTGTTTTGCATATCATATTATATTCTATTAAAATGTTATAACTTCATCCCCTCCCACACAAAATTCTTGAACAAACCATATATCAATGTAGTCATTTGAACATCATATTGCTTGGAGATCTACTACTTTATGAGCACTCAAATTGTAGTATGGAGAAATCCTAAAGTATATGACTTGACATCAAGTATACTATGTTGATTTTACTTTTCGGGTTGTAAATTTTTAATTTGAACAATAGTTGAAATGAAGGCTATTCATTATTTTTCTGTTAGTAATACTTTCTAACCAATAATAAGAAGGAAGTGTGGCTAAGATTAGAAATGTATAACTTAAATTTAGAGTATAATCACTGGCAGCAACTAGAACATTTAAAGAAGGAAGAGAAAAGAAGAACAAAAGTTTCAATGGTGGATGATTACTTGAAAGAGCCCTAAGAGAGGACTTTGTATTACTCTAAAGGAAAGGACAAAACAAAATTATATTTTCAAAACATTGAAGGTTCAAATTCATGAAGAAATACACAATTCAAGGGATGAGGTGCACAAATGCCCCGAGTTTTGCGTGCATGTCCCACTTTGCCCTTGGACTTTTTTTGTTCCTAAGATACCCCTAACATTTACTTATGTAGTCACCCATGTGCATCACATTAAAAAGTCATAATTAAATTGGAAACTGTAAAACCCGAGAAAAAAATCGAATTTTTCTAAAAATTGGCAAAACAGTAAATTGTCATAATAGTACAGGTTGAAAACCTGAAAGTTTTCTAGATCTCAGATGATGAAATGGAACTCACCGTTGGATTCGTCTCGCGAAATCTAGTTACCCAGACGAATTTTATCGAATTCCGAGATAGTCGGATTTTCACATTTTTAGGGGTAATGGGTGTCTAGTGACTTCCAGGGTATGAGATTGTTTACAAAAATATTGGAAGTTGAGAAATGACTTAAGTCAAGTTCATGGGATTTAATTTGAACTTGAACGGAGATGAAATAAATCACTTCATGCCATGTCGAACGAAGGGTGGACAGTGTACTGACGTGGACGCATCCAACTTAAACTTAAGTTGGGACAAAAGAGGAATTAGGGCCAGAAGAGCCCATTTTTCCTGGGTTGACCGAGAGAGAGAGGAGAGCCAAGGCGTCCTCCCAAGATCTTTGGAGTTTCGTTGGTGGTTTGTGGGTGAGGCAGTTCATCATCAGCGAGGGTACATGGAGTACACAAAGGGAATTTATTTTGAAGATCAGAGGAGATTTGGGAAATCGAGTTGTCGGGTTGAGGCTTTCTACCCGTGTATCACACTACTAGAGAGTGAGGATTCTTCACACATTTGCTTGCTCCATCTTTGGGCCGGGAAAATAGGTTTTTTAGTTTAAGGGCTTGTTTGACGAAGAAAAACAGGGTTTTCAGGTTCTGCTTGATGTTTCTTCGCCTAGGCGAATCTTCCCATGAAAGGTTGGTTCTTCGTCTAGGTGAAGGGATGGCTCACCTAAGAGACTAGGCATGGGCATGCACCCCTAGGCGAACCCAGGGACAATAAATATGGACTTTCTGGTTTACCTAGGCAAACAACTTCACCTGGGCGAAGGTAGGCTACGCCTAGGCGAACCCGGGACTGTTCAAGGCCTATGTTTGTGGCCTGTTTGGGATTAGCCTCATGGCCCGATTTGTGATTGTTGTGTCTTGCTTTGAGGGCCATTGTGTGACTTGTTTGAGTGTGTTATTGCTTGACTAAGAGTGACATGTTTAGATGTCAATAAGGGTGCTCTAACATGTTGACATGTGATGAATTGGTGTGTGCAATGGCCATAGCATGGCTTGATTGTAAGTGTGCCACTAATTGACAATGTAGTGACCTATTTTGATGTCAATATGAGTACTCCAACTAATTGACATGTGATGAATTGTTATGTGCAATGGCTATTACATGGCTTGCTTATGTGTGTGTCATTTCTTGATCATAGAATGACTTGTTGAATGTAAATGTTAATATATGCTTATATGATATATTGACATGAATGAAATGATGTATGGAAGTCATATGCAGGTGATGTGATTGTCCATGACACCAGTAAGTGGTGTGGATTGTGTTGTCCATGTAGCACTCATTATGCATGTGACATGACATAACATGCAATTGTATATTGCATTGCATATGAACGGGGACATCGCATTAAATGAGTGTGAGTGCATGGTTGGTAAATCGAACATTGCGTTTGGTGTTTGATTGGGTGGGCTTAGTAAATGGGACAACGTCTAACAGAGTCGTACAATTGAATAAAATGGAAAAGAAAATATGTGCAGGAATTTTTTCAGATAAGATCTTAGAAGGAAAGAAGAGCTAAAAGTGAGAAAAATGGAACACTGCAGGAATTTTTGCAGGGTTGCGAAATTTCGCAACCTGCAAAAATTTTACAGTGTTGCGAAAGCTCGCCCATTTCACGTGCCTTTGTTCAAGTCCCACACTGCGCCTTTGTTCACTTTTCAGCCTATGACGATGTTCCTGCTGCCCCCGTTTAAATTTAAGCCTTTTGTTCCTCTTTTGACTTCTTCCCGGCACATCGCTTTATAACAGTTAAGCACTTTTGTTGATTTTGGTAATTTTAATTGTTTTAGGAAGCGAGTATATAAGCCCGAAGCAAACACTTTGTAACGGATCTCTCTCTTTGCTCATTAATAAAGTGGTGGGAAGCTTTCAGGTCTTCTCGCTTTTTCCAGTTTCTCTCACTTTATCTCATTTTCTCATTGTCTAGGCAGCCAAACACCCTTCAAGGATGACAACTTGGAGGATGAGTGGCTAGAAATCTTTCACACGAGAAGGGGAAGGTTCTTTGGAGTCTTGCGGGATTTGAAGGTAGCTGGAGGTTCCATGTTTTTCACATAGAGTATCCACTTGTTACTATTCTCGATTTTTACTTTAGGTTTCGTTTCCTTCCGAATCACCTTGAATGGTTATTTATTACTTGGTAGCTTTTGGGCTCATTGGATGCTTAATGTTAGATCCATTGATGTTTGTTAGTTATCATTATGATCCATTGTAAGGTGAGTCAAGGTGACTTGTGTTTTAATAATGAGAGCCTTGTGTGGTGGTGCCATTTTGAAGGATATTTATTAAGAGGTCGATTTTTATAGCTAAAGAAGATCGATTAGGAAATGACTATGGTCATCCTCCCCAGCTTGAAGGACCACAGAGCCCTCGGTTGCCCTAGGAATTAAGCCTCGGTGACCTAACACTTCAAGGAGTTCTATTTTACATTTCATTTCATTTCATTTTCAGTTTGAAACATTCAACCTCTTTGTTTTACCAAAACCAAAATCAGCCAAAATTCACTTTTTGAGCTCACTAAAAATCATTTGTGCGAAGAAAACCCTTCCTTGAGTTCGACCCTAGAGCCTCTATACTGCAGTAGCTAGGCTACAACAGTAGAAGGTTGAGGTTTATAAGTTTTGTTGGTTCGGAGCTGCCTAGCTACACGTTTACGTGCGAATCAAATGGCTCTGTTGCCGGGGATGGTGCCTAAGTGCAAATGATGACCTAATAAACACTTGTGATCCTCATCACAAGTCCTGGTGAATTTCTTTTATCAATTATTTTTTTGTATATATTTTACTGTTAGTCTTCTTAGTTTCAGTTCACAGTTTATTTTTATTTTTTAGGTAACCCTAACCTTTTAGGTAGGATTGTTTCTTGGTCGTTGGGTGTTTGCCACGTTTCTTCTGAGAATCCATGTTCCGGTGGATTAGGGTCTGAAGCGGAGTTAATCAAAGTCGAGTGTTCTCTAAGAGTCAGTGAATTGAATATTAGTGTTGATCGAATGGAATACCTAGAGGGAGAGCAACATTGTCAGTACCCAATGGAGAGAAAACCTAATGCATATAAGTCCATGAGGGACTATATAAACCCTCCATGGGTGAGTGCACCCTCCTACATGGTTCCCCGAAATGCACCATATGATTCTTACAACCCTAGTTGGAGACCACCTACACAAATCATAGGGGACAGTATGCCTCCCACCTTCTCCATAATGCCCTTTAGCTCCTCAGCCTCAGCCACCATAGTCAACCTCTCCGGTTGAGCAAGCCATCCACGAACCTCCTGACTTGTGGGTGACTTTGTGGAAAAAGTAGGAGCATTGATGCCCCGATTAAGTCAAAGAATTCATACCGTGGAGAACTCTTTGAACCAAAAATTAGATGGGCTTCAAAGTGAAATGGAGCATAAATTTGACAACCTGCAGTACTCCATTTCAAGGCTCACCAATCAGTAGCATTTTCACCAAGAGGAAGTGAATCCAGAAGAAGAGTGCCTGATTGACACCACGGTGGAGGAGCAATGTAAACAACAAAAAGAAACCTCCCAATCTTTGGCCCGGGAGGTGAGTGGAAAGGAAGAAATAGAAAGAGCCCCAAAGTCCATTGCCTGAGCCATAGCATTACTTGCGGCAACACCTTCTACTAACCAAGTATATCACACTTTATGCAGCAACACAATCCCACACCCAAATCCCCTACGGTTAAAGGCGAGGTCGTCCATCTGCCTTTGCACATTGCAAATCTTCGGAAGTTAGTGGCCTATGTTTGAAACCTTTGCCACTACATCAAAGACATTGCTTAACTACTCACCTTGCATAGCATAAGCGGATGAGTTGGTCTTTGGTTCAGACATGAAGTACTTGGACCTCAGCAATTCCATTAGCTCCACCAGTTTCAACGACCTCCAAGGTTTGAGGCGGTTTTGAGACTCAAATATCCCCACTTTTGTTTTAATTTTCCTGCTTTATTTTATTTTATTTTTCTCTTTATATTTCCTCCAATTTTAATTTAATCTTTGCTTCTAGCTTATTTTTTTTTATTTTTCTGCATTTTTCTAATTTCTTCTGTGTTTATTTTTGCAGTTTGGGTCAAATTTTTGAAGTAGGAGAGATACAGGAGCAAAAGAGCAAAACCCAGCAACTGCGTACGAAATTTCACAAGAGCACTATAGCAGTGCATACGGAGCAAAACCAGTGGAAGAAGACAAAATTGAAACACTGTAGCAGGAACTATGTTAGTAAAAAAATAAATAAATAAATAAAAATTGTGTATGTATCTTTCTATATATATATATATATATAAATTTTTTTGGTCTTTGAAAATGTTCTTTTTCAAAAAAAAAAAAGGTATTTGAAAATATTATTTATTAAAAAAAAAAAAATCATGTACTCTGAAATTTCGTAGGTTGAATTTTCATAACTACCTTATTTGTTTCGCCTTAACTTTCTCATCGAAGTCTAGTTTTAGGCGTTCTTGGTACCATTGGAAGCTTAGATAGTCAGAATCTAAATATAATAAGAAAAGACACTTTGAAATTTTTATGAAGGAGAAATTTTAAAATGCTCCAATAGGTCACTTTTTCCTCTATTTTCTTCTTCAACTTGTTCATTTAAGCCCAAACGGAATAGACTAAGGTCGATAGAAAGCTTGCGAAGTCTCTATCCAAAAACAGGCACATCTCATCAAGGGGTAACACTTCCTTCCTGGTACCAATCAAGCCCCATTGCGGACAATGAGACATTTTTGTTGGGGGAGAGTTAGCGAAGAGTGGCATTTATTTGTGTTTGATTCCATTTTAAGCAAACTGTTTGTTAAGTTTAATGACTTGCTATTTAGCTTCCTTTTGTATAGTTGTTTGTTTTGTTTGTGAAGCTGTGAGTTTGTTTTTGAAAATATGAAAATATAGTAATTTTTTTTTATATATAATACACTTCTGACTTGCACTTGGATTTTAAAAAATCACACCCTTTTTTTTTGCCTAGCCTCTTGTTTGAAAAGTGAAACTTTGTCCCGATTTGTTGATGTTAGATTGATTTCATGCTTAATTAAGTGGATGATCAGTTGAATTCTTGTTTCTTTCGACCTTTTTCTTCCACTTCTAGCTATCCACATACTGTGCACATTAGGTTTCAACAATAGAGGTGAAGAAGCACACAACCTCCTAAAAACTTTACGCAAACCTACCCTAGTTTTGTTGACTACCTTAATAGGTTAAGGAACCCCATTGAAAAGAAGGCCAATGAGTCTTCGAAATAAAAGAAAAACACAAAAGAAAAGAAAAGGAAAGAAAAAGAAAAAAGATGAAAATTATGCTTGCTTTTCCTTGAAACACGAGCACGTCAGGGGTATATGGTGAAGTCTTTAAAACTCAGGTGCCGTATTTGGCCCGGTTGGGAGTCACTTAGGCTTTGTGCTCATTACATGGGTAGATGGGTGAGGTTTAGCAAGTTGTAGGTCTTTGAGTCTCGATCATTCGAAGTTGAGTGAAACTGAAGAGTTGGTGGTTGAAAGATCCTTATGACTTGGTGCCACACAGGCCTTAATTGGTTGGGAGTCATCGGTAGATCCACACATGGACTTTGGTGGTCGATTCTCCTCAGCATTGCACCACTACTGGCCTTAAAGAGTTGTGGAATAAGTGGGTCTGATCTGGCTGGGTTGGTAAGTGTCCTAGGTGGAGCGTAGCTTGGTTGGGGGAGAGTGCGGTTTAGCCGATTTATTGTTGAAGCCCGATCAAACAAACGGTTAAGTTTTAGTGAAAGTCTACGGTTGATTCTGAGAGGAGAGCTCTTTTGATACTGATTTTGTATAGCATTCATTTCTAACAGATAGTCATTGGGCAAGGGTTTCAATGATTCTCATTGAGGGTTAGAGCATTACTCATTCACCCTTTTTGAAATACCATTTTTATGGTGCTAATTTTGATATTGTTTGCATGCTCTTTCTTTCTTTCTTTCATTGCTAAGGGCCCAGCAATGTAGGTGGGGGTGTGATTAGTGCTTTCAGCATAGTGTTATTTTGAGCCTGTTTTATTCTGCGAGGTTTGAGCACTTTTTATGTACTAATCAACGTAGTGCTTGATTTGCACATTGAGTCCTACTATTCTACTAATCACATTTTGTGGCTATTTTTGTTGTTTTTTGCAAGCTATTTATGCCAAAATTATCGAGTCAATTCAAACACGAAGAACTCGAGTTGAACTCATTGTTGCAGATCAGATCTTAGAAGGAAAGAAGAGAAAAAAGTGAGAAAAATGGAACCTTTGCGAGGAATTTTGCGGGGGTTACAGGAATTTCGCAACCTACGAGTTTGCGAGGTTACGAAATTTACGAACCTGCGAAATTCGTAGTGTTACTATTTGCCCGAATTTCTGCGCCTTTATTCGGAGTCTGCACCTTATTTGTTCTTTTCGAACCCTTCGACAACATTCTGTTTGCTTTCGTTTGAATTTTTGCCTTTTTGTTCCTCTTTTGATTTCTTCCCATTTTGTCCTTGTAACAGTTAACTGCTTTTGTTGATTTTGGTAATTTGTATTGTTTTGGGGAAGTATATAAGCCCAAGAAAACACTGTAACCGGATCTCTCTCTCTCTCTTTACTCATTAATAAAGTGGCGGGAAGCTTTCAACTCTTCCCGCTCTTTTCCAGTTTCTCACACTTTCTCTCATTTTCTCTAATTTTCTAGGAGCGAACACCCTTGAGGATGACAACTTGGAGGGGATGAGTGGCTAAAACCTTTCCTCTGTGGGAAGGTTGATGGGTGCGAGATTGAAGCGACTAGAGGTTCATGTTTTTCATGGCCTTGGTATCCTTGTTATTCTTGTTCTCAATTTTTTACTTTAGGTTTGCTCCTTTTGAGTCACCTTGAATGGTTATTACTTGGTAGCTTTTGGGCTCATTGGATGTAATGTTAGGATCCATTTATGTTTGTTAGTTATCATTTATGATCCATTAGCGATGAGTCAAAAGTGACTTGTGTTTTACAAAGACTGAAACACTAATGGCTAGTGGATGCTTTTTCAAAGGATATTTCGGTAAAGGATCGATTTACATAGCTAAATGAAGATCGGGTTTAGGAAATGACTATAGGTCATCCTCCCAGCCTTGAAGGACCCTAGAAACCCTCAGTTGCTTTAGAATCAGGCCAGGTGACTAACACTTGAGGTTTTATTTTACATTTTATTTCATTTCATTTTTAGTTTCGAAACATTCAACCTACTGTTTTTACCAAAACCCAAAAATCCAAACTGAAATTCACCTGTTTGAGCTCATTGTAAATCATTTGTGCGAACATCATGGTTGACCACTGGCGCTATCTTTATGATAGCTAAGGCTCTGACAGTAGAAGGTTTAGGTTTATAAATTATTTTGGTTCGGGAGATGCCTAGCTTCTAAGTTTACGTCTGGTCACATGACATAACATCTCTGTGGTATATTGCATTGCATATGAGCAGGAACATCGCATTAAATGGGGTGTGAGTGCATGGTTAGTAAATTGATAACTGCGTTTGGTGTTTGATTAGGTGGAGCTTAGTAAATGGAATGACGTCTAACAAAGTCGCACAATTGAATAAATTGGTAAGAAAATATGTGCCAAGTATTAAAAATAAGTAGATCTATAAAATACGGAAAATTAAATTTTTTCAAAAAATACTTAAAACTATTAATAATAATAATAATAATTTCCATAATGGTTGAGGAAGCCAAAAATTCTCTAGATCTCGGATGTGAAGCAATTTGCATCGATTAAATTCGGTCTCGCGAAATCTAGTAACCCGTAAAATTTAAGTCGAATTATGAGACAATCGCGGAAATTGTATGAGTTTACAGGTGATAAGTCAGCCCGGTGACTCCGAGGGACGAAGATTTTCTGAAAATCTCGGAAGTCGAGAAAATAACTTGAGCTAAATTTGTTTAAAATAAATTGGAACTAAAAAGAAATAGGTATTTCAAGGCAAAAACATGCAGAATAAGAGATGGAAACATGGCTCATTGAGCCATGTATCCCAAACCACAAAAAAAAGGATAAAGAAAAAATAAAGAGAGAGTCAAAAGGAAAAAATGAAGGAGGAGATGGAGTGTGCGGGAAAGAGAGAGAAAGAAAAGGAGAAAAAAATATTTTTGCTTTTTCTCTAAGAATCCCCAGGAGATCGGACCAACGGTTTTCGTTAGAGCAAGAGGCAAAGTTCATCCACGCATCGAGAGCTACGCGTGGGTACCAAAATCTAGGAGTTTCGTCAAACTCCACGAGGTAGGGAATTTTCCTACTTTGAATATTTCTAGTCTAAAGGCCATTTAATGGCTTGGGGTTTTCTTGAGCGAGTGAGGCGGTAATTTCATTCCCAAAATCTTGGGACCTAGTGTAGAATTTTAGAATTTTTAGATTTGTTTTTGGGCGGTCAAGGCTAAATTCCGGGATTGTTTTGGTGGAGTCTGACGGAGAATTTTTGGACTATTTTTAGACCCAGTCCGGGCTGAATTTTAGGTTGTTTTTCGAACTGATCCAGAGCATAATATTTAGAACTTTTTGGGCGGAGTTACGTACTAGGTTGAGTTTGTAGTTTTAATCAGATATTTGGGCCATTTTGTGTGTTATTATTGAAGAAATAAATAACATGCTGTGGTGTGTAAAAAAAATCATTTTTACATATACTTGCTTGATGTATTAACATGGAAATTGTGAAAAATGGAAATTATATGTAGGAAATATAATTATCCGAAATTTATAAATGTTGCATGTAGCTCTTATTATGCATGTAGCATGACATCGCATGCCTTATGCCTATGCCTCTGATCACCAATAGTATTAGGAGTCGGATTATTGTTGCATGAATCTTTGTGTCACTATTCTTAGTGAATGTGTGGTGAGCTCAGAAATGGGACAACATCTAAAATTGACACTCACGACTAGGTAAAACAATAATAATAATAAATCACGTGTGTTTGGGTGAAAGCGAGATGGGCGAATCCTCCCCAGGTAAAACCCCAATTTTATTGATGGACATGTATCCGGGGATGAAAGATAGTAGAAAGTGTCAAGGCGTGCGAAGCTTGTGGTGAGACCTTGGAAATTCGCAACCCCGAATAAACTGCAGGTTGATAAATTAAAATTGGAGGGTTGTCGATGGTTTAATGATTAGTGCGAAAAGTATTTTGGGCTATTCAAGATGGGTTTTGGAGTGCTTTTGCGCACTAATCATGAATAAGCCAATTGTCATGTGCATGTCCACTTAGTGCCGATTTGTTTTCGAGATTGTTTTGGATAGTTTGCGGGTCTTGAGAACTTCGAGTTAGCAGAAAGCTTGGCTTCTTATTGGTCTTGAATGCGAGAATCCTTGGTAATTTCACTAAGAATTTGGCGATGAAGTACCATTAAGATGACTTTGAAGAATTGAAGGCAAAGTGATGAATAAAAAGTCACGAGGAAGTGATGCGATAGCAAGCGAGCTGATCAGGGGGATTTTCGCTATGATTCTGAAAATTTAGCTATGTGAAATTACCATTAAGCTATGGTAGCTATTCATGAAAATTATGTTCATAGCGAAATTTCTCGTTCGTATCTCTTGTAAATTTAGCTAGGCTAGCGAAATTTATTAGCATGAAGTGCTCGGCCTGTGTTTTTGGTATTTTGATTCCAAACGACCACGTTGTGATAAATTACCATTTTGTCCAATTCTAATTTTATATTTTAGGCATTTTTGTCATTTCACACATATTAGGGTTTTATTATATGATCACCTCTAACAGCAACCAGACTATTATTCCATTTACATGCAAGTTCATGACTTTTCATTTTAAGTTTTATTTGCTCCTTCTCTCATATCTTTGCCTGTTTTCTGGCTGCCGACACCCTTGAGTGAAAACTCAAAGGGATGCTTTCGGCAGGCCTCACTGTGAGAGGGGTGCTAGCTGGTTTGGGGCTTACGCGGTTGTCCTCATGCTTTAAATGTTACAGTCACTGATTGCTTGTGGTTCCATACTTTCCAAACTAGGGCTTAATGCTATTTAATGTCTTTCTTTTGGTCAATACTTGCCATGCTTTAGGGTTCAGTGCATTCTTAATGGTAGATGCACTGACATTCTTTAGATGTCATTTACGAGCCATGGAAATGAGGTTAAATTCTAGGGTTTCAAACTTAATGGGACTTTGAATGTAGTACTGGAGAGTTTACTCAAATAGGAGTGGTTTAGAAGTTAGGTTTTATAGCTAAACAATGATCAGGTTTGGCTTTCACTATATGTCATTTACTTACAATAGAAATAGCAGGACATGATAGCCCGTATTATCGTGATGACTGACCTTCAAGGTTACCATTTCACACTTTCATTTAAGCTATTACTGTCAACCAGTGAACAAACAACCCCCCCTGTTTTTAAACAAATCCTGAAATACAACAAAAAGTCTCACCATTTTCAAACATTGATGCAAATCATTCGTGGGATGAAAACCCATCCCCGTGTTCGACCACGAACCGCTATGCTGCGTGGCTTGACTACGTGAGTAGGAGGAATATGGAAACAAATATTGTTGATTGGGATCACCTACCCAAACTAATGATAATCAAATGGCGCGGATTCATAGAGATGGTTATTCATTATGATGAGTTGATGTATAACATAATCCACCTTTACAAGTGTTGGTGACCTTTGGAGTCCTTTTGAATTAAGTGTCGCGAGGCGCAAGCTTTCTTCACTTGGCGGAGTTACTGCCACTTGTTTTTATTTTTACGGTCGGTTTTTGTTCTGGCCCGACAACGACCTTTCTTTAGCGAGCTTTGTTTGTGTTCTTTTTGTTTTGTTTCATTTTGTGCTTAACGGGTGTTTATGCGGCAGGGCTGTGAGAGGGATATCGGAATTAGATTACAAGAGTGAGTGCACCGGTTGAGCAAAGAATTTGTGAAATCGGTGTGCACGGTGACTTAGTGGATCCTACACACGAGGAACGGCAAAGTCAATAGCACCCACATGAATCAACTGACATACAGTGCGATGAGGATCACATACACCTTCCTAGAGTTAGTGCTCATGCATCTTACTACGAGGATGTAGCGGTGAGACCCTACCTAGTGCCTATTCCCACGTTTCATGGTATGGAATGAAAATCCATATTCACACATACAGGATTTTGAGGAAGTATGCATAACTGGGAGGGTATACTTAGATATGGAATTGTTGAAGTTGAAGGCATTCCCGGGTTAACCCTCAAGAGGCAAACTTAAAATATGGCTCAATTCATGATGCCTAGAAACGATTAGAAATTAGATTCGAACTTTAAGTGAGTTTTGAAGAAATTCTTCGGTCACGTGAGACCACTTGATTTTGAAGAGACGGATACACACTTACTCGGCACATGACAATGAAATTCTATCGGTGTTGGGAGAGAGGTTCATGGATACCATCAATGCATAGTATCCCCATATGGTTTTGATACATGGATGCTAGAATCATTTCTGTAATGGTATGTCCCGCATGAAGCAAGTTTGCTAGAAACCATGTGTGGAAATTGATTTTGAGCAAAAATCCCGGATGAAGCCATGGATTTCTTGAATTATTGGCTGAAACTTCCAAGGCTTGGGATGGAAATAGAATCAGAAATTTGAAAGAATGAAGCCTTCGTACAAAGGGGAGGCATTTATGCACTAAGAGGATATTATGGAAATGAAAGCAGAATATCAGCCCTAGCTAGGAGATGGAAGAAGCTGGAAGGAAAAAGGCTCCATGAAGTGCGAGGCGGTGGCGAAAATCCTGCCGCAGAAATTTAATCCAGGCATCAATTTCGACCCATTTGCCCTTGGAGAAGAACATTATCCAATGCCCCCCTCAGTGAAGGATTTGATGTCGAGTATGCAAATGTGGGTCAATACAAGCCCTGACCCTAATGCCTGGCGCTACTAATGTACCTCTGATTGATTGGAAGAATCCTGCAACCTCTCTGGAAACCCGATCCCCCTGCCTATGTGCTGATGCCAAACAAGCAGTTTGGTTCCTCATCTCAACCCTGACCACCACCATCCTCTTCTCCAGTTGAACAAGCCATCTTGAACTTGAGCAAGGTGGTCGGCAATTTTGCGGAGGAGCAAAAGGGGATAAATGTACAATTGGCACAAAGAATTGATACTATAGAAAGTACAATGAATAAAAGAATAGATGGGCTTGAAAGAAATCTTAATCAGAAAATTGACAACCTGCAGTATTCAATCACAAGGAATGACAATTTCTTTGGAGATACGGGAGAGAGGAGGTTACTTCCCGAACATTGCCAAATCGAAGAAGTCCGTGAGGTAGGTTCATCCAGCAATTCAGGGATGGATGAAGTGAAAGTTATAATCACTCAGGAGTGGAAGAGAAATAGAGCAACCAGTGCCCATGACTGAAGAAACCTTAAGGAAAAAGGAGTGAGTCTAAGGGTAATCATCGGTGAACCCGGTGAAGAAAACCATGCCCTTCCATTTCCCCGAGCAGAAACGAAAAAATCTGAACGAGCTGAAATTTGGGAGGTGCCCAAACCAGTAAAGTGAATATATTCCTTGCTTGACATGATTATGAGTCCCAACTTATGCAAAGTTCTTAAGGACACATTACAGTCAAGAAAAGGGTTAGGGATCGAAAAGAAAGCTGCTTAGAAGCAGAGTCGGTGCCATAATCAGGATCGAGACCCGTTCAAATACGAGGATCCCGAGATCCCCTACAATTTCAGTCAACATTGGAGGGAATTGCATAGACAAAGCAGCGCTGGATTTAGGGGCGGTGTAAACCCTCTTGCCATACTCGGTGTATAAGCGGTTGGGTTTGAGGCTGAACCTACCAACATCACTTTGTCATTGGGTGATAGATCGATGAAAGATTCCTAAGGGGAATAGTTGAGGATGTGTTGGTGAGTAGACAAATTCTACTACCCGTTAGACTTTGTAATTAGCGTCTTAGAGCGATAGCAAGTGGGCTGATCATGTGCCAGGTAATTATGCAGGAAGACCATTTTGCCAATGCTTGTCATCAATTCTTGAGAAATGGGTAATACGGCTCACATTTGGCAACATGACATTGGAGCTCAAGCATTTTCATGGAAGTCCACAACCTGGCTTGATGGAAGGTGATAAGGAAGGAAGCGATGAAGTATGCTCAATTGGTCAGAATGCAGGGAAGCCAAAGGTCCATAAATTGCAAGAATTGGATAACCAAGATGAAGCAGTTGATTGGGAGTTGTCATCAGTCACCACTACAGAGCAATTGGTTAGCCCAAAATCACCCAGTGAGAAGAAAATCAACAAGAATGGACCAAGCATGAAGGCTGCAGTACAAACCCTTTCTTGGGGTTAGAGCTCCTCCTCCTTGACCCTCCATGAGTAATCGGTGAAATTGAGAAATTTGGTTTGGTGTCTCTTTTTGGAACCAAATTAAATAAAATTTTTTGACTTTGCTTGGATTTGTTTAATTTTCATATTAGGCTATTTTTAGTAACTTCCCGTTTACTTGACTTTCCTTTTAAGTAGCCAAATTTAATTTTATTTTAGGTTTTATTAAAAAAAAAATAATTTTGATTTTTGTTTCTAATATTACTTTAAATCAAATTTTTATATGTTTATTTTATGGGAGCTAAGGGTTCGATCATAGATTTCGCTATAATAGCGAAATTGAGCTTAATGTGTCGGCACCAAAGACCCGATCGGTGTCCATTACCAGAGTGTCCATTACGGATTATGAGCCTCCCACATTTGTGTGCCACTGTCTCCCGCCATACGCCTTTGTCCACAATGGAGCCCTTGTACGGCCAGCGCCACGCTTGATGCGCCATCTGCGTTGCGGTGCTGCACTCAGCACCGGCAGGCTGTAGCCTTGCTACCTGCCCATATCGGTAGTGCTGAGCTGCAGCTGTCCCGAGCAGCCTTGCCTTGCCCGATGTCGCAGTTCCCATGACGACCAGCACTGTGTGCCACAGCCTGTAGTGGCTTGCCTTGGTTCAGCCAGAGCCACTGGTCGATGCAGTGTGAGCCACGATTACGCCATTCCAGTAGTGAGCCACCGGGCTCTGATCTGACAGGGCATGGTATGCCCGAGGGTGGAGTCAGCTTGAAACCATGAAGTTAGATTAGCACTCTAGAGATGAAAGACGGGCCATTGCTTAGATCCGGAGGAGCCTGGGGTTGAGTGCAGACTAGGATCGGGCCCCTTCCCGTACCGCCGGGGCGATGGGGCGGCCTCCAGCGAGGCTCGAACATTAGGCCGGGGAGTCCTGGTGTGAGCCTGGGCCATTGCGCCCCGAATGGCGGAGGAGGCTGTGCGCCCCGTCTGTCGCCAGACCTCGGATCATGCGACCATTGTTTCTTGGGACCCGATCAGGGCGTGGTTGTGGGGTTTCATGGAGGTCAGTACACTGATGCCCGTGCGGCGACCCGTTCGGAGACTCCGCGAGATTGATCTGGTACTCCGTGTACATGACAGCGGCGGTTCCTATCCGGGTGTTAGTTCTACCTCCACGACTTCCAAGTGCCCAGGTCATTGAGCTCCAGTTATAAACCAGCGATGACGCAATTATAAAACCACGCGTTCAGATACGCTTTAGGCACGCGATAGGCAGCGATTCGGAAGTATATGGGGATTGGCGGCCATACGGAAGGGAGATGGTCCGCTGTCTGCTCGAGATCCCTCTGGCGGACCGGTGCACTCACTTGGTAGCGCTTCGCCAGATGCCCGGTGGACCACACATCGGTTAGCCGTTCGCTGTGCCTCGTTTGCGTGGGAGCCTCATGAGGCGTATCTTTGGATCTCGGGAGGATTAGGTTGATCTCTGACTGGTTGGCTGCCTCTTGCCGGGATATGGTCCGCAGGGCGGCTCGGCGAGGGTCTACCCTTGTTGATGCCGCGACTACTAAGCCAGGGTCTGGAGCATTTGGGATTCGGAGAGCCGTCATGAGAGGAGGATCAGGACCCTCGGGTCACGTCATGGAGGCGATCGCCTACAGGTTATCTTAGTTTCTTTTCTCCTCCGAGGGACCATGAGGAGGTGCCAGGATGAGACGAGAGGATCCCCGAGGGGAGATGATCCTATTCCACGAGGTGACTAGAGGTGGAGAGGCCCGATGCAGTTTGTCTCTCCGTCTCCTCCTCTACCTCTGCCAGTGACTTGATGGCTCTGGCCTCATCATGTTGTGACATTCTCGAACATGTTCATGTCGGTTCAGAGGCGGGTGTTATGGATCTTTATGCGTTCATTGGCTTCTACGGGAATCGATGGACAGGAGATTGGCGGCGAGACCACTTTAGAGCATTATCATACCATGCTCCTTGGTTATGAAGTAACCTCGGTCTCACTTTGTGCACACACATCGAGATGAGCCCACAAGCGGCCAGCCCTCACTTGGCCTGCGGCAGCGGCGGCCGGATCCACGCGAGTGAGGTGGTCACATCACATCTCTCAAACTTCTGTCACTGTGATGTCTATACTTTGGCGGGAGGAGAAAAGTTCGGTTAGGAGTGTCTTCTATCATGTTTTTGTACGAGTTTCGGCTTTATCACTTCTATATTTATATAGGGTTCATGTATTAGCCAATGTGATGATACTTTTATTTATCTGTTTTATCTGTTAAGCATGTATTAGCCATTTTGGTTATAAAAAGAAACTTTATCGCATTATTCTGATTTACTACACTTTTGCAAATCACTTTTGTGTCTTCATTTTGTGTATCTACTCTTGCCTTTAATTGAAGAATTGAAGCCACGTATGCTACCTTAGTGATAAACAATTCATGCATGATTTAGTTTTTAGTGATTGAGGTTTCAGTATGTTGACCTTGAACATTCCCCACATCAGCTAATTCTGCACACAGATTGTACCAATAAGTTGAAGCTATATACATCTTTCCACTTTGGCCGGCCTTGGAGCGGTGACGACCCATAATAGGCAGTTCTTGTTTGCTGTATGAAGACCAGCAGTCTTCGAGGAAAAGAAAAAGAAAAAGAAAGAAAAAGAGAAATAAAGCGTCAGCTTTGCCCGAAACCGAACATGGTCAGAAATTTATGTAGCGAAAACCAGCTAAAGCAGATGCCGCAAGCCTTGGTGGTTGGGAGATGTGAGCTCAGTGTGCTACGGTGGATGGGTAGAGTTTAGCGTGTTGTAGTGCTTAATCCTCGAAGTCATTCGAATTAGGGGTGAAGCTGTAGAGTTTGTAATTGATTGATCCTTTTTGGCTTGATGCCTAAGCCTTAATTGGTTGGGAGTCATTGGTGGACCAGATTATGGACTTTGGTGAAATTCGAGTTTAGCATTGCACCCATTTGCAATCGAGGAAGAAATAAAGTGTCGCTAGTCACATTTAGGTTGGTCAACGATTTAAGGCCATTACGTGCTAAGTTGGGGAGGGAATAGCTTTGCAATTTATTGGCTCAGAAGATGGTTACCTTAGGAACAATTGGATATTAGTGGAAGTTCGAGTTGATTTCCTTCAGTTCAATGTTGACTAAACTGGTAGTTCTTATATGGTTTTTGTTCTTATGTGGTATTGACGGGGTGTAAATTGTTTATTTTAAAGGTAAAACTATTTGTACACATACACTTTTTAGACATTATACACTTTTGTAAAAAACACGACATGCATGCCTTTATTGGTTTAGCATTGCTAGGGACTATGGCGTGTCGGTTGGGGGGTGTGATTAGTGCCCAAAAAGTGCTATTTTGACCTATTCAAGATAGGTTTTGAGTGCTTTTTCTTGGCGCTAATCATATGAATTAAGCCAATTGTCATGTGTATGTCATGATTAGCGATTTGTTTTGAGATTGTTTTGGATAGTTTTGCGGGTCTTGAGAACTTTAATTGGTAGCCCGAAACTGCTTATTGGTGCTGAATGCGAGAATCCTCGGTAATTTCACCAAGCTAAGGCGATGAAATGTCAAGATGGGTTGAAGAATTGAAGGAAAAGTGATGAATAAAAAGTGCAGGAAGTGATGTAGTAGCAAGCAGAGCAATCCAGGGATTTTCGCTATGATTGCGAAAATTTCGCTGGGATTGCGAAAATTTCGTAATCATAGAGAAAACTATAATCTAACAGTACTAGCTATGTGAAATTCGCTAAACTATGGTAGCTAGCTAGAGAATACTTGTTCATAACAAAATTTCTCATTTTAAGCTATCTCTTGTAAATTTCTGGGCTAGCCCGATTTAGCTAGCATGTGAGAATTTTCAATATCTTAGCGAGAGTTTGCTGCATGTGAGGAGTGCTCAGCCTGTGTTTTTGGTATTTTGATTCAAACGACCACGTTTTGAGTAAATTGTTTGTCCCTATGTAATTTTATATTTTATATTTGTATTTCACATTAGGGTTGACTATATAAGTCCCCTACAACTTTGTAACCCTAACTATTCCATTTCTATGCAAGTTCCCGCAGCTTTTCATTTTAGGTTTATTTTGCTCTCTTCTCTCTCCTCTTTCCCTCATTTTCTCGGCTGCCAAACACCCCCTTGAGGATGACAACTCAAGGGATGCTCGTCTAGGCCTCATAGCCTTGAAGAGGAGGGGTGCTAGTTTGGTTTTGGGGCTTATGCAGGTTGTCCTCATGCTTTAAATGTTATAGGTACTGCATTTATGGTTCCATACTTTCCAAACTAGGGCTTAATGCTATTTAATGTCTTTCTTTTGGTCAATACTTGCCATGCTTTAGGGTTCAGTGCATTCTTAATGGTAGATGAAGCATTCTTTCTGGAATGTCATTTCTGAGCCATGGAAATGAGGTTAAATGCAGGGTTTCAAAGCCCGAATGGGACTTTGAATGCTTAGTAGTTGAGTTTCGAATAAGTGGTTTTAGGGTTAGGTTTTATAGCTAAACAATGATCGGGTTTGGCTTTGACTATATGTCATTGCCCTAATGCGAAATAACCCGAGGACACTTCAATAGCCCCATGTTATCAAGCTAGTGACCCCTTCAAGGGTTACTATTTACCTTTCATTTAAGCTATTACATTAACTTGATGAACAATGACTTCCCACATTTTTTAAACAAATCCGAAAATCCAAACAAAAAGTCTCACCATTTTCAAACATTGATGCGAATCATTCGTGGGATGAAAACCCATCCGTGTTCGATACTAGACCGCTATCTTTGCCCGTGGCCGACTACGGCGATGGGAGAACATAGGAAACACGTATTTGTTGATTCGGGATCACCTCTTAGTGGCCGCGAATCATTTAAGTCATTGGGTAAACACGATGAGTTTCCCATGGCGTTGCGGTGTGAGGGAGTTGGTTGGGATTCGGGTTGTGGGCATCACGAGTCTCATCTCATGCATGACACAGAACATTCCAGATAGGATTGCATTATTTATATGGAAAATGATTTGATGTTTTATGTTCGCCATTGCATGTGCATTTAGGTGGGGAGTAGCCATTGTAGGAGAATTTTTCTACTAGGCATTGCTCACCACGTCGTGGGACCCCCTTTCAGGTACATGGGGTGTCTGAGGCGGCAGCTCAGGTAGGGCAGGGATTATGAAGGAAGTCGTGTGAATATGATATTTTCTTTGTAAAAAAATATTTTGTATAAAAGAATTATAACTAAATTCTTTTAGGACTATTGTCGAAATAGTCGGGTATGTAATTATGGTAAGAGGGCCATGATCGGACTCTTACGAACTGTAATTAAGTGTTTTATTCTCACATTTTAGAATTAAATGTGGCAGATGAGTCAGAATTAAGGATGTATATTGGGGATATGGACATATGGACCCTGTGTGGTCAATACTACTTATGTTGAGACCCTGGATGGATCATGATTATACTATTATACAGGTTGTATATTGGGTAGAGCTCCCTAAACAAAGGAGACTCTACTCGATTTTTGTGAAAATATAGATCTCGATAAATGGGAGACAACAGTGTGGTATCGAGTCACTCGAAATCCACAGGAATTCTGTGTAAAACTCGTGAAAATTTTAAATTTAAATTTGTCCAAAAAAAAAAAAAAAAAAAAAAAGAATGAAAACGGTAATTTATGAATAATTAGGAGAAAATTTGAGATTTTAAGATCTCGGATGAAGAAGCGGATTGCCTTGTTAGAATTGTCTTGCGAAATATAGCTACTGGTCGAATTTGGTTGGATTAAGAGATAGTCGAATTTCATTATTTAGAAACGTGTGTCGAGCGACACATAGCAAGCCATGTGGATGACACATGGAGAACCATGTGGATGACACATGGCAAGCCATGTGAGTGACACATGGAAAAGGCCTATGCATGTGGGACACATGGCACCTTTGAAGACTATATAAGGGGCTTCATAGCTGGGCTATTCGTACAAGCAAGGGGGGAAGAAGGAGGAGGAAAGGAAAAGAGAAAGGGAGGAAAGGAAAGGAGAAAGGGAGGAAAAGAAAAGAAAATGAAAGAAGAAAAGAGAAGAGAAGAAAAAAGAAAATAGGAAAAAGAAGAGAAAGAAGGTGTACCGGTGGCAGAGACCAGACGACAAAAGAACTTAGGCTATTTTACAAGAGGTAGGTTTCCTCCTACTTTGGTTATTTTACGCCTAGGGGCCGTGTAATGGCCTACAGGTTTCATCCGGTTTTTGGGAGAATTCGTAGGTTGTGTGGTTTGTTTGTGATTGTGTGATGGTCAAAGACAGGTTTCATGAGGTTGCGAAAGTGTCAACGAGACATTGTGTTATGGAGACTGTGAAAATCCAGGAGCATAATGGTAGCGAGGTGTGCCCAATTTTCGCCCACCTTTGTGAATCGGTCGCATCAACTTCGGACGGCCATAACTTTCCCATCCGAACTCCGATTTGAATGTTCTTGGACTCTACGGAAAGCTCATTGAGTTTAGAATTTAATAAAAGGAAGTGCTCAGCCAAAACATGGGCTGAACATTGGGCCGGTTCACGGACAGTTGAGGAATGGTCGGATTACGATTGGAACGCATTTTTGAATCGGTTTAATATCCCCAAATGCTTGGGGATGCATATGGCACGACGGTGCGTGTTGGATGATTTGTTTGGTATTTACAAAAGCGGACTTTACGGACTAAGTCAGTTATTTAGAGCAAGCATGGTCGGTTATGGCGAGAATGGCTAATGTGTGTTATTGCCATAGAATTGAATAACATGTTGAATATGTGAAATTATAACGATATATGTGTAATAAAGATGGAAATAATTATATGCATTGGGTTGTATGACTAACATACTATGTCTCAACCTATGAATATGAATTATGGCATTACTTGCCTAAGTAATGGTTGGAATTATGTTAATACATGCTTGAATGATGTGTTGACATGAATGAACTGAATGATAGAAAATATGTAGTGCATGCTTATGGGATGTACTGATTTGAATGTGTGGAATATTAACATGACTGCATGTATGTTGATGTTGAACTAAATATATGAAATGTTGTGTGCATTAGACATGATTGTTCATAGCACAACATGTATGAATGTAGAGTGTCGTCTCATACATGCATGTAGTTTTTTTTTTCCATGATAGGACAACATGTATGCATAGATTGGTTGTTGGTTTGACTGTGAAATGATCATTTGCATGTGCACCTAGGTGGAGAGTAGCCCTTGTAGGATTTATCTCTACTAGGTGTTAGCTCACCCCGTCATGGGACCCCCCATTTCAGGTACAGGACAAGTGTAGGTAGGCAGCTCATGTTTGGGATTATGAAGCGATGGGCGTGGCCTTGATTAATGTTTTGTGTATATATTAGAACGAAATAGTTTTAATATATGTTTTGTATTAAGAGTGATGTAATAACTCTTGGATCTATAGAAATGTATGGTTTTGTAATTGTATGGATGAGTATGAATGATGGGCCCT
Source organism: Tetrastigma voinierianum (assembly GCA_016808115.1). Classification (NCBI taxonomy): domain Eukaryota; kingdom Viridiplantae; phylum Streptophyta; class Magnoliopsida; order Vitales; family Vitaceae; genus Tetrastigma; species Tetrastigma voinierianum. The sequence goes on from JAEQBH010003412.1 coordinate 37,061, forward strand.
ATTGAGTCATTTTACTCATGTATGGGTCTCATGATATGAGACACCGGGGACTTCTCCTGATTGACGATTGGTGACCGGACCCGGGTTTTAGGACGTCACGACGGTATCGAGCATGGGTACATGATGCAGGGCTTGAGGACTTGGGCTTAGGCCATGGTCATTTAAGATGAAGCATCACCGACTTGGTATAACGGTGTCGGAGCTTGGGTTAGAATTACCTAATGCTTAATATCCCGGATCATAGTTTTTGTAAGATACAGGCGGGAGGTTACCTGTAGGCCATGGACGGGATATATCACAACATGCATTGTGTGTTTTCTTGTGTATGCTTTGATTGTATGTGCGTGATTGTGTGTTACAAATTACTAATTCTATACGTTGTAGGATGTATATAGGAAATGCAAACACTAGGGTTGAGAAGCGTAACCTTAGGAGTTCGAAACGAACGGATGGTTCGGGATATTAAGTCACAGTATTGGTTGGCATGTGTGCTAATAGTAGGAAATGAAAATTATTCTAAACTTGCTGTTTACTCTTAGTCTAACAGTCCATCATTAATTTGGAACAATCCTACTTAATGTGTAATAATCTATAACAGTCCAATCTTAATGTCTAACATTAATGTGTACTTGTTCTACTTTTGATTCGTGCCACGGTAAGTTTGAAATTTAAAATCGACAAAATTTATATATACACTAAGTTCCTACTCACTGGTAATTGACTCTTGCAGTATGGTGGTCTAGGGTCGAGTACGGGGATGGGTTTTCATCCACAGGAATGATACGCATGAGTGTGTGAAAGGTAAGGCTTTCTATTTGGACTTTTTGGATTTGCTTCAAAAGCAGTGGAAGTAGTTTGAAAGGCGAGAAATTGTAAAGCGAAAGTGAAGTGTAAAAAAATTAACTTTGAAGATTTGGGTCACTAACTTGGTAAGTTAGGGCAAACAGTGTCCTCGGGTTTTATCCTCGCGTTATGACAAGCAACCTATAGTCAGGCATACTTAGGATCTATGTTTAACTAGCAAACCTCACCACTTGAAATCAACTCTATTTGAGTCAACACGGTAGCATGTCATGGCCCCTTCTTGTTTGAAACCACAACATTGATATCATCTCGAGAACCGTAGGGGCAAATACAATGAACCACGGTGCATCTAGCGATAAAGTATGCCTTTGTATCCTGCAGCATGGAAGTATTGGCGAATCAATAACATTCAATGCTATTCAACCCTCGGGTTTGAAACCTAACATTTAAATATCATTTGGAGAGCTCGTAAAGACCATCTAAAGAACCACGGTCTCTAGCATTAAGTATGCATTGTATCTAAGCATGGAGAGTATTGGCGAATCAATAACATTCAATGCTATTCAGCCCTAATTTGAAGAAGATGGGGTCATAAACACAGTACCTATGGCTTTTAATACAAAGGACAACATGCATATGCCCCGCCACCAAGCTAGCACCGCCCATCTTCAAAGAAAGGAGGCTTGTGGCTTATCTCTGAGTTATCATCTCAGAGGGTGTTTGGCAGCGAAATTAAGAGAAATAGGAGAGAAGAGAGAAAAGCAAAACCTAATTAAAATACGAGACTTTATTTACAAAAATGAGAAACTTACAAAATTTCTTCTCCCCCAGGTCTTGCTTAGGGTTACAAAAAGGGAGGGAGTTTGCATATGAGGCCACCTAAATACATGAAAATACCCAACCCCAACAATTTGGCTAAATTTAAGGAACAGAAGAGTAATACATAAATTTAAGTCGGTTGGCATTAAATACAAAACATGACTGATGAATTTACGTAGGATTGAAGAATTTAAGCTAGGTAAGCGAGGCACCATGCATAAGCGAAATAGAAAATTCGCTAAAGCATGATTTCGCTAGCTAAGCGAAATTTCGCTAACAGCGAAATTTTTAGGTGAGTAGCGAAATCGTGAAATTCGCCGGGAACGATTACTGCGAAAAATTTTGGGTCTAGCGAAAATTGGCAATTTCGCTAAGATTGCGAAATTTTAAATGGAGTTCTGAAAATTTACCGTAATCCTAAGCGAGGCTATGACTCTAGCGAAATTCGAACTTCATTGATCTCCACTTTGCATTTCATCCGTCTTCATGCATCAATTTTCTTCGCTTTGCCTTTATTTTCTCATTGATTCTTGGTATAATTGTTAGTGACATTGGGATAAATCTTCATGATTCATCATTTGTATCGAATTGAACTCCAGTCTTGAAAAACACATAAAAACAACCAAAAATACTCTTTAAATGGCATAAGTGCTACTAAGAAGACTTGAACACTTCAGGTGGTATAAATGACATGATTAGCGCGCAAAAGCACTCAAAACCTATCTAATATAGGGTTCAAATAGCACTTTTGGGCACTAATCCACACCCAAACAACGTTGTTAGTCCCTTAGCGATGCAAAAACAAAAAAGGAGATGCATGTAGTGATTTTAAAGGTTATGATTAGTATGTACATATAAACATTACTTTTAAGGCGAAAAATTGACATCAAAGTTGTAAAGCGATATGAAAGAACTAAATCCATACAAAAGAACAATTCTAGGTCAATCTTGGATCCACGATTCTCAACTTGAATTTCCACCTAAGTCTAATGGTTCTTTATATAAGCAGATTACGCCAATAAATTGCAAAATTTGTCCCCTCCCCCCAACCTAACACTGACATGGCCATAAGTTGTTGAATAACCTAGATAGGGCTAGTTACACTCTTCTTGATTTATTCAACTATATGTAGGATGCAATGCTTAAGAATTTGACTTCACGAGTCAGGTGTATGATTCATAGATGACTCCCCAACCAATTAAGGTTTAGGGCATCGAAGCCAAAGGATCAATGACCACTTAACTCCTAAAGGCTTGCTTGGGACTCCAAATGACTTGAAAATCAAACTGTTAAGCAAGCTCTACCTATCCACCCATGCGAACACAAAATCGGCTGACTCTGACCCAGTGGGCTTAGAGCACGGGTTTCAAGGCTTCGCCATATACCCCTCAGACCGTGCTCGGGTTTCAAGGAAAAACTTCACGACTTTATTTTTCTTTTTCTTCTTTTCTTTTTCTTTTTCTTTTTTCTTTTTCTTTTCTTTTCCTTTTTGGAAGACAACATTGGTCTTCAAATGTGGGTAACTCAAACCTATCCTAGGTTGCCCAGCATACCTAAGTAGGCTTTGCAAGCGAAAGGAGGTATGCAAATTCACAACCTATTGAAACGATCTGGAGTGTTGTGTGTGAATTAGCATAAGGGAGAAATTTCAAGTTGAGCATCTTTGGAGCTGTGGTGATCGGAATTGACTCAAGCATGGAATTTGTTCTAACATATAGGTGACAAATAATGATTTCAATTTTCCAACATGAAACTGATTCAATTGTCGATTTGAGCAATTCAATAGTTCAATTGAAGCAATTCAATTGTTCAATTGAAAAGGAAAGCATTTAAACACAGTGGAAATACTAAATGATATCTGGTAGCTATATATAAGGCCCGAATAGCTTGATATGGCAGAAGTGGCTAATACATGAATATCCCAGCTAAACATGCAAAGTATCCTTTGCCTACTATGGCTAATACAAAAATCCTAATCAAAATCAGTAGGCGGTTGATAGTGATAACTATACAAAAATGTAAAGAAGCCTAACCACCTGCTTGTTGTGGTGGTGGTGGTGGTGGTGGAGCTGAAGGCTGCTTCTTCTCTGCGACGAACACATTCAAAGAGCGGTACGTGGTGGGCTCGCCGGTGACCGGGAACATGAAAGACCTGGGTGGGTCATGTACGTGTCGGCATGGAATGGCGCTAGGCCCGACCTCGATCACGAACCTGCGTAGCTACTTGTGACGGATAGCATCCATCACTGACCCCTATCTCTCTGGTGGCATGGCGTACTTTCCGTGAATGGTTTCTTGAATAGGATGGGCCCGGGAGTATCTGCTGCAGCTGCTGATGTAGTCTGTGGAGGAGGATGGAGGTGGCGTCTGTGGAATCGGACTCTTGCTGTATCTCGGGCTCGGGGGCAGGTATATCATTCCGGTGATGGTGGTCCTTTCAAATTTCCTCTCACCCAAAGTATCCGGGCGTCCCGGTGGTCGTGGAAAGATACGCATAGTCATCAACTGTCAATTTAAAGTACCGTAGGGCAATTTTACCTCATCTCGAACTCGGGCTCCGATTGAACTCCATGCTCAGAACATGGCAGAGAGCCCCCAAGATACAAAGTGTAAACAGTACTCTCTGCTTGCCAGTCCTTCCGATGGATCTTCTCCTCGACCGCAACAGAGGCCATCACTGGCCAGAGGGATTGAAACTTCAAAATCCTCGATATCCACGGTGAAAGAGCCCCGGGCATGGCTCCCCTCCTCTCGCACATACGCCGCAGAGGAATAAGCTCGCATTTAAATAGATGGTCGACAAGAAACATCCGAAAGTGAGCTGCCTGAAATACCGTCCAGCAGCTGTGTCCCTCCGGCCGTTGCTCGAATCCATTCGCGATGAGGGCGGCAACAACTCTCAGAATCTCGTATTGCCGCAGATACGCAAAGCCAAGAGCCGAAATGATCACCCGCCCGAGTACCCGCAGCGATCATCAATACCGAACCTAAGCTCACGCCAGACAAATGCATCCTCTAGACGTCATCGAGTGGTAGAACCCACAGTTATCACTGTGCAGTAACACGCCCTCACCATGAGCGCGGTTAGAAGCCGCAATAATCCCCGATCAATCCTACGACTCATCTAGATCAGCCCTCGTTATGCACATCGAGGCCACTCCCATGGAACTGGCCTACGTATGGAGTCTTTACATTCCCCGAATGGGGTTCCTCACAAACAATGGCCTCCGAATCCTCGGTGGCAAAGCACACTGGGAGGGTGATGAAGCCCGCTCCAGCCAGATGTGATCGCGACGCTGCGGCCGAGAGGATGATGATCGCCCGGTCCCTGAGCAGCGGCCCGGCAGGCCCGCCTCCAACTCTCCGAGGCAGGTGATGGGCACCTAGGGTCCCATCCGTGTCCGCGATGAAGGCCGAATCCCCCGAGGCCCCTCGTGCACCCGCCGGGGACCTGATGGTACTAGAGTTGGGACCGAGCCGGGCCTCCCTCCTGGTCGGCCCCACCCGCGCCGAACACTGACCCACTCTCGAAAGTACGAACCATACCGTAATCTAAATGTAACATCGGAAAAGGGCTCGACTTAACAAAATGTATCGGGCCGCACCGTAATACCAACCAAGGCCTCCCGGAGGATAACGAATCACTCAAGTAAGAAACTAACCGTGGCTCATCGGGTCGCGAATCAAATTCCGCCTCAATCGCAAATAAGGGCTCAGAAAAGACTTCGTGATGCTAAGGCATGGCACCAAAGTCGTAAATCCAGCACGCTGCCCCAGATCGCAGTGGAGGCTCACCGAGGCTCCGACAGAGGGTGTCTCAGCTGGGGCAATGAACGGTCGTGGCTCGTGCGTCGCGTATGGCCGCCGTGGCTCGGGACAGAGTCCAAAGAGGCTCCGAGCGTAAATGCACAGCGCAGCGCAGAAGCCACGTGGCTCTGCAAGCAGGTCGGCTCGTCACGACTGGCCGTGGCAGTGGCACAACTCCTGGGCAACACGCTGACGGCAGTGGATCGACGGCTCCGAGAACGGCGGCAAATAGCTGACGCTCTGGCTAAGTGGGCGTAGGACGCCGTAATCAGTATTTCACTGGGGAAAGAATGAAGTGGTAATTTGGACAACCCTCCCCTGTGTTTAGGATCAAGCCAGGCGCCGAAGTTCCCTCGCCAATTTTCGCTATTTTTAGCTTAATTTGGCCCAAACCGAGTACACCATATCCGCAATTCAATTTTCAGGTTAAGATAAATATTGTACGACATTATAAGAAAAATTATTATACATAAACTATAATTAAAATTGAACACAATACTATAGTATAAGCACACAATTACTAATTATGGAAATTGCTAAGTTAAAAATTTTCTAAAAATAAATAAAAGTATTTAAAATTAACTGAATTGGAAAACAAAAGCAAATATCAGGAACTCCGCAATTTGGCTTATGGAAACACCGAACCGCTCATTCTCAAAATTTACTCAAGGGGGTCAAGGAGACCGATCTCCCCGAACCCCCTCGCAGTAGTCCGCTGACTCCATGGTGTCGCGCCCAAATGTTGATCCTGCCTCACCGATGGCTTCGTGAATTGAGCAGTTGGGTCTGCGCTTGTTGATGCAAGACCACATTCCTCATCTCCAACGGCTGATTACTCCTCGCATTGACACCGGTGTTTTCTCAAGACATCATCACCTAAACAACTTCATCGAAATTTGATTCATTTCTAACAAATTCTTGCTTGTTGTCTAAATGGAAGATGTTTAACTCCAAGGTCATGTTACCAAAGGTTAGTTGCATGACTTCATTCCGAAATTTATTATTGTATCGGGTAAAGTACAGAAATGGTCTTCCTAAGATGATTGGTACATGAATGGGTTCACTTGGTAATCGCTCAAGAGCAAGGCACCACAAAATCTACCGGGTAGTAGAATTTCAAGGTCTACTTTCACAAGGACATCCCCCTCAACTATCCCCTTAGTGGATTTCACCATCTATCGGCCAATGAAAGTGTGATGTCGGGTCACCTAAACCTAGACGCCAGATATCAATACGACATTAAAGTTAACACCGGCTCCTAAATCAAGTAATGACTGTCTATGCAATTCCCACCAATATTAATCAAAATTCTGTGAGATCCAGATCCTTGTATTTGGACAGTATTTGCTTTGATTATACAATCGACTTGTTCTGAGAAATGCCTTCTTCTCAAATGCCTAATCCCTTCGGACAGCAAAGATCCTTCAAAAATTTTGCATAGGACTTGCTCGATTATGTCCAAAAGAGGTATGTTAACCTTACTTGTCTTAAAACCTGAAAATGCCTCGCTTGTTGAGATGCTTTCTTCCTCTAAGTGCTTCATGAAAAGGAGGTGGTATGCGGTATTTCATTGAATCCTCTTTTAGGAGAATATGCTCGAAGCCGCACTTTTTCTCCTCGCCAGTCTTCAATGTGCTCTTTCGCATAGGTCAGATCAACCCTTTTCCACTTCTCAGTAATTATAGCCTTAACCTCATCCATTCCCGGAATTGCTGATTAATTCCACCTCATGAACTCCTTAGATTGGAAGTGTTTTTGTGATGGAAACCTCCCCTTTCTCTCGTACTTCTAAAGAATCTCAGTTGACTCGTGATCGGTCATCAGAGGTTGTCAATTTTCCGCCGAGACGGCCTCAAGCCCATCTTCATTCTCTTATTTAGTGTACTTTCTACAAGACAACTCTTTGTGCCAAGCGGTATTGATTCCTTTTGTTCCTCAACAAAGTTGCCCACCACCTTACTCAAATTCAATATGGCTTGTTCCACTGGAGAAGAGGATGGTGGTTGTGGTTGTGAGGGGGAACTAAACTGAGGTTTGGCACCTGGGGGTACATAGGCAAGGGGGTTGGGTCTCATGGTTAGTGGATTCTCCAATTGAATTGCAGGTATTACCATATGGAGCATTGGATTGTTGTGGCTTGTATCATTCCTACGTTGTTTGCACATTCGACATCAAATCCTTCACTGCAGTGGGCCATAGGACATGGTTCTACCGTGTACAGGATTGAAATTGGTGCAAGAATTGACCTGTAGGATTTTCAAATACGCATGCACCTCTTGAGCTGTTTGCTCTCAAGATCCTCTTACCTTCCTAGCTATGAAGTTGAAATCCTAACTCTCATTTCTATTTCCTCCGGGCAAAGGCATACATCCCACCCCTTCGTTAATCGCGTGGTCTAATCCTTTCCACTTTCAGTGGTTGCGCTCATCCCAACCCCAGTTTCAGCCACGTAATTTAAAAATCCATGGCTTCGCCCCGATGCTTACTCGTAAAGTCTCCTCCACACATGGTTTCCAAAAAGCTGTCTCATGGCAAGGGCACATACCACCATAGAAGTGGTTCACTAACATCCGCATGTTCCATGATGTGAGCATGCACTAATGGTTTCATAAATCGCTCCTAACATCGTAAAATCTCTCACCATCCTCGAAATGCAAAGGTGTAAATTTGTTCTTCAAATTATTAGTCTTATGAGTACCGAAGAACTTCTTCAGGAATTCGCCCTCACAAATACCCCCAATTTCTAATGGTTCTAGGCCTCAGTGAGTTTAGCCAAATATTGGCCTTGTCCTTTAGAGTCAATGGAAATGCTTTCAGCTTTAGCAAATCCATTTCCATCATACCTTCCTTAAAGGTAGTGCAAACCTCTTCAAAATCCCTAATATGAGTGTATGGATTTTCATTTTTTCCATACCATGATAATGCGGGGAGAATTAAATAAGGCCTCATCGCACATCTCTCAAGCAGAGGAATGATATGTGATGGGGTACTAACTTAGAGGTGGATGATCCCTCATGGTTCTATAGGCATTTGGATTCATGGGGGTTCCTGGTTGACTCTGTTGTTCCTCAGGTATGGGATCCATGGTATCAGTATGTACACTGACTTCACTGACTGGGTCAGGTTGTGTACTGATTCTATGCAATCTACCTGATGTGTCTCTATCCCACTGTTGCATAAACACCTGTTACAAAATTTAGAGACAACAAAGAGCAACTACAGAGCTTGCAAAAAGGTTAAGATTAGCTAACAAAAATTAAAACTAACTGAATGAAAAATCAAACAAGGCGCGATCGCTGCGTCGAAACCGGCGCGCCTCGTGAATCGGAGTGACAAAGAGGTAAAAAGGTTACCTTCACTTGTGATGTTGATCACAAGTACACTTCAACTTACATTAGTAGTTTGGCACCATCCCCTGCAACGGCGCCATTTGATTCGTGCCACAAAGAGGGCTTGAGCCAAAATCAACAAAATTTATATACACCTGTTCTCTTGCATTTCATCGCCGTAGTCAAGCTATCAAGCAAAGATGGGTCTAGGGTCGAACACTTGTGGGATGGGTTTCACTCTAAGAATGATACGCATGAGTGTGAAAAGGTAAGGCTTTCAATTTGACTTTTTGGATTTGCTTCAAAAACAAAGCAAGGAAGTAGTTTGAAAGCCGAGAAATTGTAAAAAACTGTAGCGATGCAAAAAAAAAATTAACTTCAAGATTTAGTCACTAACTCGTGTTGGGTATGTACCAAGTGTCCTCGGTTTTATCCTCATGCTATGACAAGCAACCTATAGTCCAAGGCATAACCGGATCTATGTTTAACTAGCAAACCCTCACCCTTGGAAATTAACCTCTATTTGAGTCAACACAGGTAGCATGCATCTATGGCCCCTTTACTGTTTGAAACCCTAACATTCAATATCATCTCAGAGGCTCGTAAAGACCATCTAATGAACCACAGTGCATCTAGCAATAAGTATGCACTGTATCCTGAAGCATGGAGAGTATTGGCCAAATCAATAACATTCAATGCTATTCAACCCTCAGTTTGAAACCCTAACATTTAAATATCATTTTAGAGGCTCGTAAAGACCATCTAAAGAACCACAAAGGCATCTAGCATTGGCATGCAATCGTATCCTAAAGCATGGAGAGTATTGGCCAAATCAATAACATTCAATGCTATTCAACCCTAATTTGAGAAGACGGGGGTCTAAACACAAGCATCTTAAGTGGCTTTTAATACAAGAGGACAACATGCATATGCCCCACCACCAAGCTAGCTTCCTTCCTCTTCAAAGAAAGGAGGTTTAGCTACATCTCGAGTCGTCATCCTCAAGAGGTGTTTGGCAGCCAAGAAAGTAAGAAAGAGGAGAGAGAAGAGAGAAAAGCAAAACCTAATTAAAATACGAGATTTTATTTACAAAATGAAAACTTACAAAATTTTCCCAAATTCTTGCTTAGGGGTTACAAAAAGCGGAGGGGTTTATAGGCCACCTTAAATACATGAAAATACCAAAAAGCCTAACAATTTGGCTAAATTTAAGGACAAGAGTAATATACACCAAATTTAAAGCTCACATTAAATACAAAACATGACGAGGCGTTGAATTTCGCTTAGGATTGAAGAATTCCTACTAGGTAGCTTAAATCACCATGCATAGCGAAAATAGAAAATTTCGCTAAAGCTTGGCAATTTCGCTAGCTAGCGAAATTTCGCTAGCTTAGCGAAATTTTCGTGAGTAGCGAAATCATGAAATTTCGCTAGGAACAAAGGCCTAGCTTAAAAATTTCGGGGTTCAGTTAAAAAATTGGCAATTTCGCTAAGATTGCGAAATTTTCATAAGTTATAAATTCAAGAATCCTAGCAAATTCTCATCCTAGCTAAAATTTTCGCAACTCTAGCGAAAATTCCAGCTTTGTCGACCTCCACCAGATTTCATCCCGTTTTTCAATCGCATCAATTTTTCTTCACTTTGCCTTCAGCTTTCTCATTGATTCTCGTATAATTGATGACTGACATTGGGATCAATCTCATGATTCATCATTTGTATCAGATCAAACTCCCAAAGTGCAAGCAAAAAAACCTCGCAAAACAACCAAAAATACTCTCTAAATGGCATAAGTGCTACTAAGAAGACTTGAACACTTCAATTGGTATAAATGACATGATTAGCGCGCAAAAAGCACTCAAAACCTATCTAATATAGGGTTCAAAATAGCACTTTTTGGGCAATAATCACCTACTGATTAAGAATAATATGTAACAATCCATTCTTAATGTCTAACATTAATGTGTAATAGTCCTACTGATTAATATTAAGCTGTAACAGTCCTAATCATATTAGAACACAAGAATTTGATTATGATCATCAACAGTCCTAATCCTATTAGAGCTTTTCTTAACCGAATCATTTTTCAATTTCTGATATGATGTTACAGACTTCATACAAAAAAAAAAAAAAAAAAAAAAAAAACATGACTCAAATTATATTGATTATAAAACGAATGAACTAATGGATCATGGCATATCACATATGGCAAAACAAATACATTAAACGGATCACGCTATCACATATAAAATCAATTTCACTCAAACAACAAGTAGCTTCGATATCACCGTTGAATCCAACGATAAGAAAACGTAGCGACATAAAAATTAATGCCGAATCGCACGTAATTCAAAGCGCTTTTGATGAAATTCAAACACGAATCAAGGAATCTAGGATCTTACCTCTTGTGCATCGAACTTTTCGACTAGTGTAGATTTTCTTGATCACACACACGCTGAAACACAAACAGAACTCCTTCTGGAAATGATCCAACAGCAACGAGCCAAGACGATGCAGTGTGCAAACGCCCTCTAAAGGTATCCACACGAACGACTAATGGATGGGATGGATGTGCTAGCACCTTATGATAGGTCTTTGTCCCACAAAACCAAAGACACCTTAGTGTCTTCCAAAACTCTAAAAAGAATTCTCTCTCAAAAACGCCCACTTCAAAGAACCACATACTAGAGATGATAAACCCATACTTATATCAAGCCTCAAACCCCTTTTTATTAAACGAATTTTAAACAAATTCCATTAAATTATTAATGGGCTTGAGCTTGGGCTTAATCATGGGCTAAAGAGAGCCTTCTAACATCCCATTATATAGCTCATTCTTAAGGTAGACCCCATGTTCACCAATGTCAAAGTACGGGCCCAAATCATATCCTAAGCCCACAAGTTATAATTGGTCTCTAGCAAGACATTATAACTACCCAAATCAAGTGAATTTGATGACTCGAAAAACTCCTACCATAAGATGATATTAGTCCTTGTCACACGATGTTCGATTAAGATAAAGCATTGATGGAAGTCATCTTTATACAACTTCATCGCTTTTTTATTCCTCAAGTAGATCGACTAAACAAATGATATTGATAACTCCTATCAATCTCATCTCGAGCATGACCATACATTTCGCCTCACTTATCAAGAGGCCAATAGACATCTCACTCACCAAGAGGCGGACAAATTCCTTCACTATCACTCACATTCCTCCACATGATTTACTGCATGCCTAACCATAGCCTGTATTACGATCTTGTTAAAGACGCCATTGAGCTACGTTAAGACACGAAGTTCTTCATGTAGGAATCCATGGTGAATTCAGGTCGAAGGACTCAAATACCACTAATACAATGAGAATTACTGATGACATAATCCATGTGGTATTTCTCATAGCGGGTCAATCCAATAACATGAACTTAACATGCATTTACGTTATGAGTGACATCTTATGTTCATGACCAGCAAAACGTGGTCTTTTCTCAGAAATCATAAGTCTTACTTCATTATTATTCCTACAATAATGATCGACTATGGACTATTTAGAATAGTGTTCTTATGCCTTAAGGTTTTACTATCAAGTCACATACTAGATGACATAAAGCAGAGCCAACTATTCAAGGATCTAATTTTATCAAGTTAAACCACAATTTAAATAACAAGATAAATGATAAATGCCTCATGTATATAAACATATAATGACAATGTATATGCCACTGGGCTACCGCATATCACTAACATCCCGATCTGATACTACAGATCGACAATCCACATGCAACCGCATTTATCTCCCCATACACATACAACCCGCATCCCTCCAAAGGTGAAGGTCATCCGCACGGCCAAAAAATGTGCCAACTTGGTGAGTCCCGTCCACCATAAACCACACCGCATCACAAGCCCATGATGTCCATGGCAAGTGAGTCACAAAGTCCATCGTGATGTGTTCCTTCTTCCACTCAGCCACCTCCAATGATTGGAGTAGCCCTACCGGCCTCTGATGTTTTGCCTTTACCTATTGGTATGTGAGACACTGTTGAAAAATCCCCGATATGCCTCTTCATCCCCGTCTAGCACACCGCGACGGCGTCACGATACACCTTCGTGCACCCGAATGAACAAATAATCTTGCAAACGGAACTCCCGAGGATCTCCTCCCCTCAAATCGCCTGATCGGGGGACCACAACCCATCCCCTATACTCAAAGACTACCATCCGTGGATCGTCCACTCTTCGCCAACAGACCGACCGCACTCAATCCCCCGATGGACACTAGCTTTCCATCCTGCCCCTATGACTCTATCATTCTGCTCAGTAGAGATGGCATAACTATCAGACTCCGTAAGGTACCCTGAGCCTGCTCATTGTACTATAGTCTGAACTACCCCACTGTCTCGAGCATCCACCACTCTCGAGAAGCTATACTAGCCAGTACTCCCCATGACTTCCGACTTAGTGCATCAGCCACCACGTTTTCCTTACCGGGATGGTAATGCAAAGTGAAGTTGTAATCCTCCAAAAACTCCATCCACCTCCGCGGCCTAATGTTGAGTTCTTGCTGCGTGAAGATGTATTTCGGACTTTTGTGGTCTGAAAACACCTCGAACTGCTCACTATACAGATAATGACGCCAAGCCTTCAAGGCAAAGACAATGACCGCCAACTCCATATCTTGTGTAGGGTAATTCTGCTCTTGGTTCTTCAACTGCTGAGAACCATAAGCCACAACTTTCCAGGACTACATCAAAACACATCCCAGTACGTCCTTCGAAGCATCACAGCACACTGTGTACCTCTGTCCCCTTTCCTGGACTATCAGAACAGGAGTTGAAGTAAGCCTTCTTTTCAATTCCTGGAAAGCTTGCTCACATGAGTCATCCCACATAAACTTGACCTCCTTCTCAGTCAATCTCTTCATAGGAGCTGCTAACCGGGAGAAATCCTCTAAACCTCTTATAATACCCCCTCGTCAATCCCAAGAAATCACAGATCTCGGGGCAGATCGACTCTGGCTTCTCCCAACTCATCACATGTACCAACAACCTTCCAGGGTCCATTGACACACCTGAAGCTGACACCAAATGTCCCAAGAAACCCACCTCAGTAAGCCAAAACTCGCACTTACTAAACTTGGCATACAACTGATGATCTCTTAAAAGCTGTAGTACGATTCTCAAGTGATCCTCATGTTCCACCTCTGATTGGAAGTAGAACAGGATGTCATCAACAAAGACCACCATTAACTTATCTAAATAGGGATGGAACACCCTATTCATGATATCCATGAATGTCGCCGGTGTATTAGTCAATCCAAAGGGCATCACCATAAACTTAAAGCCTATACCGCGTCCCGACGCCGCGTCTTGTGTGGATGTCTCGCCTCCCTAATCCTCGTAAATGATGGTAACCAGTGCGAAGGTCTATCTTGGAATAGACTCGCGCCCCCCTTAACTAATCAAATAAGTCATCAATCATCGGTAATGGATACCGATTCTTGATTGTAACCTTGTTCAACTGTCTGTAATCGATGCATAGTCAAAGGGTCTTATCGTTCTTCTTCGCAAATAGAACCGGAGCACCCCATGGTGAAGTGGTCGGTCTAATGAAACCCTTGCCCAATAACTCCTGTATCTAGACCTCGAGCCTCGCAGAATCCAACCGACGCATCCTATGAGTCTTGTAAATAGTGACGTACTCAAGATGCAACTCAACGAGGAAGCTTTACATCCCTCGATGGAGGTGGGTCCCGCAGCCTCGGTCCGAAAAACATCCTCGCATCGCAAACCACTGGAGGTAATTACATCCTGCCTCACCCTTGTCCTCCAAGGTAAGGCTAGCTAGCTAACCTGTCAACTTCATATGCCATCGTGAATCGTACACAGTATGGGGTAAAGCATTGTGCCTATTACCCTAAACACAACACAAGTACCGCTCTGCGGTGTGTGGTAACTCTACATTTGGCCACACCATGACAACCCGATGTGCCGTCAACCAGTCCATCCCGAGGAAGACCTCGAACTCTAACATGTCCATGACCCAAAGGTCCACCGTGAGTAGAATCCCGGAAATCTCTAAATCACATCCAAGTCATATCCGATCAATTATCGCCTTAGTCCCTATGGGAGAACTCACATACAGTGGCTCGTCTAAGGTCTCAACCTCTAAGCCCAATACTCTCACACAAGATGCATCAATAAAGTAATGCGATGCATCTGAGTCAAATAACACCCTTGCCCATAAGCGAAAGAGTAGAAACGTACCCTGAATCATTGACTGATCTACCCGACTGGCCCGCTGAGTAACGCGCATAGACACGCCCTAGTCCCCGAACCTCGCCGTATACCCTACCTCGACCTCGACCCATACTACGGCCCATTTAACATTCAGAACACCCGGAGCGCTCGTGTCGCACCCTAAAACTGATACCTGGTCCCTAGCTCTGTGTCGGGTAAGGAGAAACATAATAAGGTTTTGCCTCATGTCCTGATCGATGATCGTGACTATGGTGTCCCTAATCCCGAAACCCCCTGTAGATTCACAACAATTCCGCCTCACGCTGGGCCCCTCACGACGACAAATGGAAACATGTAATCCGGCCTGTACTCGACCGGGTAACTAAAGGACTTGGCTTTTGGCCCTATTGGCCACTACCGCCCAAACCTCTGCGGGAACGTAAGTCCTATTTCCTCCCCCTTTTCTTATCACTAGCACCCACATCCCGAATGCTACAAGCGTCATCTACCTCTCGCTCAATGATTAAGGTTATACTAACCATCGAGTCCATATCTTATAGGTTATGTCCTACAATCATGCCCCGGATGGATAACTTTAGCCCATCCTCGAACTTCTTGACCTTGACAGCGTCAGTGGCCACATAATCATCCCCGAAATGTGCCAACTCTGTGAATCTGGCTACGTAGTCGAGTACAGTCATCATCCCTTGTCTCAGCTAAAGGAACTCTTAGGCCTTCTCATGTCTAGCAGAAACTAGAAATTACTTCCCCATGAATAGTCTGCGAAAATCATCCCATGTCATAGTCTCCAAGTCCCTGGAAGTCGTGACCCACTCCCACCGTAGACCGGGACTCAAATTCCCTCAAGCCGGAAATGAAGGCGCCGTAATCCGAGTAGCATCCGAGGTAATCACCATACAGTCCGCGAGAATCCTCTTAACTGGCCGGAAACAATGGCCGGCCACCACCTGTCTCCTCCTCCCGTGAACGCTTCCCGAGGATGATGCTGTGCCTTGAACCTTGAGGTCATTAGCACCTTCCTTGACTCTAGCTGCATTAGCTCAGGCAATGCTGGTTATCGCAGCACTCCATGGCCTTCGTGCAGTTCCATCGCCTCCCATTCATTGCAGATCTGTGTGGCACGGCGGTGTATCGCGTGACTTTCGCCGCCAAGATAATAGAAAGCAAAGATGAAGAGGCATGCTCAGATTTGTCCAATGTTGTCTCACGTGCCAATAGGTAAAGGCTGAACATCAGAGGCCGGTAGGGCTACTCCAATCATTGGAGGTGGCTGAGTGGAAGTAAGAGCACATCACGATGGACTTTGTGACTCACTTGCCATGGACATTGCGGAAGCATGATGCGGTGTGGGTATAGTGGACAGACTCACCAAGTCGGCACATTTGCTGGCCTTGCGGATGGCCTTCACACCGAGGAATTCCTTCGCAGTCAGAGTATAATGGAGACGCGCGGTTTCCGCATGATCATTTGGCCCCATAGTATCTGATCGGGATGTTAGTGATATGCGATAGCCCAGTGGCATATACATTGTCATTATATGTTTATATACATGAGGCATTTATCATTTATCTTGTTATTTAAATTCAGGCTTCTAACTTGATAAAATCAGATCCTTGAATAGTTGGCTCCGCTTTATGTCATCTAGTATGTGACTTGCTAGTAAAACCTTAAAGCATAAGAACACTATTCTAAATAGTCCATAGTCCATAGTCGATCATTATTGTAGGAATAATAATGAAGTAAGACTTATGTTTTCTGAGAAAAGACCACGTTTTGCTGGTCATGAACATAAGATGTTACTCATAACGAAATGCATGTTAAGTTCATGTTATCGATCGACCGCTTATGAGAAATACCACATGATTATGTCATCAACAATTTCATTGCATTAGCGGTATTCAGTCCTTCGAATTACTCATGGATTCCTACATGAAGAACTTCGTGTCTTAACGTAGCTCAATGGCGTCTTTAACAAGATCGTAATACAGGCTATGGTTAGGCATGCATTAAATCATGTGGAGGAATGTGAGTGATAGTGAAGGAATTATCCCGCCTTTAATCGAGCGAGATGTCTATCGCTCCTCGATAAGTAAGACTGAGAAATGTATGATCGTGCTCAAATGAGATTGATAGGAGTTATCAATATCATTTGTTTAGTCAATCTACTTGAGAATAAAAAAACGATGAAGTTGTATAAAGATGACTTCATTCATGCTTTATGCTTAATCAAGACATCGTGTGACAAAGGACTAATATCATACTATGGTAAGGTTTTTTGAGTCATCAAATTCACTTAATTTGGGTAGTTATAATGTCTTGCTAGAGACCAATTATAACTGCGGGCTTAGGATATGATTCGGGGCCCGTCGCCACAATAGTGAACCTATGTGGTCACACATAAGAATGAAATCATAATGGATGCTAGGAAAGGCTCTTTAAATTCCCATGATTAAGCCTAAGCCAAGCCTAAGCCTTCCATTAATAGTTAATGGAATTTGCTTTAAATTGCTATCATCGATTCCAATAAAGGGTATCAAAGCTACCGTCAAGCTTGGCAGAAATTGATTTTTATAGCGTGATATAACGTGATTCGTTTAGTGAATTTGTTTTGCTATATGTGATATGCCATGATCCATTAGCTCATTCGCTTCTTTATAATCAATATAATCTGAGTCATGTTTTTTCAGATGAAGTCTCAGAACATCATATCGAAATTGAAAATGATTCGGCTCAAAAACTCTAATAGGATTAGACCGTTGATGATCATAATCAAATTCTCGTGGTTCTCAATGCGATTAGATCAAGTATAGCTTAATATTAATCAGTGACTATTGCACACACGTTGGGGACATTAAGAACGGATTGTTACATTATTTCCTTACTAAGTAGGATCAAGTATACACATTAATGTTAGACATTAAGATTCGACTGTTATATATTATTACACATTAAGTAGTATTGTTCCAAATTAATGATGGACTGTTAGACTAAGAGTATTCAGCATTGGTGAATGACTAGAATTATTAGTGTGGTTAATGATCAGGAGAAATTTCCAATCGCACCTACCATGCTAGCCTTAAAAATTTGCTTCTTATATGACTAACACAAAGAATCGGGAAAAGACCATATTCATAATCTGATTATGTGCTTAATGTGTTTATATTCAATTTTCATGGTGCATGTCATGGTCGTTCAATGTGATTGGCAGGTATTAATTATGGGTTTGTAATTTTTTAAATACGGCTTGCGTGTCGTTATTTTTTATTGACACAACATGTGTGTATCTTTTTCATTATATTCCCGCATACTACTACAGAGTCAAGAGAGCTTTTATTGACACAAACATGTGCGGTTCTTTATTATTTTAGCATAAAACAGCATACAATTATTACTGCTTTTAATGAAGAAGAACGAAGAATGGGGGGCCTGCTCATTTTTGGAGATGCTCCATAAAGCTAAGGTATTGGTAAAAGGTAATCCCGTGATCTCCATATCGCTTATGGAGATCACCTTTTAGAAACGGGCCATGACATGTAACGTTTACATTTATGCTTATTAATATGCTTGTATGTGATGCATGTATATGTTTATAAAGTTTGCCTAACAACTTCATAATTTCATCACATAAAATATTAAGTCATAAATGCCTTCCATAATTTAACACTTGTCAATACTTCGATCATCTTAATATAGTTTCTGCCAGAGCAGGGTGTATTGGGCCATCTTAGGAAGACATGATGGATAATGGTGATATCCATAAGATTGAATATGGTTAGACTTAACTAGGCTATCATAACGGTTTTGGGCTTAAGGGCATAAAAAAGAGTTTTCACTATTTAACTTAAGTTTAAGTGTTATGCCAAAGCTAAGCTTGAATTTAAGTCAAACGTGGATTTTCACCCACTAAGAAACTATAAGATTGTTTATGTGTTAATTAAAGAGTTATTAATTTTAGTGGGATTATTAAAGACCTCATTTATTAAATGCTTTGCATATTTTTGTACGTAGAATAATGGCATCAAACAACACATCAACATTTACTCTGTGATCTGTCCTTGAAAAGGAAAAACTTAATGGGACAAACTTCCTACCGGGTCTCAAATTCCGAGGATCGCCCTTAAACAAGAGAGGAAAAATGTATGTTCTTGATAATGAAATCCCTAATGAACCTCCCCGCTAGCAATGCCCCCACGACCAAAGGGATGCTTATAGTAAAGTACTAATGACTCGTGGATGTAACCTGCCTTATGCTTACAACCATGAACTCGAGCTTTAGAAGCAATTGAGGAAACGTGGAGGCATTTGATATGATGGTGCATCTCAAGGAATGTCCGTTCCCAAGAGCAAGCACGTCAAGAAAGGTTTACAACCACCAAAACATTGAATGCATGCAAGATGACCCTCGCACTTCAAGAAGTGCACATGTGCTAAAGATGAAGGGTCTCATCTATCAGCTTGATAAGCTTGGATCTCCTATTAGTCATGAGTTGGCTACTGATCTGATTCTAGGTTCATTACTTGAATCTTATGATCAATTTGTTATGAACTACAATGTGCAACATATGGAGAAATCTATTGCTGAGTTACATGGAATGTTAAAGAATGTTAAGACGAACATTCAAAAGACAAATCCAAGGCTATGGTCTGCAAAGAGGAAGGCGCTGAAAAGAAAAGGAAAGTGGCAAAGGCAATAAGGCCAAGAAAGGAAAAGGACAAACCAAGCCTAAGGCCACGGTTAAAGTCGCCAAGGAGGGAGTTTGCTTCTTCCGTAATGAACAAGGTCATTGGAAGAGGAAATTCTGTAAAGCTCTACTTGAAGACCAAGAAAAGAAGAGTACGAGGCTACCACTCTCAAGTATTTATGTTATAGAAGCCTAATCCGTCTACTGGCCATGGTATTAGATACTGGATGTGGATCTCACATTTGTGTAAATATGCAGGGCTTGCGAAGGAGTAGATCATTGGTTAAAGGCAAAGAGGACCTATGAGTAGGGAATGGAGCAAGAGTTGTTTCTGACAATGTGGTTTATGGCTCAATTACCAACGGACTTGTTTTCCAAATTAAAGAATTGTTGTTTATGTGCTCTGTGACTTAAAACATTATTTCACTTTCTTGTTTGCAGACGTGATTTCTTACTTTATTATTAAGAATAATATTTTCTCCATCTATAATGCAGACATTTTTTATGGGAATGCTCATTTATCTAATTTGTCTCTACGTTTCTAAACTCGGGACAAGCCCATTTATAACATCGATACTAAGAGTAAGTTCAAGTCCAATGACTTGAATCCAACCTACTTTTGGCGTTTGTCGTTGGGCCATGTCAATGAGAAACGCATCTTGGAAGCTCCACTCAAGACGGGCTAGTACATTCATTTGGCTTAGAGTCATTTAGAAACATGTGAATCTTTTACTGTGCAAACTAATTCAAGGCTCTACGGGATTACAAGAAGAGGGATAATGACTTATCGGGCCTTTATACATACGTGTTTGTGTGGACCAATAAGCTCAATTTCTAGAGGAGGTTATCAACACTTCATTACTTTTACCGATGATTTTAGTAGATATGGTTACATCTACTTAATGAAGCATAAGTATGAATCGTTTGAAAAGTTCAAATTATTCAAGAATGAAGTACAAAATCGCCTTGAAAGAATATCAAAAACACTTCACTCGACGAGGTGGTGAATATTTAAGCCCAAATTTCGATGATCATCTTAAAAATTGTGGGATAGTCTCACAACTCACTCCACCTGGAACACCACAATGGAATGGTGTATCTAAAAGGATAAATCGAACTTTATTATATATGGTTCGATCTATGATGAGTCGAACAGATCTTCCAATATCCTTTTGGGGATATGCATTAGAGACTGCTGCGTTCTTATTGAATAGAATCCCATCAAAAGCGGCTGAGAAAACAGCATATGAGTTGTGGATAGGAAAGCGCCTCTTGTTGTCTTTTTCTCAAGATTTCCAGTCGTGAAGCTTATGTAAAGTGTCGCTTCGATAAGCTAGCATCCAAATCGACAAGTGCTTATTTGTGGGGTATCCAAAGGAAACAAAAGGGTACTACTTTACATCCCATTTGAGAATAAAGTGTTTGTTGCTCGTGAATGGAGTATTTTTTGGAAAGAGAGTCTTCACTTCCAAAAGAGTCGCTGGGAGTAGGACATCTCAAGAAGTTCAAGAACCACAAGTTGCCACCGAGCCTTCCATGGAAATTCTACAAGACTCACAACCAGTTGTTAAGTCGACATCTTCTGCACAAGGCCCACCAAGGTCCAGTAGGATTCATCATGAGCCCTAAGAGATATGGATTTCTCGTAACTGACGACAAAACCATAGAGCTTGTGGATCAAGATGAGCCCACAACCTATCATGAGGCAATGATGAGTCCAGATTCAAAAATGGCTTCAAGCCATGAAGTCTGAGATGCAATCAATGTACGATAACCATGTTTGGAATTTGGTTGATCCACCTGAGGTTGCTAAGGTCATTGGTTGTAAATGGGTTCATAAGATCAAACATGATATGACCTTCAAGTTTCGACTTGTTGCAAAAGGTTTCAAACAAACTCATGGTATTGACTATGATGAGACCTTTTCACCTATTGTTATGCTTAAGTCTATTAGATTCTTCTTGCCATCGTTATGCATTATGATTACGCTTAGATTTGGAAAATGGATGTCAAAACAAAGGTTTTTAATGCGAAACGCACTCGAGGATGTGTACATGACACAACCCGCAGGGTTTTTTCGGATCCTAAGTATCCTAATAGGTGTATGCTTCTCAAAGATCCATTTATGGATTAAAGCAGTGCCACGGTTGAATCTTTGTTTCATGAGGTCAAGTAAAGAGTTTGGCTTTATGAAAATGAAGATGAGCCTTGTGTATACAAGAAGTGCAGCGGGAGGACTGTTCTTCTCAGTGTCAGATGGACAAACATCTTACTCTATTGAAATGATATCCTACCTTGCAGAGTGTCAAGTCTTGGTTGTAAAATGTTTTTCAATGAAAGACTTAGCTAGTCGCCAAGTATCCTAGGCATAAAGATTTATGTAGATATCTCAATGAAGGTCTGCTCGAAATAAAGTGGGCATATGTATAAGTAAGCAAAGAGGTTTAACATGCAAGATCAAGAGAGTGTTTCCTTTTGCCAATGTCTCATGGCATTAAGCTCAGTAAGTCTCAACATGTCTCAATCATCAAAGGATTCCAGAGAGAGCACATGGATAAAAATCCCATATGCTTCAGCTATCGTCTATCATGCTTATGCTTCAGACCGCACGATGTCTCCTATGCTCTAAGGCGACAAGTAGATTCTGCAAGATCCGTGTGGAATGGGCCACCGGATAGCTCAAGAATATCCTAAGGGCTATGAGAAGAAACTACAAGGATATTTTTTTATCTATGGTGGACAAGAAGGCGAGCTAGTTATAAGTGGTTATACCGATGCCGGGTTTTCACCCGACTTTGATGACTTTAAATTCGCAACTGGTTTTAGGTTTTGTTAGAATGAAGGTGTTGTGAGTCGAAAGTTCCAAGCAAGACACCGTAGCCGATTCTACTACAGAGGCTGAGTGCATAACTCCGCCGATGCGCCTATGAGGCGCTGATCAAAAATT
Organism: Tetrastigma voinierianum; assembly: GCA_016808115.1. Lineage (NCBI taxonomy): Eukaryota > Viridiplantae > Streptophyta > Magnoliopsida > Vitales > Vitaceae > Tetrastigma > Tetrastigma voinierianum. The sequence continues at coordinate 59,707 of JAEQBH010003412.1, forward strand.
TCTTAGACCGGGTGTCGCTCCATATTACAAACCAAGGGATTTTCTCTATTGTGACAATAATAGGGCTATTGCTCAAGACAAGGAGTCCAGATCACATCTGATCCAAACACACCTGCCGCTTTCCACCTCATTCAGAGATCATTGAGGAGGATGTGAAGATATGTAGAGTTCATACTGATGACAATACGCCGATCCTTGACTAAACCTCTTCCATGTGGGGCCAAAGCACTTATAGTCATACTTTAGATCGATGTGGACATTTGATTTATGCCCGATCAGGGCTTAGGCAGTGAGATTGTTAGTGATATGCTCTAGCCCAAAGGGCATATACAGATTGTCATTATATGTTTATATACATGAGGATTTATCATTTTATCTTGTTATTTAAATTGCATTTAACTTGATAAAATCATATCCTTTCAATAGTCAGCTCGCTTTACGCTTTCACTATATGACTCTGACATAGTAAAACCTAAGGCATAAGAATCACTATTATAAATAGTCCATAGTCGATCATTATTGTGGAATAATAAATGAAGTAAGACGGTTATGTTCTTTCCGAGAAAAGACCACGCTTTGCTAGTCATGAAGATAAGATACTGTAACGAAATGCATGTTAAGCTCATACATTGATCGACCCTCTATGAGAAATACTACATGGATTATGTCATCGCACTTCATTGCAAAGAGTGGTATTTAAGTCCTTCGACTCGAATTCACCATGGCCATGAGTGAACCTTGTGTGTTGACGTAGCTCAATGATGCCCAACATGATGGTACGCGTTTCATGGTCGGGCACAAGAATCATGTGGAGGAATGTGGAGCTTATTAGTTAAGGATTTTGTCTCGCTTCTTAATTGAAAGTGAGATGTCTTACTACTCGATAAGTGAGGTCGAGAAAATGTAATGGGCTGTATACCGAATGAGATCGATAGAGCTATCATTATCATTTATTCAGTTCATTCCATTCTGAGAATCAAGAACGATTAAGTTGTATAAAGATGACTTCATCCATGTGCTTTGTAGTTTAATCGAGACATCAGACAAAGGACCAATATCATACTATGGTAAGGTTTTCTAAGTCATCAGATTCCACTTGATTTGGGTCATATAATGTACTGTTAGAGACCAATTATAACTCAGGCTTAGAATGATGATTTTGCCCTACTGCCAACATTGAGTGAACCTATAGGGTCACACATAAGAATGAGCTATAATGGGATGTTAAAATACTTTTTCTTTAGCCCGTGATTAAGCCCAAGCCCAAGCCCAAGCCCAAGCTCATTAATAGTTAATGGAACCTGGTTTAAATTCGTTTTAATAAAAAGGGTTTGGGAGGCTTGATATAACAGGTTTATCATCTACAAGTAGGTGGTTCTTTTGAAGTAGTTTTTTAGAGAGAATTCTTTTAGAGTTTTGGAAGACACTAAGGTATCTTTAGTTTTCTCTCGACAAAGACCTATCATTAAGGTGCCAAGACATCCATCCCATCCATTAGTCGTCCGGTGATACCTTTAGAGGGCTTTTGCACACTCGTATCGCTCTTAGCTCGTTGCGCTGATTTTTTCCAAAAGGAGTTCGCTAGAGCCAATGCGGTGTGTGATCACAAATCAGCATCAGTAAAAATGATTCGACGAAGAGTGTAAGATCTAGATTTCCTTGATTCATTGTTTTGTTTCATCAAACCGCTTGAATCCTGATGCAGTTTAGTGTTAAATTTTTTTATTTCGCTTGCTTTCTTCTTTATCGCTGATTCAACACGGACCTCGCTATACCCGCTTCCGAAGAGCCTGTAAGGCCATGGGGACACAACCATCGGCGAGTACCGCCATCCCTAGACGAATGGTCAACTGTGAGCGGACTATTCAGATTTAGGAGGAGCCATGCTGAAGCATGCGTCCTAGATCTTGGAAGGGTAGCTGGAGGAGCACTCGCCCTCGGGGTAGAAGTTCATCTATAACAACACTATCAAGCGAGTATCTCGTGATAGCGCCTATAAGGCTCTATATGGGAGGCCATGTCGATCACCCGATATGTCGATTGTATAGTGGTAGCTCCATCATTATCCAGATTGATTGGGAGACACTGGAGGCGGTGGTGATGATCCTAAGATCTTCTTACCGCCTCGTAGACGACAAAAGAGTTATTACTGAGATATCACTGATCACTCTAGAGTTCGAAAGGGCGATCATGTCTTCGGAAGGTGATGCCTAAGAGAGGAGTGATCGACCTCATAAATGGTGGTTGTTGTCGAGGTACATTAGGACCCCTTCTCGAACTTTTTAGAGGGTGGGCTTGCTGTTATCTAAGAAGGCGACAATCGAAGTCACATATGTTAGTTTTTTTCCATATACCAAACCCTCAAATTTGCTAGTTAGTTATGTAGCCTTATACTTTCTTGTAGCCATGTCACTATGGATAAACTTGCTTGATTAAATAAACCTTTCGTGTTCGTGATTCAAAATAGATTCATCTGGTTAGACATCTCCTGGGGCGCACAAAAGCCCATACAAAGAGAGAAAATCTTCAATGTGAAGTCCAGTATCATTCCTACAGAGATTACAAGAATTTGAAACAATCCTACCCCAACTTCAAGTTCTATGCTATTTACCAAAAACTGATAGTGAAAGCTTTATCTAGAAAATAAAGATTCTAGACTATTAATCCAAAAATATAAACTGAATAACATGGAAAACAAATCCATTAAAATAATTAAAATATCGGACTGACTGTTCCCCCTGAGAAATGAAAACTATCAAAGAATTACAATGAAACAAATTTCAATTCCTACGAAGTACATTGCTGTTTTTATTGATGGATCTAGATTTGTCCAAGATTGCTCTAAATGTTATAAATATTCATATTCACTGGTTAGAGAAGCCCTTGCTTCTTCAAGCTCAAGATCGAACTGGTTGTTTGTATTTCTATGATCTTCTTACAAGATCCGGGGTATTTTTCTTTCTCAATACTTCACAATCTACTTTCGATGACTTAGATCTTTTTGTTTTCCTCTCTGTGATTTTGCAAAATTTCTACCACTTAATTGGTGACTCATCCTCCGCATCTATTGGTTCTTCCTTTCTTGATTAGATCTCGCCAATACCTGGTTGGGAGCTTCCTTAGATTTGAGGTGAATCCTCTCGATTATTTGTTGTTAAATACTCCACTCCAACTTCACTGTGAGCGAATGGAGTGATTTAACAAATGAACTTTCAGGACTCTGTAAGAGGTTCATCAATGGTAGCCCAACATACCCATAAGTGAATGCTCTTAGCTCGTGGAATTCAACTTTGTGTCACGCAGAGGCAATCCCGAAATCAAAGCAAGATCCACCCTTAAACTGCATTCGTACTACCATTGGGAACTTTATAGAGTCAAAACAATACCACAAGTAAATAAATCATAAACTCCAAATAATTCTCTCCAGATTTTAAAATACTTAACTAACGGTAATCGATCCAAATTTCAGCTGCGTTTCTAATTACTACATCACAATTAATAATGGAGCACGACATACATCCACTTAGTTCCACTAAACTAAGAAGAAATGAATCTACAAATTTGTCTAGGATTTCACAATTTTCAGTAGTAATTTTAAGGAAGAAAAATAACATAAATAAAAACTAGCCTTCCAATCGCTTCGCACAGTCACCGACAGATCCGTAAAAGAAAAGAAAAACAAAAAGAAATGAAAAGCAAATCACTCTAAACTATACAATGAACCCTTCTTCTCTCTCCTGCCGGTGTCAGAGTGAGTGCTAGAGGTTACTTACTATCATCATCATTTATCCGTCAAAAGAAATGGGCCGACGCATTAAAGATCCGTGTAGAATTCAGAAGAAAAAGCCCAGATTATCGCCTTAGGTCACGACTCGGTTATGTCATGGTCTGATTCCCTTTATCCGTCCACCGCCATGCACGTTTCGCCACTAGGTTTCTTAGAAGCTCGTTGATTATGGTCGGTCTCAATTGTGGCCTCGCGACCTCTTTGGCCCATTTGTTCTCAGAATGGATGTCGCGACCTTAGTCTCACGCCACTGCTTGTTGTTCCCTTCTACCCGCAATTCCTGAGTCATGATCAATTTTAGGTTGCAATCCCCTTTAGTTGTCACCACTTTAGTTATGAGTCAGACTCTTTCCTGTTACATTGCACATCGCTGACCTCGCTTTAGGTTGTGACCACATTTCTGCTTCTACCGCTCTCACTCGGGGTCGTGACTTTCTTTTTCAGGTTGCGATCTCCTTTTTGGTCTTCTGCCTTGATATGTTCAGAATTTAGGTTGCGACCTCAATAATTGGTCGCGACTGCTTTTGATAGCCCCTTGCCTTTAAACCGGTCGTGACCTCAATATGACGCCGCGGATCTCACGCCATTCTTCGCTGCGGTGTTGTCTCACTTCTTAAACATAAGTGCACCCGGATGTCGATGCTCAGGTCGTCAGACCTCGCGATTGGTCAGCGACCTCCTTGAGGTTCTTTGACTGGACAAGTGGTCAGAATCTCCGCTTTCTTGCAGACTCGTTACAGGGGTGTTTCATGTTAATACCTCAATACGCTGCTAGCTACGGCTGTAATACCAAGAGTTTCTTTAGGTCGCACCTTCGCGATCGTCGCACTTTGAGGTTCTCGAGCGACATGAACGTAATCTCCATTTTCAAGCAGGACCTCCTTTCTGCTCTCGTGCTGAATTCTTCCAGCTTGCTGATTTTCGCTATGTCAGATTCTTTCTCGGCAAATTAAATTTACAAACCACCCATCGTTTCCGCATATGAATCAACAATTATATTGTAATATACTCAGAAAAAATGGATTAAAAATCAAATGGAGTTTTTAGACTCATCAAATTTCAAACTTAAAATTGCTTGTCCCTACAAAGATAGGGGGAAAGAGCGAAATTGTTTGTCCTCAACAATGTTTAAATTTTAAGGACATTTTTCTGATTCACTCATGCCTATCTTATTCCACCTTCTAACTTGAAATAGGAGATAGCAACATCATTTTAAAATTTCACTGATTTAAGAAAAAGGAATGGTTTCCACTTCTATCATAAATCTATGATGAAATCATGTAGTTTAAACAAATTTTTATTCAACAGTCTTGTTCGTGTGTGTGCGGTGTCTTCAATCCTTTTCATCTTCTTACGTTTAATTTAAGTAATCTTCCGGGAGTCTCCTTAGAAAACTCGGTCAAGGTCCCATAGGCTTTTTCCTTTCTTTTCATATTGATCTCCACTAATGTAAGTAAATTCATCCTTCAAGATCAATGAGGTCTTTTCAGGCTGTAAATGTTGGCTGTGGTAATTGGGTAGATACGGAAAACTTGAAGTTGCAAATTACCTAGTTTCCACTCTTTCTTCTACCTGATTGCCTTTAGCTTTCATTCTTTTCCTTCTGTGTACTGTAGATTCTTCTCAATCTTGGCCTGGTGCATCTTTTTGAAATCTTTTTATGGAATTTTGATTGCCACTTGCACCTTATCAGGCCAATTCTCTTGTTCTATAACTCTTTTGCTTCTGTTTTTCTAAGAATGGGAATAGTGCAATGTTTTGTCTTCTTAGGCTTTCTATCACCCTTAGAGAACTTTGGGTTAGCAACTCCCATACCAGTTGGCATTAGGTACTGAAAAGTTAAACACTCCCTATTTGTTTCTAAATTGTTCAAAGGAGATAGACCACAAGACAAAACTGAGTTCCCCTTTTTCTCACTCTTCTTCTTCTTCCCTAATGTTTATTATTTCTTCCTCCTACCTTGTAATATGGAGTCATTTTTCCCCAAACTTGTTTCTTCCTTTACGGGGGTGAGGACCTTTCTGTGCCGAACCGATAATTTGGGCCTTTGCCGCAGATATTGCAAGGAAGGGTCTGTGTTTTCGCTTGCCGCCATTTGAAGAACTAAGGCTTGTTTGGCCCAAAGCATGGAACTAGAGTGGTGCCTTAGCATATATTGAGGGTAGGCTTGGAAAAGCTCAAACTACCAAGGATGGCCTCTATCACTTCTTGTTGGTTGTTTTTACCTAAGATTTCGCCTCAATCAATAATCTAACAAGTTTTAGGACCGTGAACTCTTAATCATGAATTTCCTAGAAGATGTTCCTAATTCTTCTCAAAGTTTCATGAGTTTTGTTGACCAAGTGTATTGTTTCTTCAAGACTTACACGTGATTCACCGTTTGGTATACATACTTTCATCCATTTCATTGTCTTTCAAGATTATCCCTTTTTTTCCAATTTTAAAATCTAAACTGATTTTAAATAAGGCTGGCAATTCCTGTCTACCCATTAAGTCTATGCCTCTTATTTTTCCTCGCATTTAATTTATGGAAAATTTGTCATTTGTTCATTATTCAAAGTAAGGTTCTAATAATTAAGTACATTAACAGAAATGACACAAACACAAATTTCTCCAAATTATACCATCCATTAAACAACACATAATTATTCACAATCACCATTCAACAATGCAAACAAAATCTAACAAGCAAAGAAGGTAAACTATCAAATGAAAATGCACAAACACAGGACAATTCGATGAACACATGATTTTTAAGAAAATTTGGCAAAAGGATGGAGAATATGCTAGAAAATTTTTAGTTCCTTTTCTTTCAGTTGAGGTATAATGTTAGGAGGTCTACTCAAACCGCCAGCCGGATCCACCTGGGAAATTTAATCTCGCAGCTGGCTCTCGAATGCAAGGGGATTTTTCCTTTTGCATATATCTCACTATTTAGCTGCACTGCACTAATGAGTGTGTCTTGCTTCTTCCCCACCTGATTCACTGTCCTTCACTTGTAAATACACTCTAGCGCTGACAAATCTTGATTGATCGTCCAAGCTCTCCAACCGTGATTTTTCTTCATACGCTTCATCATTGGCCCTCTAAATCACGATCTCTATCCTTCATTAATTTCTCAAATTTTCGGTCTGTTCCCCTATAGAGATATTTGAAGCCTTCAATCTTCCCTGAGCATACCCTCATTTTCTGCTTCCTTCGTCTTCAGTATGTTGAGAAGATCTGCATCTCTCTTGCAATTGATCATTGTGAAATGCCCATTTTTGTATCTTATTTTCCAAGCATTTTTTCTTCTCTTCTTCAAGTGTTCTTCCACTCTTCTTCTCCTCGAGCTTCAATTTTGCTCCACATATGTCTTTTCTTTCTAGCTGCAGCTTCTAAAATCTTCTTAACTGCTGTCTCTTTCCCATTTATGCTCTCTTCCATCCGCTCTTCATCGACCTGAGCATTTCCATAATTTTTATGTTATCTTCTCGGTCTTTAATTCTTCTTTTTCATAATAAGAAAAGTTTTTGTACCCTGTGATAGGAATGGATCAAAGGGCTCATCCTAAAATGTGCTTCCTCTGCCACTACTGGATGGATATCTTCTGGTATTGCCTCCATCTCTTGTCTCATTCCTCCCTTAATCGCTTTCCTCGCTTCAAAGATCCACCTCCATTATTTTCTTTCTCGCTTTTTTCCTTTGGGTCCCTTGTCACCTTGGGCTAGGTCGAGAGAATCGGAGGGCATTTCTTTCTCTCCTCCCATTCCCTTCACCCCTGCCAAGAGAAAAAGTCTGATGATGCTGGTATGGTGAGGGATCAGCCCTCTCTTGTTACTGTGGTGGTAGCCTCTAATGGACTCTTTATAATCAGGATTCCTATGTTCATATTATATCCTTTCAAAAAGGTATATAAAATGATGGCCTCGTTCCTCGACCTGAGCAAAGTAAAGATGTTTTGCAGAATCACTATAGAGCGTATGAAGTAGGAAACCAGACCTTGCTTCTTCGGGCTGAGGGCTCCCTTTGATCGCGCTGCCCTTCGTGGCCTCCATTTTCCTCTCCGCAAATTTCAACAAGTTCCCAAGATCTTTCATATTGGATTTTCACCATCTTCTTACTTCGACCGTGCTTGATCCTCACTTAAACATTTCATTGATCCCGTCTATGTCTCGATAAGGGTACCCAAAACACTCACATAGACCTAATCCCTCCCTTCACGCCCACCATATTTGCAGGCTGGGAACTCCAAAAGAGAAGAAAAATCGGCGCCTTGTGTCTACGGGTGAAGAATCCTCAATCTTTTCATTACCTCCGAAAAACGGGGGAATCGCTTCCCCAAAACTTTTCACCCATGAATTCTCGTCAAACAAAAGATCTGTCCCACACCAGGAGGCGCCTTTGAAACCTAAGTCTCACGCCTTCCTGCTGTTTCCTTCTCTTACGCGCTCATTTATACTTTGTGTTTCTCGGTGTTCCCGCAGGGTCCCGGCCGTCTCTTCTTCCTCCGGGGCTAGGTTCCTTAGTTCGACATTGACTTTCCCCAGGTTGAGGTTCCAATCAACCCTTCCAATTACTTTGATGACTTCTGAATGATAATTCTCACAACGCTTATTAAGATTTGGCGATGCCAGCAAGCGTCGCCTGATTTACGCCATGAGTGAAGGATTTGTGAGGGTACCTCCGTTCACTGGTTTTAGGTTTATAAGACTGAAACGATGGATGTAGAAGTGGAAGAGCTGAAACGAAAGCTTTCAAGGCTCAATATCAGCGGATTTGCCACTCTGGGGGTCGCGACATTAAATTTCGAGTCTCAATTACCCATTCACTAAATGTTGGTCTTTAATGTCATGACGCCCAAACGGAAAAGTAGTTTAAACCCACCTCATACATTTTAATACCGGTCGCAATCCCAAAAATTTTTGTCAATGATGCAATGTGGCTTGCCAATGATGCAGATGTGGTCGTTAACTCAATCTTTAACTGCTAAGTACCTGTTCTCTAACTTTATCGGGTTTATGTTCCACTGTCATACCTATGAATTGATGTCATGACTTAAATATGGATGAGCTCCTAAAAACTATATTGTGGCCTGTAAAATTTTTTTCACTGAGACTATATTCATTTCTATCCTGTTACACTTTTGATAGCCTATTTACTACAGTAATTTCTGTGTCTCCTTGAACAATTAAATTCACAACACTCAATTCACTAAACCAATCAAAACAAATACAATTCAATTGATATTCATCATTCAAATATTCACCAATCCATCTTCTACTGAGCATCATAGCCTCAACCATAAGAAAGTGTAAAATTGAAGCATAAAAAATAAATAAAAATTTCTTAAACCTCTAATCGTATGCTATATCGAGACAAAATTTAAATAATCCAAGAAGAGAGCATCGCCCCTTGTCTCTCGTATCGGAAGTTTGATCGTAGATGTTCCTCCTTTAACATTCTATTGTCCAAACTGAAAAATTACTTAATTTGCAAATAATGAATAAAGTACACAAAGCTATTAAAACTTTCACTATTAAAAGAATAAGTGGAAAACTTAACAAACCGACGGGATCGGCTTCTCCCGCCAAAGTCGCGTCACCTTTAGTCTTTACTGACTCGCTGCCACTATATTTCGTTTCATCAAATCTTTCATTCCAAAACCAGGTCATTCTTTCCATTTGCACATTCTTCAAAGGTAATTTTTTAATCTTTGTTCTATTAACTTTAAATTCCTCATGATTGTCGTCTCTAAGCGCCACTGCCCCCTGTAAAGTATTGTACTTGACACTACTATATGGTCCAATTCATTTTCGATTTAAGCTTCCTGAAAGAAGCCTTAAAAAGGGAGTTAAACAATAAGATTTGATCTCCCGCTTAAATTCTCTCCTCAAACTTTTGATCATGCCATTTTGTAAGTTTTTATCCCAGACTCAGCAATTATCATAGGCTTCATTCTCAACTCTTCCTCCAATTCATTTAGCGAAGGGGCCCCTCTTCTTGAAGCAGCTTTGAAAATCATCAAAATTTAGCTTCTTGATGGCCTTACATAGTTTGGTATTTTAGCTCAAGAGGAAGGTATAAGGTTTTTCCAAAGACAGTTTCTATATGGGACATTCAATGGGAGTTTTAAAGCAAATCCTCAGATGCCTAGGAGTGCATCATCAAAGCTTTAGAGATCAATCTCTCTTGACGATCTTACGCCTTTCAAGAATTTTTCTTTATTCTCGGTTGGAAATTTCAAATGTTCATTTGTTTGATATTTATGCTTGAAAGTCTTATAATGTAATGACAATTACATTCACCCATGAGTCGGGTCAACACCTGGTTTGAAGTGGCTTCCTCCACTATTTATTATAGTTGCGTGTCCCCAAATCGTCAGAATTACTTTTCAGAAAATCCCATAATCAGTTAGCATCATTTTAGATATCAAACTGGTTGCTCTCAACCCATTTTGGATACATAATCTACAAATTTCAGGAGCATGTATATATTTCCAACAGTTCTGGAAAAGACCCCATAAAATCTATTCCCCATCAAATAGTCAGACCACCAAGATACTTTAAGGGCATTTCATGCCTACTTCATACATTTCCCATTCTTGGCATTGATCAGCGCCGCTCAACCTTAATATTCAAAAACAGTCCTTGAAAATATAGCCACAAAATCCGCATCGAGAATCTGTGGCTGTTTTATTTCCTCGCAAAATGTCTCCATATGGTGATGCAGACTCCCTGTAAAACTTTGCTTACTTCACCTTCTCGTACACACATCTTCCGACAGATCATATCGCTGGTCTTCTAAACAAAGCAGGGTCATCCCGTGATGGTACCTGGGCTGTCAGCCCTTAGCTTTTTTCTCTCGCTAGTAGCTGAAACTGGTATACACCCACATGCTGCGCTTCACAATATCAAGATATTTAAGGTGATTGAGGACATTGAATAACCGCTCTATCCTCGAAAATTTTTCTCGTTATTTCTTTCTTCTTTATAGAGCAAGTGCTTTTTTCCACACTTTTGACAAGTGATTTGGGGGCTATCACATTGTCACAACCCTTTTCATTTCTATTTTTAGATCAAATTCCTGTAATAACAATACCCACCTAATCGCCTCGTTTATTTTCTTTGCCATTAGATATTTAATGTTGAGCAAACATCATGTGTATAAATAATACGAACTCCAAAATGTATGGCCTAAATTTTCACATGCAATGTTTATCGTTTATCTCCTTTCAGTAGTGTATAATTTTCTTCTGAGCTTCATTGAAGGTTTTGTTGGCATAGCATATGGCCTGAATAACTATCTTTCCTGCCCCGTCACAGCTCCCATCAGAAAAATCACTCTGGCATCACACATGATTTCAAATTCTTCGTTCCAATCTTTGCTTTTCTCCCATAATGGGAGCTTCAAACTAGTCTGATTTGATCTCTTCAAAGAATCTTGGAAGTGATCTAACAAAATTGAACTTGTATCTTTTCCAAGAATTTGCATAGTGGTTCATACTTTTATAGTCCTCGAGCAAATTGTAAAATCCAAAGATGTCCTAAGAAACTTTCTAATTCCCTCATCGCTGGTAATGACCATTTTATAATTCGGAAACTTTTGCTTGGTTCACTTCCTGCACCCGCGCATAAATCATATTTTAAGAGAACCCTTCGTTACTACAAATTGGCTTTCCTAATTGAGCTGATTCTTGTCTCGGGCACTCAGCACATCTGTCCCAAGTTATGCAGACCATTCAGAAACTAGATCCATACACCGTGGAATCATCCACTGCAGACTCACAACTTTCCGCCAAAATCAGAAAATATAGATCATGCACCTTGGAGCACTGTGAGCATTACACAAATCAAATGGCATTTTCTAAACCAAAAGTACTAAATGGGCATGTAAAGGTGGTTTTCTTCCCATCCTCGTGCAATGAAATTTGGTTATATCTAGAGATCCATCGAGGTGTTGTAAGGAGGTGTCCTGGGCCAACCAATCCAGCATCTGATCACTAGTAAGTGAAAAACATCCCTTCTCGTTGCGCATTTTAATTTTTTTGTAGTTTAAATACACACCCTCCATCCTGCCACAATTTTGTAGAATTCAATAATTTTTTCATTTCGATCACAGCTGAATCCGCCTTTCTCGAACCACATGTATTAGGCTCACCCCAAGAACTATATGATATAGCATATAGAAAACTCTGATTCAACTATCTTTAATTTTTATTAAACTTTTCATCAGAGTTTAGCTTCCTCCTTGATACTTCAATAGAAGTTTTTGCAAATGGAAGGGATCACAATTTATTCTAATTTACTCAAGCAATAGCTTCCAGGATTTTCTTACTTTCAGCAGCTTCTTCTCGTTTCTTCAGATTCGCCAATGTGCCTGAGAGGATGATTTGTTTTTCTTTTTCTGTCGTAAGAAATCATATTTCAAATGGATCAAAATCAATATTAACCCTTCTCGCATCTAGTTTCTCGCAAGAAGTTGGCCCCACTGCGATACATCATCTCTTGAATGTTTTCATTCATGTCAGACTGCTTCTTTGTTATACAAACCTGAAGGTGTAAGATTTCACAATCAATACTCTGGGAGGCTCCAAAATCACCAATTTCAGTCAGATAGAATGTTGAAGAGCATGCGTAATTCAATTCAACACTTAGGAAGACTTATTGTTTTCTGGTAGCCACAACCTCTCGATCTACATCGAGTGTTCCAAACTCCTATTAAGATTAAAGTGCACTATTCATCCCCACCCTGAGTCAGCCACCCTTCTCCCATTTATTCATCATGCCCAAATAAGTGATAAGTCTTCCTAGCAAAGAAGGAACCCTGAAAAGTCTTCTTCATCTTCATAATCAAACCATTAGTGGAAGTATGAATTTTCCCACCTGACAAAATACATTCTAAGAAAATCACCTTCCACAGTTAATGATCCTGTCACCATTTGTGAATGTGGATTTGTTGTCAGTAAGCTCCCAAACTATCTTGCACCATCAAACAGAGGTATTCAAATTTATATTAGCACCGTAATCGACAAGGGCCTTCTTGACTCATATTTCCCATGGAGCGTGAATTGGTGAAACTGCTTGTGTCCTTCATTTTTGTCGGAGCTTTGTTGATAATGTACTATAGTGAGCAATCAGTTCACTATTCCTTCCTCAGCTATTTTCCTTTTCTCTAAGTATCTCCTTCTAAATTTTGCAATAGTTAGGTACTGGGTTTATTACCTCTCAGTGGATATTATTTCATCTTCTTGAAGATGTCCAAGAACTGGGAACCACTTTCCTTTTGCTTCTTGAGCCCCTGGGGAATGGCACCGAGGTGTGGTTGGCCGGCATCCTCCTTCCGCTTATGCCTGTACTACTCCTTCAAAATGTTCTACCTATATCTCTTCTTTCGCTCAGAGTCTCATGCTCTTCTCTTCTTCCTTCCTTCTTCCTGCTCTGATCGCCTATACTTTCCTTCTTTATTGTCATGTTGCCCACTTCTTAACTCAATCGCCATGTACCCTTTGGATCTCTTGAGCCACTAGGAAATTCTTGCACTCGCTTCATTTGCACAATGGCAATATCACCTACTCAGGTCTCCAAGCCCTTCTGGCTGAGTCACTCTCAGGATCCCTTCTTAAAACACTGAGTATTAGGACGTGAGCTCCTGTGTCTAATGTAACTCTTCATGGAAGTGTAGCAGCCCTCTTACTGTCCCCCATGAACTAAGGTAACATTTGTCCTTCAAAATGCTGGGTCCTCCTCGACTCCTCGATGATTAAGGGTTTTCCAAAAGATGATTGGTCCCTTTCTGATAGTTTTTAGTAAGACTGTCAGATATTGAGGTCGGTTTATCATTAGTGGTCTGATTAGTTTCAGAACAGCTGTGATCTTGCACGTTAACATTGATAAATGCCGAGAATTTACGACTCACTCATTAAAATAGTAGTATCAGTGAGCGATAGGCGAGGTTTGCAGGCAAAATGTGAGGAAAACAGAGGCAAACCAATTTTCATTTATATCATAAAATTTCGCAAGTGATTGCTGTGGCACTCAAACTATAGTAAAATTTCAATCCACAATTTCTTACATATTAATGCTAGTTACAATTTGCCAATATAGCTAAATTTCGAACACAGAGGTAGCTGGCACTGACTCTGTGCCTGTACGCCATGATAGCCACCCCTCATCAGTACAGGTCTTCTGCTCATGATATCAAAATCCACCCAGGCAGGAACATACCCCAGTTTTTTGATATGATCAAACTGGTTCGGTTTTTACTTATCTGAATGAGCCTAGCATCCTGTTGTAATCATGGATTTTGAATGGTTTCTGTACTTCACATAGAGTCAAGCGATAAGTCACCTGTGAGAATCTTGTAACTGCTAATCCATTCTAAAGTTGCTTTGCAGCTTGTTTTAAATAAGAGCTTCCAGCTTCCTCTTCCTTCTTTCTCTCCTGAGTTGCAGTCAGGTCCACACTCTCAGACATTAACTCAACAGGATGCCAGTTAAGCTTTCCTCAAGTTTGAGAATGATGGCTTACTGTGGTGGTTTACCAGTAACTGAGCAACTCACCCACATAGGTACCCATTTATGTCGCCACTGTTATTTTAACGTCTTTTCTGTGCGCAGAATTTCAAACATAGTTTGATTGCGATGACTCAATATTCTGAGATTTGATTGCCTGTTGATGAAACAGATAAATGCTAACCACCGAATGATTAATGCTGCATTCGATCGACTCTTCAATAGAAGTGGCTGTGTTGCTTCGGATAGTTTCAAAGAAAGATCCTGGCTTTAGCCTTTGATTTAGGAAAACAGCTGCTCCACGGAGAAGAACCTCATGAGTTCTGGACACCTACTGCTCAAGTTGTTACCCAAGCCTTCTCACAAGATCATGAATAATTGAACCCAACAAATTGTAACTTAATGAAGTCTCTATTTGATTTTCAAGATGTTGACTAGTTTCTCGTGGGATGAAAACCATCCTGTAGTGAATTGATCTTTAGATCGTTATATCACAAAGCATGGATTAGTGCAGAGTGAATGAGAAATGTTTCATGATCCTGATCATCTGTCGCACACTGGTCTCAATTGACCTGCGCCACCCAGGTGATCCGAAATCAACAAAATTGTTTCATATTCTCCTACTGTCAGAATGCTTACCTGTAGAGTGCTGGTCCAGTGGTCTAACACGTGGGAGGGCTTTCATCCCCACCAACAGATTCATCATGTTTTGAAAATTATGACTTTATTTTAGATTTTTTGATCAAGAAAACAGAGTTTGCTGCTCTAACAAAACTAAAATGTATTTAAATTATGAAATGGTAACTTTGAAGGGTTGGCACTAGGCTGATTAAATAAGTTATATGTCTCTGTTGTTTCCATTAGGCAAAATACATATAGTCAAGGGGCTTAAAACCTGATCTTGTTAGTTTATTAACTTAACCTTAAAACATCTTCATTTTGAGTCCTAATCAAATAATTAGTATTCAATACCTAATTAGTTTGAAACAAGTATTTGGTCCTTGTCATAATGGTTTGAATGATAGAATGTCATGGTGATTCATTGGTTAAGAATGTACGAACCTAAATATATGACAAGTATCGACCCAAAGAAAGACATTGGGCTAGTTATTAAACCCCTAATGAAAGTTTAGAACCATAGAAATGCAGCACTTAAATATTAAAGACAAGAGGCAATCACAAACACCATCACCAATCTGAAGTTTATAACCCTTCGTTAGCTTGAGGGTTTAGCCAAGATCCCTGAGTCATCCATGGGTGGCTCTGTCAGCCAAGAAACACAGAGAAAGTAAGATAGAGAAGAGACAAATGTAGAACTAAAACCAGCTTCATGGAAAGTTTGGGTCAAAGGTTAATGCTATTAAAGTTATATGGTGGTTTATATAGCCAACCCAATTGTGTAGGGAACACTGCAATGCCTAAAATATGTAATCACAATAGGGACAAAATGAATAACTCAAACTATAATGCTGAAATCAAAACATCAAAACATAGCGCTGATTTCATCATAATTAATTTATCATGAATGAAATGCAAAGTATACTGAAGAAAATTCAATTTCACAGGCACAAGAATCTCTCAGCGCACAGATACTTAAATTCTCCCATGATACAGAAATTCCCGCCATTTAGTTATACTTTAGATAGCAACGCCAGACGGCACTCGCGAATCCCGCCACTCTCGCACTAGTGAAAACTCCGCTTGCCCCCGTCGCCTCTCCTGGCTTGCCTCCAGATTCCTTTCACTAACTGACTTATTATTTCTTCATTCTTTGATTGATTGAAAATCACCGCGAATTCCCCGCATTTAATCAACTCTGGCATCAACTTTGAAATTATTTGGCCTAGGCCCCAAACTGCAAATTAACACAAAACAACCTAAAAACCTAACCGGCCGTAACGGAAAGGGACACGCACATGTCAATCGCTCAATCTATGCATCAATACAAGAAAATCACTCAAACCCATTCTTATAAATAGGAACAAAACAAGACTCAGCACTCAATCACACCCCAACCTGCCATCGCTATAAATTCCCTTAGCAATGCTAAAAACAATAAAGGTATGCATGCTGTGGCACAAAAGTTTATATTGTTCAAAAAGTGTGTGTACAGATAAGCTTTACCTTAGTATGAATTACCTTAGACTCGTATTTAAAATCGCCATGAGAGAACAAATGCCATATAAGAAATTGTAAGTTTTGTGGCAACATCGGTTCCAAGGAAGTCAACCCCGAACTACCACCAAAATCCAATTGTTCCTAAGGTAACCCACGCTTTGAGTCAATGTTGCAAAGCCATTCTCCCCCAACCTAGCTACCATAATTCTAAACTGTCGATTTAACCAAATAGGACCAAATACACTTTTATTTCTTTCTTTTTGATTGTATCAGTAGGTGCAATGCTAAAAACCCGACTTCACCAAAGTCCGTGGTAATCTGGGGTCCACCGAGCACCCCAACCACTCAAGCGGTTTAGGCATTAAGCCAAAAGGATCAACCGACCACAAACACTACAGTTTCACTCGACTTCAATGACTCGAGAATTGGGCACCCAAACTCGCTTAAACTCCACCCATCCACCGTATGGTCAACACTAAGCTCAGGCGACTCAACCAATTAAGGGTTTAAGACTGGTTTCAAAGGCTTTATATACCCCCTCGGACCTGTTCAACAAGGCAAAGTTGTCAATGACTTTTATTCTTCTTTTTTCTTTTTTTTCTCTTTTTTGCTTTTCTTTCTTTTTTTTCATTCGGGAAGACTACATCGTCTTCTATTCACTAGTAACAATAAACCTATTATGAGTCGTCAATGCATCTAACACTTGCAAAGTGGGAAGAGGTATATAGCTTCAACCTATTGGTATAATCCAGAAAATTCGCAGGTGATTAGTTAAAGGCGGATGTAAAAAGGTTGAATATGCTGAACCCAATCTACCAAAAACTTAATCATGCATGAACTGTTTAAGATTATCACATATATACTGGTACTTCAATTTTTCTCAACCCAAGGCAGAGGGAAACACAAAAATGTATGCACAAAAATGACGCAAAAAGTGTAATAAACTCAGAATAATGCAGGTGCTTTCTGATAGCAATCAAATGGCTACCACATGCTTAATATAGCTAATCATAACAAAGTATCACCGCCTACTGACTGCCAATACATGAACTTCATACAAAATGAGTAGGCAGTTGGCAAGCTAAAAACAAGATAAAACATGGATAGAAGACACTTAACCCTAACCCTTCCTCCCAACCAAAGAGCAAAAAAAAAAAAAAAAAAAAAAAAAAAAAAAACATGCCCATTAGGGATAGAAAGTTAGAGAAGTTGAGCTACCACCCCACTGCAGTTATGATGTGCCGGTGATCCAGCCGCGGCCGCGGCCGCAGCATGTCCGAAGAAGCATGGCGTGAGGCCCGTGGCACCATGGTGGCCTCGGCTCGGGCCGTCATTAATCGACGGCGCGTGTGTGGTAGCAAGCGGCGTGAAGCGACATCCATAACGCGACAAGCTCCCAGAGCGATATGAATATGCTCAGGAGGCGGCGTGTTTGTGTGGGAAGGCGGCAGTCGACAAGAGTTTGGGGCGGAGGTGGAGGTGGAGGAGTGAATTTGGGCGAGCTCTCTCCGCCTCTACCTACCTACACCTTAGGAACGGGATCCTCCCCCTACGTGGGTCCTACGGTACATCATCTGCCGACCTCCTCTGGTCATGCTGCGTGGGAACAAAAGATATCGACATATAAAGATCGCTCAGGTATACTGGGACACGTCAGCGATCCTCGGCTGATGCCTTGCGACTCCTCGAGGAAACCCAAATGCTCGGGACCCTGGCTGGCAATCGCGGCATCGACAACGCGGTAAGCTCTCGTACCGAGCAGGGCCCTTCGGTGGACCTTATCCTCGAAGTGCAGCGAAGTCATAACAAGCTGAGGAGGTTTGAACCCGGGGAATCCCTCGAGATCCCGGAGTGCGGGGTCACCAGTATGGCTCCCATGCGTGAACATATCTTCTGCCAGCGGGAACAAGCGGTGTTCGGAGTAGGTGTGGTCCACGAAGCATCCCGAAGAGGAAGGCGCTGCGGAAGAGTGGTCCCTCGAGGGGTATCTCCTAAGCGGACAAGCGGACCATCTCCCTAAGCGTGAGGCCCGATCTACGTATCCTCGAAATTGTCCGGCTACGTTGGCGGGCCCAAAGCGGCTGGAGATGTCCTTGACTCGGTGCCCGGAGGCGTCGATGTTGGTCGGGCTCAGCGGACTCGGCCTCCAGGAAGTCATAGAGTGGTAAAGCGAGCACCACCGGGGATAATAGAACTGCCGCGGCGTCATGAATGGAAGCAGGGAATACTGCGTGATCAGCCTCATCGAGTCTCTGAACCGCGGGTCGGTGGTCAATGCTGGTACGTCGTAGAATGGCTCCCCGTGGAAGTCCCTGGCACGTAAATCTACGTTACCCGGAATCGGGTGGTGGTATGGAGATAGCCTAATCCTCGAGGCTGGTGAGAGCTGGGGTGATGAGCCCTCATCAGCTGGGAGAGGTGACGGCTCGGGCCGAGATCTCGAGAGGACTCCCGAGCGATGTAGGCCGGATTGGGAGGAATACGTGCCTCTGTTGTGGATCTCGAGGCAGGGAAGGGCAGGGTCAAATCCTCGTCGATATCTCAGGAATCCACGAGGCTCCTCGAGGAATTTTAGCAGTTCTTCAGAATGTCTGACTGCATAGCTAGCAGGCAAGATCGAAGAATGAGCGCAAACGGCCGAGTGTGCAGGTCCCTCCATCTTAGATCTTTGAATCGACCACTAGGCATAGCGAGAACCACCCACGGACCATGTGGTGCAGTGCTGCGGGGCGGGCGAGGCTCCGGTGTGGAGGCAGGGGCACGGCTAGGAGGGCGGCGGTGGGATCGGGACGGCGGCTCGCGGTGGGCAGGCGGTACAAGGGACGGGGCAATGGACGGCTTAGGGCGGGAGCCCCGCGTAGCGGGTCACGAGGGGCCGGCTGGTCAGTGGAAGCGAGAGCCTGAAACGGGCATAAGTGGGAGCATGTGAAAGGGGGCTGAAGCGGGGACTGGGCTCATTTCTTGGTGGCGCCACGACAGAGAGCTCGGAGGGGGGTGTCAGTGGAATGAAGAAGATGAATGGTTCCCCACCCCTCTCCCGCTTTTATAAAGCCGGTTGAGCAATGAAGGGGTCTCGAAGCGAACGAATCAATTTCGCTACTTTGCGCGAGAAATTCTTGTCAGCGGAATCCATGCAACGAGATAAAAAAAAAAAATAAATATTTTATTTAGGTAAATTAACTAAATAATAAAAAAAAAATCAAAAATAAAATTTTAAAAATAAAAATAAAATAAAATAAAGATAAGCTTACTAAAAGGAAAGTTACTAAAACGAGAAGTTACAAAAATAGCATATATGAAAAATTGGTAATTTTAAAAGCAAAAATCAAAAAATTTTGAGCTGCAGTTTGGTTTCGAGTGGAGACGAGCCGGCTGCCAGTTCCTGTTACTCATGGAGGGTCGAGGAGGAGGAGCTCATGACCTAGACGGTGTCATACGTCTTGCGACCTTCATGCTGGTTCCTTATTGTTGACTTTCTTCTCACTGGGTGATTTTGGGCTGACAATGGCTCTGCCTGAGGGTGGCCCGATGTAGACAACTCAATCAGCGCCGTCTTGGTTTACAGTGCGCTACCAAATTTGGGGGCTTTTGGTTTCCACTACATTTGACCCATCCCGACGAGACTTACGTGACTCCTTTCTTGCCGTCTTCCAGCATTGCTTGGTACTCAAGTGAAAAATATTGAGCTCCAATGTCATGTTGCCAAATGTGGTACATGACTCCATTGACGATTGATTATCGCATTGGCGGTGGCGAAAATGGTCTTCCAGGGATAATTGGCACATGATTGGCCTTGCTATTGGCTCGGTATCGAAGCACTACAAAATCCACTTGGGTAGTAGAATTTGTCCACCTTTACCAACATCCTCGAAAACTATTCCCTTAGGAATCTTCACCGTCGTCGGACAATGATAGAGTGTTGGTAGGCTTAACTCTCCCCAAGCCTAGCTGCTTATACACTTGAATATGGCGGTAGGTTTGCAGCTACAACCCAAATCTGCGAACTTTGTCCTATCTGAAGTCCACCAATGTTGGCGAAATTGTGGGGGATCTGGATCCTTGTATTTCAACGGGGTCTTGCTGCGGATTGTAGATGTGACTTGCTCGGTTAGGAAGGCTTTTTTCAATGCTAACCCTTTCTTGGTAGTACGAGGTCCTTTAAGAACTTTTGCATAGGTTGGGACGCTATCATGTCGGCAGGTGGAATATTTACCTTCAGCATGGCACCTCCCAAATTTCAACGGATGGGATTTTTCTTGCCTCGATTCTTGGGGAAATGGAGGGGGCATGTTTTCTTCTTGGATCTTCAACGATTATTACCGCTTCGGGCTCGGCTTCCTTTTCCTTGCATGTTTCTTCGGCGATAATGGGCCTTGGTTGCTCAATTTCTTTTCCCTCCTCAAAGTGATGATAGCTTTCACTTAGATCCGTCCCACTGAATTGTTGGATGAACCACCTCATGAACTCCTTTTGGATTGAGCGGTGTTTTGGGAGAATCTTATACTCTCTGTACCTCAGCCCGGTGTTAATCTTTGTGATTGAATATTGTAGGTTATCAATTTACGATTAAGGTTGCTCTACAGCCGTCTATTCTTTTGTTCGAGTACTTTCTCGGTATCAATTCTTTATTGCCAATTGTACGTTGATCCCCTTTTGTTCTTCCCGCAGCGCCTACCACCTTTCAGTTTAAGATGGCCTTTTCATGAGAAAGGATGATGGCTGTGGTTGAGATGAGAACAAGCGTTGTTTGGCACTAGGGACCGTAGGCGGGATTAGGTTTCTAGGAGAGATTCGGGTGATTCTTCTAATTTGAATTGTACGTATTACCGTATGGGGTATTAGGTTGTGGCTTGTATTGGCCCACGACATTAGCATGTTCTGACATCAAATCCTTCACCGAGGGAGCATTTGTATAGTGTTCTCTGGGTGGAAAGTGGGCTGACAATTAATGCATGGGTTGGCTGTGCGATGATACTAGATCCTTTTGCACTTCATGGAACCTTTTCCTTCTAGCTCTTCCACCTTCCTTCTTGGGGGTTGATATTCTTGCTTTTCATTTCCACGTATTAAAGTCTTGAAATTCCTCCTTTGATTGGTGAGGGCCTCATTCTTTTCGACTTCCCTTGGGTTTGCTCATCGATCCCTTGGAAGTTTCAATACATAATTCAAAAATCCATGGCTTCATCTGGATGCTTGCTCGGGAAGTCCCCTCCACACATTGTTTCCAAAAGTTGCTTCATGGCCGGAGACATACAACCGTAAAGTGGTTTCTGAAGCATCAGTGTCGAAACACCATGATGTGAATGGCAGCGATGGTCTCCATGAACCTCTCTAGCATTGGTGAAACCTCGTTATCGAGGCGACAAAAGTGTGGGTATACTCTTCAAATTATTGAGTTCTTGTGACGAAGAATTTTTAAAATTCTGTACGGCTCCCTTGACTTACGATGGTTCTAGCGGTCTCGATTGAATTAAGCCATATCATGGCTTTGATAACGGTCCCGATGGAAATGCCTTCAACTGTAAATCCATGTCAATTGTACCTTCCTTAAAGGTTATGCATACTCCTCAAAAATCCCTTATATGTGTGTATGGATTTTCATTTTCCATACCATGAAATGTGGAAACCGGGAGCCTTAGGGTAGGGTCTCAACGCTACATCCTCAGCAGGAGGTATGATGATGCATGAAGGAGCACTAACTTTCTAGGAGGGTGTATGTTATTCCCTCATTGACACAGTATCTTTATTTGATTCATAGAGGTCAAGCTGTTGACTTGCTGTTCCTCAAGGAAGTAGGGGGATCCATTTGGTCACTTTACTACTTGATTTCACCGACCTTGCTCATGGGTGCACTCACTCTTTGTAATCTACACGATATCCACTCTATCCAGTCAGCGCATAAACACACGTAGCACAAAAATGAGACAAAACAAAAACACAAACAAAGCTTGCCAAAAGGATTAGTGTTAAGTAAGAAACCAAAGTGCTTGGCCTTAAGATTAAACATAGTGGGGTGGCTGCTAAGTAAGAAAACTATGATTGAGAACTAACGAAAGTGAGAGGATAAAGGTCACCAACACTTGTAATGTGGATTACAAGTACATATCAACTCATCATCAGAGTAGTTTTGGCACCATCCGTGCGGCGCCATTTGATTCGTGCCACGGTAGGGTGATCGGAATCAGCAAGAATTTGTTTCCTATATTCCTCCCTACTTGCCTTAGTCGAGCTCTTTGCGATATAGCCGAGTCTAGGGTCGGAGCTGCAGGGGATGGGTTTTCATCCACAGGAATGGTCGCATCATGTTTGAAAATGGTGAGACTTTTATTTGGATTTTTGGATTTGTGAGAAAGTTTAAAAACAAGGAGTTTGGTTGTTCAGGTGGCGAAATGGCTTAAAATGAAGTGTGAAATGGTAACCTTGAAGAGCTTGGAACAGTAGCTTGATAAAATGGGGTTATTAAGGTGTCCTCGGGTTATTTCCTCGCATTAGGGCAAATGACATATAGTCAAGGCCAAAACCATATCTTTGTTTAGCTATTAAACCTAACCCTAAAAACACTCCTATTTGAGTCCAATCAAATACTGAGCATTCAATGTTCCAATTAGTTTGAAAACCTAGCACAACCTCATTTCAATGGCTGCGTAAATGACATCTAAAGAATGTCAGTGCATACAATTAGAATGCTGCTTGAACCACAAAAGCATAATTGACGAGGAAAGACATTAGAAAAATGGCATTAAACCTACAGTTTGGAAAGTTTGGAACCATAAATGCAGTACTTGTATCATTAAAGACATGAGGACCTTTTTGACCACCACCGACGAGCTAGTAACCCTCCTCTTCAGGCTTTGAGAAGCAGCGAGTATCCCTTGAGTTGTCATCCTCAAAGGGGTGTTTTTGTGACAAAATGAGAGAAAGAAGAGAGAGAGAGCAAAATGTAACCTAAAACCAAGGCTGTGACTTGAATAAAGGGATTAAAGTTAAGCGTTACAAAAGTTATAAAGGTGACATATAGCCAACTCAATTGTGTGAAATACCAAAATGCCTAAAATATGTAATTCTGATAGGGACAAAAATGGTAATTAATCAAAAAACGAGGTCGTTTGGAATCAAAAACATCAAACACACAGGGGCATGATTTTCGCTTTGCAGTGAATTTCGCTATCATGCGAAAAATGCAAAACATAACGAAATTAATTTTCGTATGCCACATTCTTTCGCTATGATAGCGAAATTTAGCTAACAGAAAATTTGTTATAGCGAAAATTTCGCTGATTAAATTTTCTTTATGGTTGCGAAAATTTTAGCAATCCGCACAGAAATTTTAAGCAATGCATAAGCGAATATCTAGTTTACTCTGGCGCCTCACAGCTGCCTCTGCATCTCCTTTTCATGCTCCACTTGACATTTCTTCATTTTTTGTTGATGAAATCACACGTGAATTCTCGACATTGCTGACTTCGACATCAACCTTAGAAATTGTGGTGAGGCTCGCAAAAAATCTGCAAAATTACAAAAAACAACCTCGAAATCTCGGTTGCACTAAGTGGACATGCACATGTCAATTGGCTCAGCACTCGTATGATTAGTGCAAAAAGCACCTATCTTATATGGGGCTGAAATGGCACTTTTTGGGCACTAATCACTAGATAGTCATTCACGCCTTCACCCTTGATGTTGCTTCTTTGGAACCTTGGTGGTACAGCGATATCCTGCCCGAGGATTCTATCCATGCCTTGGGCCTTTGTCTTCGCCCATCCACCATATAGAAATTCTCATGGTTCCTCGGTGATGGGCGTAATGTGTGGGCGAGTGGGGTTTGGCGAAGTATAACTCCTTGGCTCATTCATGTATTTAGCCTCCCTCGACCCCATAAAGAGTCCTCTTACATTTGGTACTTCAACACTTCTTCTCATTGCTTCCCTTTCCACTGCTCCTATCTCATGAGCAGTGTGCATTTTTATTTCCGATTTGTCCATCTTGTGCATGATGGCATCTAACTTTGCTTCCATAGCTATCATTTTACTCAGCTCCATGACCCTTTTTCCTCTGTTGTTACCCCTTGAAAACTCAGATGGAGCCTTCATATTGCACTTGGCCAAGTCTTCTATCAGATACCTAGCCTCTTCAACACTTTTTATTTTGAATGCTCCACAACATGAAGCATCAATGATGCCCTTAGATGTATCATTTAAGGCATGATACACTATATCCATATGAGTTTTTAAATCAATTCCATGCATCGGGCACCTCTTCGACGTACTCTTGAATCTCTCCCAGGCTATGTAGAAACACCGTCTTCCACAGTTGGAACACTTATGATCTCTCTTCTTCTCCTCGAAGTGAGAGATGGAAAAAGCCTGCCAGTATGCTTCCACCCCGACTTCCAGGTATCAAGCGAACCATAAGGTAATGACTCGTACCATGGAATTATTTATATCTCTTAAGGGAAAATGGGAAGAGATGTGGCTTTATCACCTACGGCCTCACTCCATTCGACTTCAGCTATTATTTTCCACGTCACGAGAAATCTACCCAGGTGGTCGTTGGGGTCTTTAGTGGGGTGGCCAGTGAACTGATGCTGCTGCACCATTGTTATCAAAGTTGGCTTCAGTTCGAAGTTGTTTACATCCACAGTAGGCTGTCTGATTGCAGAATATTCATCTTGAATGATGGGCCTCTAGAAATCCTCCATTGTGTCAGTCATAGGAGGCCTTTTGACTCTTGTCGCTGCTCCTCTGTGCGGTCATGTCTTTTAAATACGCCATGGCTGCGTTCTCTGCTTTTAGTCTTTCTTAAGCTTTTGAGTGTTCTTTCCAATTAAGTGTCTGACGACAAGCCCAGATCATGCTTCTTGTGCAGATCTACAGGCTTAAACACACTCAGATTAATAAGTTTGTGGAACTAAAAAATATTTTCAACATGGCTTGTTAAGATCGGTAACTGTACATCCATTCTCAAATTTTGAGAACACCATGATGCATCACACGAAGAACACGGAGACACAAGTAGAGGCGAAGCTATTTAACCGCAAAGCAGGAGGAAAGATACCTTCCCAGTGACCTGAGAAGAATCGAGGCGCATCATTGTGCGGCTTAGGAGTGGGAAGGAGTTAGAAAGATGAAGAAAAAATAGCGACAAAGAAGAAGAAAGCCCGAGAAAAGGAAGAAGCCTTGCTTGGAGAAAAAAGAAAGAAGGAGTGGACGGGAAGGATATCAAAGGCTGCAGGCCTGCGGTCCCATTTCCACAGAGCTGCGAATCGAGGATAGAGGGCTTGGTTGCAGGAATTTTGAAAACCTTTCGAAGCTAAGAGATCGTATGCCGCTTTGAAGTGGTAACTCGGAAATGCCACTATATGCAAAATTCTGAAGGACATGTTGACGAGAAAAGAAAGATAGTAGAAGAAGGTTGTGAATCTATTTGCTACTTGCGGTCTTTATTGATGAAGAAAGAATTGCGAAAGACGAGGATCCGGGAGTTTTACATTCCTTGCATCATTGGGAGGGGTTGAATTCAGGAAACTCATGTGACTCGGGAGGCTAGTATAAACGATGCCTGCCTCTTCTTGTTGCGATCAATTAAGTTTGGAGATTATTCCCTGTATTACTCTTGAATGGCGAGACAAATGCGATGGTAAAACGAAGGAGTGATGGAAGATGTCTTTGGTCACTATTGGGAAATTTGTCTTCCAGTGGAGCTTCATCATTCTAGACATGGAAGAAGATTCTGAATGCCCACGCTGTGGGAGGCATTCACGATCGACATGCGAGGAGTTCTCACCTTGAGGGTTGGAGAGGAAGTTGCTGCTTTCAACTTGATCATAAGCATGCGAATATAGATATAGGCAGAGAAAATTGCAATGTAATTGATGATGTCTATACTGCAACCACGATGTTCACAATGATTGTAATGCTCAAAATTTTTATCAATGAAAAAGAGATGAATTCCCGGTATATTGAAGATGACTACTACGATTATCCATACCAGCTTGAGTTTTCATTCTATAAGCGTGTTGAGCACGAGAAAGCAAAACGAAATGACAAGGGAAAATAATGAAAAAGGGAAATTCATCGAAACCGGAGTGAAGAGGGGCTAGTGTTGAAGAATTGCCAAGTCATTTGAAGTATGCTTACTTAGAATCACGAAAGAAGACCGGTGATTATCTCTTGCTAGACTTAGGCGATGATGAGGCAGTTCTTTACAAATCTTAAAGAAGCATAAAAAGAAGGTCTATAGCTTGGTCCATTGAAGAATTGAAGGGTATCGGTCCATCAATTTGCATGCACAAAGATTACTGTGAAGAAACTTCAAAGCCATCTGCCCAAGAACATCCAAGGAGGCCCCGAGATCGTGATGATGAAGGAAGTGAATTAGGAAGGGTACTCGAGTGGCGAATCTTTGGTTTTATCTATGCAATTTCGAATGGTCAGCGATCCCGATGAGAAAAATGGAATTGGTTCCAGCAAAGCATTGGCGAGGATGGAGGTATGCATTGATTACGGGGAAGGCGAACACGTACCGTAAAAGATCATTTCCCTTTGCCCTTCATTGATCAAATGTTGGGCCAGTTAACGGGACACCCTCATTTTTGTTTCTTGGATGGGTATTCGAGGATACTGTCAGTTGCTATTACTGAGGACCAGAAGACCACATTCACATTCCTATGGTACCTTTGCCTTGAAGGATGCCATTTGGGGCGTAATGCTCTGCACTACATTCAAAGGTGTATGATGTCAATATTTTCGGACACGGTTGAAGAGGTTATGGAAATTTTTTATGGATGAAAGCTTAAGCGTGTATGGATCCGTTTGATCGGTGTTTGAAGAACACGGAAACAATGCTTCAAAGATGCAGAACAGCGACTAGCGAATTGGGAAAAATGTCATTTTATGAGGTAACGAGAATGTATTGTTCTTGGGCATAAATTTACGCTCTTGGTGGAAGTAGACCAATCAAGGTATCCATTATCAAAACTCTTGCACCACCTACCATAGTAAAGGAGTAAGAAGCTTCTTGGGGCATCTTTGGATTTTATAGGAGATTCATCAAAAGACTTCTCAAAAAATAGCGGACCAACATCACGGATGCGGAGAAGGATCTGAGGTTTAATTTTGATGACTCTGCAAAAGTACTTTTGAAGAAATCAAGATCAAATTGGTTCAAGCACCTATAATGGCTACCATAATGGGATCGAGGATTTGAAATAATGTGTGATGCAGTGATTTTGGGAGTTGTCACAGAGAGCGAAAAGAGGAGAAAATATTAGGGACCGTATCTTAGCTAGTAGAACCTTCAATGAAGCACAAGAAAATTACTCAACAACTGAAAAGAGATGTAGCCATAGTATTTTGCTTGTGAAAAATTCAGGCAATACATTACAGGATCATGTTATTTATTCATACGATCATGCGCTTGTCAGTGCACGTGTCAAGAAAGGAAACTAAGCGAGATTGATAAGGTGAGTGCGGGTTATTGCAGGAAGTTTGACTTGGAGATCAAGGATAAGGGGTGTGACAATGTGATAGGCGTCACTTGTCAAGAGTAGAAAAAGCACTGCGAAGAAGAGAGAAAGTATCTTGACGAAACTTCCCGGATGAAGCGTTTAAAGTTTCCTTCGACTTCCATGGTATGCGATAATGTGTGAACTATTTAGCTTGTGGGGTAATTCCTTGAATTCAGCTACCTTGAAGAGAAACTTAGAAGCGACGGCGAATTATTATATTTGGGATGATCTGATTATTTAAAAGAGGTGCTGACATGATAATAAGAAGATGTGTGCGAGAAAATGAAGCAGGCAAAGTCGAGATGAATGCCATGCATCACCCGTATAAGGTCATTTTTCGGGAGAAAGAGCAGATCATAAGATACTCCAATCGGGTTTACTGTTGGCCTATCTTGAGATTGTCTTGAGTGGGTTCGTATGTGATAGATGCCAAAGATTGGAAGTATCGGCGACGATAAATGCCCCCTAAGAGGTATAATGGTGGTGCAAATCTTTTGATGTATGGGGGAATGAATTTTATGGGACCGTTTCCCACATCATTTGAAGACACAGTCTTATACGCTAGCGGAGTTGATTATGTTTCCAAATGGGTGGAAACTTAATGGCTTGTCCAAGGAATGATGCTATACAGTTGTGGGTTCTTGCAAAAAGAATATTTTGAATGAATTTGGAGACACGGGAACCTCGTGGGCGATGGAAGCTATTTTGCAAACAAAATATTTGCAAAACTCATGAACATGTATGGGATCAAGCATGTAATGAGTCTAGCTTATCATCCCCAAACCAATGGACAGAAATTTCAAGGAGATTAAAGGAATACTTGAAAAAGAGCGCGAGGCGGCGGGAAGGGCTGGTCTTCCAAACTTGATGATGCACTTTGGAGACTACGGGGGTACGCCTGAAACTCCCATTGGAATGTCCCCATACAGAATTGTTTTGGGAAACCATGTCACCTACCTTTGGAATTGGAATACAAGGCAATGTGGGCCATTGAGGTGAACGATTTAAAAGCTGAGGAAGAGATTGCTCAATACGGCGGAAGAATTGAAAATGAAGCCAAAATAATGCTAGAACCTACAAGGATAAGACAAAGAAATGGCATGATCAAAGGATCCTGAGAAAAGAGTTCAAAGAAGGGGAACTAGTTCTCTTGTTTAATTCTAGGCGAGATTGTTTTCGAGGGGAAGTTAAAATCGGTGAGAATGGAGTGGAGCGTACGGTGGTGTCCAGCAATACATTTGGAGCGGTGACGTAAGGACTGATACTAGAAGAATTCAAGTCAATGGACAAAGGCGGGAAGCATTATCTAAGCGAGGGAGGAAGAATGGAAGAGCTCCGGCGGAGTTATCTAGATAGAAGGAAAAATGAAAACGACGAAGTCGGTAGGATTAAGCGGCGACTAATGGAAGCGACCCGTAGAGACTTTAATTTACGTTTTAGATTTTGAATTAACCTTATTTTTGTTTTCTATAGTTATTATAATGATTGATTTAGTACTTAAAAAAGTCAATTTTTTGTTAGTGAATCCTACGTAAACGCGAGTACTTATGCGAAATGGCTCATCTGAAGGAATTGAACCACGGTCGTACAACTCCGGCAACTACTTGAAGAACGACAAAGAAAAGAAAAAAAAGGAGCATTCCTTCCCCTATATAAATTCTATGAAATTTGAATTGAATACACATTCTTTACTAATTATTTGTGAAATTGGTTTGTTTGATGATGAGAATACGTTACTTGATTAAGAGTGAAAAGTGTTCATTAAATTTGGCGAAGTGCGGACTACGTTGCGGAAAGCTTATGTCGTGGCTTGAAAAATGAAGTCCATGACAAAGTTGATGTCGTGACTTGAATCAATGCTGAAGGAAGAACAAAGGATGACGTCGCAACCAAAGTTACGTGGAGAAAAGAGAATTGAGGGTCGCGACGAGAGGAGATTTTGGGTCGCGACGAGCATTAATCGCCGGAAGAGAAAGAGTCGCGACGACTTGGCGATGTCTGCATTATGCACGATGTCATGGCAGCAAGGACTTGTCCTCCGCAGGGATGGTATGTCGCGACAAAGGGGATAAATTACTTGGCCCCAGGCGAGTTTTTCAATTTTGCCCTCAATTTATGTGGCGCACTCTCGACTGAATTTAGTCGCGACGAGCATTAATAAATGAGAAATCATAAATAGTCCACTATAATTTACCCAGCTGATTTGCAAGCTGATTGCAACTGAATTATGCTGAATTGCAGCTATTTGACTCTTCCTATTGTTATCTTCTTCCTAAATCTTGAATTCAACTCTTAAATCTTGCCATATTCTCTGGATAGATTTTTGCAAAACCACAAATCTAAACTTCCTCCTAAAAAACCTTCAGATTCCTCCCAATGGTTGAACGAGACTTTCGTCCCGAATCTGGACCGAATCATGGAGGGTATGCTCCAGCGAAGGGCGGTTCATCAGGCTTTGAGAGTCGACGATTGCGAGGGAACGAAGCATACAAGGGGAAGGACAAGGCGTGGAAGAAGAGAGAAGAAGATGCGTTTGTGTCGAGAAAAGAGGCTAGTGTTAACATGCGGAGGTATTATCTTGATAAAGGGTTTGTTGGAGAGGATTCAACAACCCATTTCCCACTCAAGGAAATGATAGAACAACGAGGATGGGAAAATTTCATATAAGCACGGAGAACTCAGGATATTCAACGGTGGTCAGGAATTACGCTCCCCAACGGTAGGAAGGACAACTACGTATTTGTCGGGGAGTTTGGGTTCCATCTGAGGCAAATGCCATTAACGGTGCACGGGATGGCAGGGCGAGCATAGCTCCAAATTTAAGAAGTTGTTAGCAACACGACGAGTGAAGATTTTGAGAAAATTGACGGATGGTAGGTTCAATGGAATCAGAGAAAGGAGCACCCAGACCATCGGCAAGGGAGATCTTACGAGAGGAGGCTAAGGTATGGTTTTATTTCTGGCGTCTTTGTTGGGTTCCAACGAAGCATGTAAGCACGAGTAAAGGAACAGGAAGCCATCATTACGTATGCAATGCGAAAATTACCTGGCTTCAGCGTAGGAGCGATAGTGAAAATTCAATATTAAGATTACCATGAGGGGAAGCAGGGTTTGATCCACTCATCCAACAGCAATCACTAGGCTTTGTTTGAAGAGGCAGAGTGAGGAACATGGGCGAGGAAAGAAGAGGTTCCCGAGGCTTCACCATTAACCTAGCGCTGGGGTAAGAAGTAAGGGGCAATTTGAAGAAAAAGGGATCATGGTGGAAAGCAGTTACGGAAAAAGGAGAATGAAAAACCGAAGGACACTCTTCGGGTTGGGGATCAAGGAGAACAAAACTTGAAACACAACAGGAGAGGGAATACTTCTATGTTTGCGGAGGACTTAGGAGCCGGATGAGACCGAGTCACATGGGTTTTACCACCGCGGCCGGCTCTCCACCAATGAGAAATGGAGATTCGGAATACCGGGAGAGGCTCTAGGAGCCTAGAAGATAGCCAAATAATGGAGATGCTCATTTATAATGCGAAAAGTATGGAAGAAAGAGAAGAGAAATGGAGCATTCAGAAATTCGAAGATGTGTATGAAAGTGAATTGAAAGAAGAGATCAACAGTAGGAAGAAGAACTAAATAGAAAAGAGGAAATGTATGAAGCGAGTTGAAGAGAGGAGGAAGGCCGAGAAATGGGAAGAGAGGTGAGCGAGAAATGAAGAGCCAACCCAAAAGATCCCTCTGACATCAGAAGAAAATTTCAAGAAATGGAGAAGAGACAGATCTGCGAAAAGTTTACAACTTAGCCATGAATCATTCTACAATAATCAATATGATGGAGACTCTCAACTCCACGAAACTTGTCAAGAAGGGATGTAGAACAAGAAGCAGACAAGGAGAGAAGATCAAGGGGTTCAAATTTCTTTATATGTGTCATTGTTAAAGGAGTTTGATGAGAAGATGTTAGATAGAGACAAACCGCTTATTGATAAATGATGCTTATAGAAGAAAATATTTGAAAACGGATTTGATTAACAACAATCTATCCAAAATTCCTTTAGAGGTCAAGATGCAATGGAGCATACAATGAATACATCAATGAGGCAAGAGCGATTGAATAAAAACATTGATCTCACCAATGAACTGATTCTTAAAGAAGAATGATGGAGAAAGAAAGTGCCAAGCTAAAGAAGAGAGCACATTATATAAATGAAATCTCAAAGTTCAATCCAAACTCAAATTCAGATTGATCCTCCAAACATATATTTGCATACTTCAAAAAGAAAAAACCTCCTAACCGATCATCCACATCTCTTCCTGCTCCAGCCTGATTCTCAACTTTTATACAATATAATGAATGAAATCAGAAATTTGTTTGATGTTGAGTTGTTTGAAGTCAAATTGTGTGTTTACTTTTTGCTTTAATTGTTAGAAGAATAACAGTAGAAATAGATCAAGAGAATGAAAATACGATATGTTGTGGTTAGTTGGATTAGAAATATAGGATGAACAGAACCAATTAAAAATAAATAAGGGCTAGCTGACATGCAATTTAATTGGAAACATAAATCAGGATTTAGTTTGAATTTTTGGCCGATAAGTCAAGAATAAGGAAGGTTTTACACCAAAGGAACAAAACAATTTTTTAGCTCAGGTATGAATGAATGAGTTAAGGAACCTGTTAGAAATAACATCATTTAAATTCTCATCCCAGATATGAGTCAAGAAATCCTCGTGTTAGTCACAAATGAATCAACCTAAATTCTAGAATCGTTAGATTAATGATCAAGGCGAACCTAGGTGATAATCAATGTGAAATGATGTGCCATTCTCGGAAAGTTCGAGCCATTCTAGCCATCCCTATTCATATGCTAATGTACACACTTTAGTTCCAGAAATTGAGCCAAAATAAGCCTTATTCTCGAAGAAAAGCCAATGAGACACCAACCCATTCTATGTAGAATCAATCCTCTAAAGAACCTATGATTACCAAAGAACTCAAAAAGAGAGGAACAAATAAAGTTTGTGGGAGTGTAAATTTTTTGAGGAACTCAAGGAGAAAATACAGAAAAAGGGAATGAAGAGAAAAAGAAATACAACAGAAAAGAAGGCTTAAGGAATAGGTTTGTCTTGTGGCCTAACCTCTCAATTAATTAAGTCTCTTAGGGCTAACACCTAGTACCCTAATGCCATCCGGTGGGAGTTACTAACCCAAAGTTCCTAAGAGGAAAGAAAGCCTAAGAAGACAAAACATTGCACTATTCCCTAAAAGGTGGTAAGAAAGAAAATTTCATTTGAATATGAATGAGAAATGGTCATACTTTGAATAGAAGAAAATCAAGGTGGTATCCCATAACGGTTCGGGGAGTTTATTGCTGAACACAAGAGGAAAAAGTGGACAGCCAGATGAGTAAGAAAGGAAAAAAGGAGTACAGGTTTATAATCTTTACCAAAATTCCATCCATCTTACCCTTACCCAAACCTAACATTATAAGCCCTAAAGACTCATTGATCCTCAAGGTTGTAATCACCTACATTAGTGGTGAGACTGCAACATGAACAACAAGCCTATGAAATTTAAATCGTGAAAAGATCAAAACCGTGAGCATCCTCAAGGATTAATTCGACCACAGAAAAATGAGAAAGAAAATCAACCTGCCATTTCAGCATAATCCAATAATCAGACTGCTTGTAAAACAAATTCAACAATTTCGTTTATGTATACCCGATTGAGTAGAAACTAACTTTATCTCGACTTAAAGCCGAATACACAAAGAAGAATGCAATTTCACTCTAATTGGAATTCACACGATACCACGTAAATGTCCTTTGTTTGAGGACAAAACAAATTTTCTTTCTTTGCTTGGGACAAGCAAAATTTTAAGCTGTGGAGTTTGATGAGCCTTTAAAAGTCATCTATTTTTAGTCCATTTTTCACTATTTTTATCTAAAAGACTAATTTATGCGTAAACATGGAATAACTAACTAAATCAAGAGAGAAAGCAGTGAAATTCAAGAAAAAGAAGAATTTTTGCAAGAAAAATGAGCAGAAGTGGATGACATTAATGATATAATTGGTCAAGCAGCGCGCAGAAAGCATTGCGGATGAAAGGACTGATGTCGCGTTTCAGACGCAATCAAATGCATATTCAGCGTTGTAATAAATAAACTCCAAATCTCAAATGAAGCTTAATTGAAACAAAATGAGCCGAGCCGAAGAAACCATAATGTCGCTAATCGAATTGAAGAAAAGAAGAAAGCAGCGTCGCGGATATCCGATGCAAAACTCGGGCGATATCAACATCGAATCGCATGCAGCCGCCGGCATATCTCCGCTTATATATGAGAGAAGCCTACAACATCGCCTCACAGAAGAAGGTCGCGACATCATTCAGAGAGGTCGCTGATGCAAAGCATTAGTGAAGAAAAGAGAAGACAACACCTGGCCGTCGCACAACAATTTTTTTGCAGAAGGAAATCGAGACAACAAAGAAGCTGGGTCACGGCTAGTCAGCTAGAAGTAAAGACAGAAGGTCGATAACACCGGATGTCGCCAGCATCAATTGCAAAGACTGGTCGCGATAACATCAAGTCAGCTGACATCAACTACATAAGGGAAGTCACGACATCATTCATGGTCACATAACATTATTGGTAAGAGAAAGTCGCGATGATCATTCAATGGTCGCGACAACCACTACAGAGAGAAAGAGGTCGCGACAACATCCACTTGCCGCTGACATCAAATGCACAGCTTAAGGTCGCGACACCTTAAGCCCATTCTTCTTCGCGCGACACGCCCACCAAAGACATGTCACAACTAAACAAAAGTTTCATGATAAAGAATCTTAGACAACAGAGGTCGCGACAAGGACTCGATGTCTCGATAGTGATCAACAAATCGCGCTAACTCAATCCAAATGAGGTGCATCTTAAATTAGCCCAACTCAGAACCCTATAAAATACACAAATTGCTATTGAAGAAACGCAGCTCTTGGCTAATTTGAAAGAGAATCATGCTGAAGGCCCTTATATTTTTTTATTTTCTTTTCTTTTCTTTTGTTTTCATTTTTATTTATAGATTAGATTAGTCATGTATTTCATCCCACTTACTTGAACGTTAGCCGAAGCGATTGAGCTGAATGCAGATGTTTATTTCTTAAAATTACTGTCTGGCTGTTTGAATTCCAGAAAAATTTTGGGATTTCGAACACCTGGGGCTCGATTTACAAGGGTTTTCTTGAATGCCAGTTTTCAATGTATGGTGGTATAATCAGAATTTAGAACCCACTCCATTGAATTGACGTTGTCGAAATACTTTTCCGCAGTATTTTATTCTGTTAAATAGCTGAACTTCGCATGTTAACAACCGACTTGCCGGTTTTATGCAGCTCTGAATTGATCCCACTTCCGATCATAACCCAGGTCAAGCTTCAGTTCGATTTCTGTGGAGGCCCTCGGGTGACACAGAGAAGGCATCTCCTTAGGAGTAAGAAAAACAATTTCGGAAGGTATTTGAACCTGATATTGATGATCTAATGCGCTCTGTATATTTAAATCATTACATCCTCTTCTCTGCCAAAACGAGAAATGAGTTAGAGTGAGTTACAGGCAAAATTTATGTAGACAGAGTTCACCACCCTGAAGTGAAAATTCATCCGCAGCAAGCTGGGCGATCTGACCAAGGAAAGAGTGTTATTCTAATTGAGGGTGAGAAACCAATATAGTGCAACCTCAGCAATGACTAACTTAGTGCATTTCCAGTCCGCACCCATGTTGTGGTAAGAAAGTATTGAAAAGAAAAATAACGGCAAAGGCAACTAGTTTTTGGGGGAATTAGTTATTTCACTCGTTCGAGGTGGTCAGCTTAAGGTGAGATGAGATGGAAATGGTCCGAGGAGATCCAAATACACTATATTAATCCCTTGCACTAGTTTTTGAAAGATCCGTAGTTTTAAAACCAAAAAGATGCAAGATGCATCGTAGGGGAATTGATTCTTCACAATAGCTGATTATTCAATGTTTTCTTTAGATATAACTGTTAAATCTAAATTTGTTATTTTGATATTTCAATATTTAACCCATTTATTGCTCTGTTCATTTTTCTTTACATCATCTCATTTCCTAAGTCGCCAAAATCCTTCACCATCGCATTATCGCCCAAATAGTATGGAATTTAAGTAGTTGGGTAGTTGATTGGAAAATTTGAGACTTCTGGGATCGATATCCGGACTTAAATCCATTGTCATTAATGTTTAATTGTGCACTTGCAAAGATAATCGATCAAACCACACCAGTATTTACTCTACAAAAATATCTTTTTAATTCAAGTAGATACTTAAATAAACTCACTCAAGTTTAATAATGGTTTATTGAGGATTAGAATAGTCCTGGATGCCACAAAGAGGGGGTGATCCGAATCAACAAAATTTATATCCTATATTCCTCCTACTACCGTAGCTGGTTACCGCAGAGCAAAGGTCTAGTGCCTAACATTATTGTGACGTAGTTTTCTCTCTGCACAAAATGATTTGAGGACCAACTGGTGAATTAAATTGGATTTGCCTTACTAAAAAATGTGGGTGGTTGGTTGCAAACTGAAACTAAAATAAAATAAAATGTAAAATAGGTTCCTCAAGCAAAGGGCCACCGAGTTTAAGATCCTTGTGCCAACCTGAGAGAGAGGTCCCCTGGCATTCTCAATGTGAGAAGATGACATATAGTCATCTCCCTAACCGGATCTTCAGGTCAGCATACAAAAACTCTAAACCTTGCCACTTCTGATAGAAAGATTTATTTAACATTTGCGGTTCCTGCCATGAAAATCTGCTTGATCATCCATAAATGATTCAGAAGGTAATCTAATGAATCTCAAGTGACCTAATAATAAGCATCCATCGAACCCTAAAAGATTACCATATTGATCAAGAGTGGATGCACAAAAAGAAACCTTAACCCCTTAATCAACCCACCCTCAAGTGGGCTCGTGTGAAAGAGCAATAGACGGATATTGTATCTAAAGCTAAGAATACACTAAACCCTAAAAGCTGCCAAGTATTGGCCAAAGAAAGATCAAAGAGCTTTAAACTAGAAATGAAAATTTGGGAACCAAATGGACAAAACCTCGTTGCATGAAAAACAAAGGAACCACCAAAGAAATTTCAAAGAGGATTCCACTCCCTAGCACTTTTTACTTCAAAAGAAGGAAGTGGTTTTAATTCGCCCATCCCTCCAAGTTGTCATCCTTGAGGTGCTTAAAACCAAGAAGGGCAGTGTTCTAGAGAAAAGAGAGAAAACTAGAAGATGCGCGATGTAACTGAAAAGAGAGAAAGTTAGTTGTTAAACTTATAAGGTAGTTTTATATAGCCAACCCAAATGTAAAATACAAGAAAGCCTAACATTTTGGCTAATAATAAGGGACAAGTAAGTAATACACCAAATGAAGTCCGTTAGTATTGAATTACAAAAAAGATGACAAGGCAGTAATTTCATGATAATAACAATTTTCGCTATGTAGCTAAAATTTGCTAGATAGAGAAAAATTTCATTAGGTGAAACAGACAGACAGCTAAATCGTAGAATTTCGCTATAGACCGCCAGTCTCGCTTAGCGCTGGTCACGAAGGCTATTAATGGATGATGATAGCTTAAATTGAGAAATTTCGCTTATCAACAAGGGACTTTCGCTAGCTACTAACAAGCAAAGAGATACGAAATTGAGAAGATTTACGTAGCAACTTCGCTAGCCTAGCGAAATCCAAGCCCCGTGGCTACTGTCCATTGGCCACTGCCTCGTCAGCTTCTTCCATTTTCTTCCCTCCTCGCTTTCATTTTTCTTCTGCCTTTCTCTTTCTTTCCTTCTAGTCTCGATCTATGATGTCGAAGGCCGACTCGAATCTTCGGTGCTTGATCACCCAACAATGTTGGCATGATTTAGGTCGCAAAAACCCAAAATTGCCAAAATGCGATCGTGAGAATAGTAGGGACCTTAATATGTAAATTGCTGATTTAAATAATTAGTACACAAAAGCGCCTTAAACCTATTAAAAATAGGCCCAAATAAACAGCCTTTACACTAATCACACCCCCCAACCTACACATTGTTGTAGTCCCTATAATAAAAAGAAAGAGAAAGAAAGAGAGAGATACAAATATACAGCATGAGTATGCACAAAAATGGTATTTAAAAAGGCGGTGAGAAAGAGTAATGCCCGACCCTAAGTGAACTCAACATCACCAATGTCACGGTCCAACAACTATCAAGGGAGAGAATGAATACCATACAAAATTCGAGTATCAAAAGAGTCTCCATCTCAAAGAATCAAACTTAAACTTCCACCAAAATCTGGTGTTTATTTGATCACTTCAACAAAACCGCCAACCGTACTTCTCAAACCTGTAGATATACTACCATCATCTTGGTTAACCAACCTAAATGATCGCACCCACCTCTATTCCACAAATTCCTTTGGCGCTAGGCGTGCAACGGCCGGTGAATGTAATCTCACCAAAGTCCGCTGTAACGGATCTACCGGCGACTCCCAAACCAAGGTTTAGGCACCAAGCTCATGGGATCTTCAAACTACAAACTCTTCAGGTTTCAATTCTATCATCGATTTCGAGACTCCAGCACTCACAACTTGCTAACCCACCCATCCACCCATATGTAGCGAATATCGTTCGGTGACTCCCAAACCAAGAAGGTTTAGGCACTGGCTTAAAGGCTTTCGCGCGATACCCCTCGGACCGCGCTCGTTTCGGGCGTAAAGCATTGCAATTTATCTTTTTCTTTTCTTTTCTTTTCTTTTTCTGCTTTTTTTTCTTTTTTCTCTGCTTTTCTTCTTCCACAATCTAAACTATTAAAGGTGTCAATGAAACTAGGTAGGTTGCAAAGTAAAGGAGGGTGCACTTTTTCAAATTCCATCAATGAAATCTAATGTAAGCCAGTGTGGTTAGCTAAAGGTGGAAGAAAAGGTCAAACTGGTCATGAATTCAACTAATCATTCACCAACTACATGGAACCAATCTAACATCAATAGAATGTGGACAAGCAGCCTTCCAATTTTTCAAAAACCACAAAGGAGGTGAAAAACCATACAAAAAATTTAGATTACAAATGGGTCCGATTTGAAAAGTAAGTTGTTTGGTGATAACAATATAGAAAGGGAACCCAACAAGCCAATAAAGATCACAAATAATGGAACAAAATGATAAACTAAAAATAAATACAAAATACACTCCTTTATC
Source organism: Tetrastigma voinierianum (assembly GCA_016808115.1). NCBI lineage: Eukaryota > Viridiplantae > Streptophyta > Magnoliopsida > Vitales > Vitaceae > Tetrastigma > Tetrastigma voinierianum. Next base: position 98,847 of record JAEQBH010003412.1, read on the forward strand.
GACCTCCCCAACCCAAACATCTCTTGTCCAAATGAATAATGGAAAATTAGAGAAGGAATTGTTACCTTGATGAAGAGATGTGATCATTGTTGAATAGGTGACTTCGTAAGCTTCCATCGACATACATTATTCATTCCGCTTGGGCTTCAAACAAACAAGAGGAAGAAAGAGAGAAAAAAAGTGACCAATTGGACGAAAATTGAAGACAAACTCAAAAATGTTCTTTGTGACCATATTTGGATTCTAAACTCTCAGATTTAACGGTACTACAAGAACGCCAAAACCGAGTTCAGATGAAAGTTATGAGCTAAAACAAAATCGAGGTCAAAATCGGTGGAGATAGCTTGGTAATTTTCGCTTAATCTAGCGAACGCTAGCTAGCTAAAATTGGCATTTCACAGAGTTTACAAAATTTTGGCTATGTCTTATGTTATAATTTCCTTGATAAATTTTTTCTTTCAAATAAAATAATACTAGTAATAAAATAAAACTATCCTTTCTTATTATATCAAACTTTTTATTTTAAAGGTTTTTCGAAAGAAACATATGAGTTACGCTTCGCGTCAATATCGATGATAAATATATATATTGTTAAGATATAATATACATACTAAAGAAAATGGGAAAGGTCGATTTCAAAGACTATTTCTGGTCCTCAGATGATTAATCGTTTTCTTCAGCGGAGAACCAGCCAAGATTCTCATTAGTTTACTTAAATGGATTTTTTCTGAATAAACCCCTCATCTCATCAGATCTATTTAAATATTTAACATTATTTATCTTCTTATCATGTCCATACGAGTTTTAAATTTTCTATTTCGCTAGATTCATAAATTTTCTCGCTGAGACTCATAAATTCCTTCGCTTCTCACAATGGTTTGATTTTCTAATACAGTTTCCAAAATTCAAAAAGATGTAAAATCAGAGTAATAGAAAAAGAAAAATTAAGAACTTGTAAAAAGAGTAAAATTAATCTAAAAACATAAATTAACTAGTGGTAAATTAGATAATCTAAAAAGAAAATTAAAGAAATCAAAATAAAATAAACAAAACAAAGGAAATAAATTAAATAAAAATGGGATGAAACGCCGAGGTTCAGTGTTTCCAACCCGAACTCCAGACCAGGGAACTGCAAACCACTATGCCACGTGATATAAACAAATTTAGGCTTTGATATGCAGTGGAAACCAGCACAGAGGCCACAATCCCCGTTTCGTACGGCATGCAGCCGATGGTCGACTTAATTTCGGGCAAAGAAAAATGAGGTCAAGGTGTGGACGGTAGATACACTGTCAGGAGGGGCCACCGATGCTGGGCCTTTGTATCGGCAGGCGCAAGGGTCCGGCCAAGGGAACTGGCTAAAGAGCAGCCGGCTCTTCCTTCCTCTCATACCCACCGCCTCCCGCCGATAAGGCATCGATTTATTCTCTTCTTCGTCCAAGGCCAAAAATAATCTGATTCAGTGCATCTCAGTAGCTCGATTAGTGCCCGGGGCATCAACCCATATTACAGGCAGGTTTTGAGTACTTTCCGATTCATTAATCATGCGCCCAGAAACCAATTGAAGTGCTCATGTTACTTTAGCAGCCACTATGCCAATTTGAGGTGCTTCGTTGTTTAGACTTTACGATTTGAACCCCAACCTAACGCAAATGATCGATCATGCGGTTAAATTTTCGTCCCACCACCACGTTCAAAATCAATGGAAAAACAAAGAAAATGAATAAAACGGTGATGCAAATGAAGATACGATCAATGGTAATGCAATGTTGAAAACAGCAATTTCGCGAACTTTCAATCACCTTAATCCCATAATTTCGCAAACTCGCCGCAGTCATCGTGAATTCCCAAGATTACATATAAATTCATGAATAACCTTGCATCAGGCAGGTACCCGCTGATCGATAATTTCGCTAGCTTAGCTTTAATCTCTTTCGCGAAGAATAAATTGCAACCTTGCCATAATTGCCAACATCGCAATTCTGCAGAATTTCTAATTTCCTCGCTATTATTGCCAAATTACACCACGCCAATTTTACCAATTAGCCAAATCCCTTGTAGCTTAAAATGGCGCTCTGCCATGCTTTGTAATACATGCAACCGCCTCAAAACTTGGTGAATTACCCTCCCATCCTAACTTCAGCTTTAGTTGTGGCTTCGGGGTAGTTTCACACCTTGAGGAGTCCTGTATAAATACCCCCATAACAGAATAAAAAAAGAGAGAAGGAGAGTAAAGAAAGACAAGTTTTTGGTGATTTGTAAGTTTTCATTTACTGCTTGTAACAAAGTTTGTTTTATTTTAAGTTTTGTTTATTTTCTTCTCTCTCTTCTTTCTTTCTCTCTTTCATCATCGCTAAACACACCCTCTTGAGGATGACAACTCAAGAGATGTTGATGTTTCCTTCCCCTTGAAGAGTATGAATAGCTTGGCAGTGGGGCCAAGCATGTACCCTCATGCAATCAAAACATGGCAGTGTAATTATGCCTGTATTCTCAAAATCACTGCATAACATGGGATGTTATTGTCTTCACAATATCTAAGGCTTTAGATCCAAAGTAGTGATAGGTACCTGTGGCCTTTAGATGGTCCTTACTTGTCAAGAGGTAATATCTACATGGGGTCTTCAAATTATAGGTTAAATAACATTTTATTTTTAATGCTTCGCCAATACTCCATGTTTTAGGCTGTCGTTCTAAGTTTTGCAGATGCACTGTGATTCTTTATGGTCTTTACTAGCCTAGGTCAATACTCCATGTTTAGGTTCAGCGTTTCGGTGAGAGATGCACTGATTCTTAGATCTACGAGCTCTAAAATGATAAAGAATGTTAAAGTTTTAAAACAAAAGGGGCCATAATCATCCTGTGTTGACTCAATAGAGTGATAAATCTGGAGGACAATGTGGTTCATTCTAGTTTGCCGTTAGTGACCTAATCTTCAAGGTAAATTTCATTGTAAATTTCGCTTTAACTTTCAAGTGGCACTGTTGCCAAACCATTCCCTGCTTGAATTAACCCAAAAGTCCAATAGAAAAGTCTACCTCTCATGCCCTCAATGCAAACAATTTTTATGAAGAAACCCATCCCCGTGGTTCGACCTGTGATTCATTAATTATACTCATAAAGAGTTTGACTACCGCAGCTTGTGGAGCTTAGGCAGATACAACATTGCTGATTTAGCTCAGCCTACCGTGGGCACTGACCAAATGGCGCCATGTCGGATGAGCTCACTACTTTATGGTAGTTGAAGAGTACTTGTGATCCAGCATCACAAGTGAAGGTAACCTTTCTTTATTCTTATATCACGGCAGTTATGAATCGCCCAGCAAGACTCTGACAAAGAAAACTGATTCAGCCTTTTTTCAATATTTTACTCCCTTTGTTATAGATTAGTTTAATCTTTTCAGCACTCTTTCTGTTGGTTCTAATTGTTGCCCCATAATTGTGTAACAACCTGTATGCAATAAGCTGGATAAGATATCTTATACTGAATAGGATTAGTATTGGCCAACCCGACTAGCTAGTTAGTGTACAACCGATACCATGATCCCATACCGAGAACACAGGAATCCCATGATCCAAATGAAGAATCCAGAGGGATCATATCCACCTCCCTTGTTAAGGTCTCATCCTATACTTCATCTTCTCCCCGCCATGATGGCAGAAGGGCCATATTTGCCTCTTGGCTTCCCCACATACCATGGTATGGAATGGAAAAATCCATACACACAGATCTTAGGGATTTTGATAGGAGCCACCTCTGCTGAAGGTATGATGGACATGGATTTGCTGAAGCTAAAGGCATTTCCAGCTGACCTCAAGGATGGCTAAGATATGGCCTAACTCTATCGAGGCCTGCAACCATAAGAATTAACAGCTGCGCAGTTCCTCAAGAAGTTTTTTTAGTGCCTATAAGACAAAACAATGAAAAGACAAATTTATACCTTTGCAGCCTGGCGGAAGTGAGTAGTTTTACCAAAGGTTGGGAGGTTTTTAGACCATCAGTGCATGTCCACACCATGGCTTTGACATGGATGTTAGTGAACCACTTCTGGTGGTATGTCTCCCGCCATGAGACAATCAGAATGGGGAGACTTTAAGAAACATCCTGATGAAGCCATTTTAACACGTGGTTGAAACTTAAGGGGCGATGAGCTAACCCTGTAGAACTGATAGATGAAACCACCGGGCCAATCAAAGAGGTGGTATGTATGCACCCGAATGATGAGATGGAAACGAGGGCTAGGTTATCAACTCTAGCTAGAAAGGTAGAGGAGTCGAGGAAAACAGCCTTATGTGCAAAGATCGACAATGACCGTGATAACCTAATCCCCGCACAAATTTCCAATCCTGCCAACCAATAACACCGTCTATGACTCCCGCAGTTGAAGGCTGGGATTTATGCTGCTTTAATGTGCACACATCGTAGACAATCCAAGCCCCAACAACTAAAATGCTCCATATGGGAATACTTAATAATCCCACTGTTCGAGGAACTATCCTAACCTTGCATGAGACCAAACCCCTCCTTATGTAAACGTCGCCACCAGGAGCCAAGCCCCTTGCTTTGTCTCTCAATAGCTCACAACAACCACCCATCCTCTTCCAAAGAGGAACAAGTCGCACTAATCTGAGTAAGGTAGCAATTTTGTTAATGACCAAATGGAACCAATGCAATTGGGCCAAAGAATTGATATCACGAAAACATCACAAAAAAATTCGTATTGACCCATGTGATTCACCACAAAGATTAACAATAAGCCTTAGGACAAGAGGAGGTTCCAACCCCAAACACTCCAACCAAGTGGATCCATGAGGCAGGGTCAGAATGGATGAGGCTAAGTCCATAATCACCTTGAGATAGAGTGGAAAGAGGTTGATCAATCCTCCGCCAAAGCTCACTGGCGAACCTGCAGTGGAGAAAAAATGCAACCCGAGCATATCCTCCCAGAGGAAGATTCAATGAAATACCGTATACCACCTCCTTCTTTCCACAAAACTAGAGGAAAGAATAGAACTCCAACAAGCAGGTATGCTTGAGGTCTGCTGCAAGTAAATATACCTTGCTTGATCTAATCAAACTAAGTGCAATTCGTTTTAAGTAAAATTTTTTAAAGAAAATTCATAAAGAGAGGATTTGTGCATCGAAGAGGTTGGCCTTCTCACCGAACATATCGCTGCCCTAATCCAAAGCAAGCACTCCAAGTACAAGGATCCTGGCTCCTGGCTGTCACCGCTACAGCCAGGGAAATTGCATAGGAAAAGTCCTGCTCTTGATTTAGGAGCCAAACGTGAACCTAATGTCAGATTCAAGATACAAGAAGTTAGGCTTGTGAGCTTAAACCCACCCCATTCACCTCACGAGATCAGTGAAACCTCAAGGGATAGTTGAGGGTGTCCTTGTGTACTGACAATTTCTACTATCCGTGATTTTGTAGTCCTAGACACCGCACCCAAATCCCAATGAACCAAATCATAGCTAATCATTTTAGAGAGCTATCAAGCACGCTAATGCAATTATTAATTGCCTGAATGGAACTATTTAATTATTTGGTGACATGAGGGCTGAATTGAACATTTTCAATTTGAATGAGACAAACTAAAATTGTTAGAACTTGAAAATCCTATAAATCGATGAGGTTGTTTCGCTTGATCAAGGCGCAGTATAATAACAAATGCCTTAAAATGCAAAAGAGGATCACCAGTATTAAAGGAGCGAATTGGTTCATAACAAATAATTAAATTGCAAGCCAATACTCAAATACACAACCATTCCGTAGGAAATGCCCAACTTTATACACGGTGCATCATGGAGCTGTGCTGCCATCGCATGGGTCAGGATCATCCTCCTTGACCCCTTTGAGGGCTTAATCTCCCAACTGCGCCCAGTTTTCCAAAACCGAATTACAATTTTTAATTTTTATTACATATTAGTCAATTGTCATTTAGAAGTTATTTTTTTAAATTTTTAAACTTACTATAATTTTTACAGTTTTAGAAATATCGAGATTAAAAATGATTTTGTTATTAGTAGTACCTATAAGTTAAAATTCATAATATAATTCTTTGTAGATGAATTTAAAACTTTATTAGTCAGGAAGGTCTGTTAATGGCTGCTGGAGAAGGAAAAGACATAAATGGACTTTTCTGCTGTCAGGATGTCTATTTGAAGGAGGGTTTACAATGCCACTTCAGTACTCCTCCCTTGTTCCTAAACTGGTTCCACTGCAGCCTGCCTCCTGGAGCCCCATCGCGCCGCTCTGCCTCCGGAGCTCAAACAAAGACCGGCCTGGCCCCCGATCCCAGCCAACGTGATCATTAAACAGCCTCCACAGCTTAGGGTTCCCGAAAGGCAAGGCTCAAGCCTCTCTACCATACACGCCACTAGGGCCCAGAGCTACACTCGTGAACCCCGTTCTGATCCCGTACCCGCCCAGTCCTTTCGCATTCTATCGTTCTGATTTATCCGCTCGTGGCCCATTTCAGTTTCAATACCACCGAGCCCTGGTCAAGAGTGGTATTCAAGAGAAGTCCAAAGCAGAACCCTCCCAGAGATCCAGTATCCTAGAGCTCTCACTATAAAAGCAGATCCCTACATATTTAAAGTAGAGTCTACGATTTTCAGTAGGCACAGTATCTCGGGAGATGGTCCATTAGGGTGGGTCCACTCACCTGCGGAGGTTTATACACCCAGCCAGAGGTCGCAGTGACTACCAAAGACTCAGAGCTGACACTCATCCAGTCAGTAGACCACGTTCTCCGATCTGGGACGTTATCAGAGCACGATCCGGACCGGGCCCATCCTCAAGACTCAGAGATGGAAAGCCCAGCCTGCCGGGCCAGACGCCCAAAGGAACATCATTCTAGACCGCCACCATCTCCGGTCAACGCACCGAGACACCTCGTCATCACCGGCCGCGATCGTGGAGGCTCATGTTCAGGACACCCTATTCCGTGGAATGCGAGCACGTAGCCGACCATTTCGTGCAGGAGTCGCTCACGACGCCTCCCGGATCGATATCGACTTTTATTCGTGAGTCACGATTGATCGAGAGGTATTCACTCCTCCCATTCATGACTCCACGATGCTCTACTACCCGAGAGTGGCTGTCCATTTACCACTCCATGACATCTCTTGATGCGCACGGTCCCCCGGAGATCCTACTTCAGGATAGATAACCGCCGAGGTACTCACCAGCATATTTCAGCCTTTGAGATCGGCGCGCATACCGCCGCACGCCGAAGTTATAGACGGGGCCCACCCCTCCCCAGAGCGATGGTTAGAGACCGCTGTGATGTTACAACGCCCAGCTTTATCTGAGGCGCCCGCCATATGCGCCATCACCATCCGTCGCGATTCATACATCTCCCGCAGCATTGCGTGCGTAGGAGGGGGCCATTCGCAGGTGCATCAGACCGATTCGCAACTTCGTTCACCCATCCAAATGGTGATTATCATTCATGGGCTTGAGGAAGGTCCACCTGAGTAGACCTCATAATGAAAGGTAGAGTATACCACTACTTATTCCTTGTGTCCCTTCTGGGCACTGAAAGCAGATGGATTTCCTGAGGAGCCTGGATGGGACGCGAGACAAATGGGGCCTACAGTGTAGTGTGCCAGGGGTGGACCTGACATGACGCCCATTCATTTAAGTGATATACGCCAATAGACCTGTGAGGTGAGGCACCGGTGGGAGGAGGCTGAGGACGACACAGAGACGATCCACCAGCCTCGCACTGCAGAGGTGCGGCAGGAGTCCCACTCATTTTCGATCGTTTCACTACCATCTCCTCCACCCACTACTTCACCTCGCAGTCCCTGCGTATAATTCCAAGCCCCTGCATGGCCCAGACAATCGCCCACCCATACATATGTCAGGCTCGAGAGATGGAGATTGATGCTAACTGAGGACTAGCGTACCTCCTCAAAGCGTGCACCCGTGATGCAAAGACACTACCTTAGGATCGTCTCGAGCCGAGGCACCCTGGTCAAGAATCTACGCTTTTTGCATTAGACTAAGACCACCAGTCTCCTCATGATCCCACCAGAGGAGGAGTTTCCGCCACCATGCCCACCGATCCAGAAATTCAGAGGTTTCACCACCACCACCACACGAGGTTAGAATTCTTTTTACTTCATGTATAGCCTTCTAGCTACCAACCGCTTACTAATTTGATTATGATTTTTGTATTATGCCATAGTAGTAAGATATGTTTATGTGTAGCCTGCTTCCGTATGTATTGCTTATTTCTTAAGTATATCAAAAGCTACTCAAGCTTATATATATATATTCAAAGCCAGATATTGTGTTTAATGAGTCCTCTTATGTATAAGTAATGTGGTTTTTCTTTTCAAACATAATTAAATTGCTTCAAGTTGAATATCAATAGAATTTCTTCAAATTGAACAATTGAAGAAATCGGGAAGATTGACTCATCATGTTGTCTCCTATATTTTAGAACAAAGGCGTTTGAAACAATTTGTAGTTTCAGCCATCGCTCAAAGACGTCAACTTGAAATTTCCCTTATGCTATGTCACACACTCGCACCCGCATTGTTCAATAGGGTCAGAAATGTGCCTCCCCACTTTGCAAACCTACTAGAATGCTCAATAAACTTGAGTTACCAACAACTGAGGACCAAGTCTTCCAAAAAGGAAAATGAAAAGTTAAGAAAGAAAATGGTAAAAGAAATCGTGAAGTTTTGCTTGAAACCCAGTCATGGTATGGCTAAAGCCTGTCCCACGCCGTTTCCGAATTTGGTTGGAGTCAATGGATTTGTGTCATGGCATGGGTGGCGGTGAATTCAGTTAATCGACGCTTCCATTCTCTATCCGCCGTCCGGCAGCTCTCAGAGTTGGCGTTCATCCTTCGCCTGATGCCAACCTGAATTGGTTATCGCCAGACCTCATGGACTGGTGGTCGGATTTTGCCATCGTAATCTGCCAAAACAATCGAGGAAAGCAGAAGTAAATCAGCCTTTACCCTTAATTGTTCAATGGGCCAAGGCCATTATACACCAATGCTTAGCCGGGGGAAACACACACCCTGTAATTAGCCGGACTCAATCTAGATGGCAAAAATGAACTATTGACTTAGGTGAAACCAAGTTGGAAAATCATGGCAACAACAAGGTTGTTCTAAAATTTGGTTTCTTATGGATTTATTCTGTACATACATAGGTTCTCAAACAATATGATTTCAATTATCACTTTAAAGTACGTTAATTTGTATATAAGTACAATAACCTTTTGGAAATGACAACCTTGAAAATCACCATGCATCTTCAATTCTTATTTTGCATTACAAGGACTAGCAAACGCTTTCTGTTGGGAAGATCATGTCAAAAGGAATTTTTGAACCACGTATATTACATAGGTTTTCTGAAAATTTTGATCATTAATTCAACATATAAACCATAATTGAAGTGCTCGTCAAATGCCTTAGTAATACCAGGTGCCAATTTGAGGGTGTTTTTGGTTGTTTGTAGACTTTATAGCCTTCCGAACTTCAACCTCACGCAAAATGATCGATCAAGAGGTTGGAATTTTGGGTTCAGCCATCACGCTTCCAAAAATCGTAGAAACAAAGGAAAAGTGGAAGAAATGAGATGCAGTTGAAGACATGACGAGAGGAATGCGCACAAAGAAATGTACTGCGAATCTCGTTGCACCACCCGTAATCCAGCGAATTCTCGTAAACCTGCTTTCGCAAATGGGGCTCGTGCACTTCAGCGATACATTGCAAATTCGCAGCCAACCTCGGCAGATCGCAATTGGCGTAAATTCGCTCTCACCGATTAATTAAGCTGGCCTTGTTAAATTTCACAGCTAATGGGCTCTGCTAGCTAGCCACCCGTAACCTGCCAAACGATTTGCCAACATTGCCAATTTCGGTTAGACCTCACACTCCTCGCTGCCATGTTTACAATTCGCTTAACTATTGCCATATGCACTCTGTCAGCACTGAGCTAAATTCTCCTTAGAGCTAAATGCATGCCTCATGCTTTGTAATTAATGCAACCACTTCCAAACTTGGTGAATTACTTCCTGTGGTCCATAACTTAGCTTTGAAGCATAGGGTTTTGCATTTGTCACCTTGAGGGAGTCCGAGGCAATACCCTCATGCCTTAATAAAAGAGAAGGGGTGAAGAAAGATGCTCTCGTGATTTGTAAGTTTACTTATCGTTTGTGAATAAAAGTTTGTTTTATTTTTGTTCTTTGGTTTTTATTTTCTTCTCTTCTTTCTTCTCTTTCTCTCTCTTTCACTTTCCTACAAACACACTTCTCGAGGATGACAACTCAAGAGATGTCATGTTTCCTTCCCTTAAAGAGGAAGGAAGCTAGCTGGGTGTTGGCTGAAGATGTCCCCAAGTGTACTTCAAAAAGCTACGGTAAAGTAATTATGGCCCCATTCAAAACTCAGCTGTGAAGCCAAACATGGGATGTTGTCTGGCCAATACTCTCCAAGTGCTTGGATCCGTTTAGTGACAGTACTGTGGGCTCTTAGGTCCTTACTACTAAGTGAGGTAAGATTCACATGTTAGGTCTTCAAATTAGGGGCGAAGAAGATTTACTTATTGTTTCTAGCTAATACTTCCATAAAGCTTTAGGGTTCAAAGGTTCGGGTGAGAGATGCAATCGTGATCTTATTGTCTTTACTTCAGCCTAGGCTTCACTACTCCATGCTTTATGGTTCAAAGGTTCGTGAGAGATGCAATCGTGATTCTTTAGATCTTTACGAGCCTCGTAAAAAATGAAAGAATGTTAGAGCTCTTAAACAAAATACAATCATATCCTGTTGACTCAATATAGGGAGGATAAAATCTATGATACTGTCGTCAAATTTTACAAGAGTGACCTAATAAATTCTTCATTGTAAATTCCAGTTTTTAACTTTACCTGAGTTTTACAATTTCCTGTTTTAAACCATTCCCTGTTTTTGAATGAATTCCAAAGAGTCCAAATAGAAAGTCTTACCTTCATACTTTAATACGACCATTTTTATGAAAGAAAACCCATCCGTGTTCGACCACGGGCCATATCTTTGCATTAGCTTGACTCGGCGGTTGGCAAGACTTAGGTATATAAATATTTGATTTAGCTCAGCCTACTGTGTAGCACGAATCAAGTTTCTCGAGAGGATTCTACTGATTCAGTTTCAATTCCTCTGAAGTACAGTTGAACTTGCTGCTTTGAAATTTTTGGTGAAGCACTCATCCTGCGGTGGACACTCTTCTTGATTGATGAGGCTTTTCGATGGAGTCATAAGGGTTGTCCCATTTGTGCTGAAGTCATTCTTTAGCCCATCTATTCTTTGGTCCAGGAAATTCTCCTCAGTATGGATTTTTTCACACAATTGGGCATTGAATTCCTTTTATTACCACGGCATCACCACGATTTAGTAGAGTCTAAATTGCTTGCTTTCAAATTAGGGAGATTAGGTTTGTGGTGGTTGAAATTTGAACAGAGGCATGCGTGGGCACACCATGTAGGAGGGTGCACTCATCGATGGTCTCTGTAGTCCCTAAATGGATACAGGTGGGTTTGGATTTCTCTCCAGGGATTCTTTGATTTTGCCATGCGGGGTTCTATAGTCCCTCATTGTCATATATGCCTAGGGTTTACTCTCACATTGTATTACTCTTCATGTGGGGTTGGAAATTTTCTACCGATTGATTTTTACAAAACCTGGCTTTGCTTGCCTTGGGGTACATCCTTGAAAATGGATTCTGCCCAGTAACGAGGAAACCAAGAAAGCAGTCCTACGCACCTTTTTTTATTTTATTTTTATAGTGAAATGAACTAAAAAAAAAAAAGCGCCAGATGAAAACGACTAAAGGAAAATTCACGAGGCCTTGATGAGGATCTGAGTATTCAGTAGTCATCGTTCGCACTTGCAGCACCGTCCGGCAATGGCGCCATTTGGTCGTCGTGCCACGAGTAGGGTGATCAGGAATCATGAAAATTTATATCCTATACTCCTCCCTCATGCGTAGTCAAGCTCTATGATATAGTGGTCTAGAATTAGAACATGAGGATGGGTTTTCTTCATCTGATGTTGAGTGAAATCAAAAGCTGAAGTACACAGATTAAATTTTGATTTTGGGTTTGGTTAAAAGCAGGGTGTGGTTGGTTCTGTTTGAAACTAAAATAAAATAAAATGTAAATAGAACTCCTTGAAGACGGTGGGCCGGGTTTAAGATCCTGAGCTGCGAGAGGTCACAGGGTTAATTTCCTGTGTTGGAGAAGATGACATATAGTCATCTCGAGCCGGATCTTCATTTGGCATTAAAACCTAAACCTAATAATTTTCCTTTTGATAGAAAGCATTTGTTAGCATTTGTAGTTCCCTACGGTGAAAATACAATTTTGACTCATCTCTGATGATTCGTAAGGGTAATAATGAATCTCGAGTGGATCTAATAATAAGCATCACGAACCTAAAGATACATGAGTATTGATCAAGAGTGGATGCACATCGGTGAAACCTAACCCTTAACCTGCCTCGGTGGCTCGTAAAAAGAGCAACTAATGGATATTAGTGTATCTAAAAGCTAAGAATACTAAACCTAAAAGACTTGCAAGTATTGGCCAAAGAAAGAACATCGAAGAGCTTTAAACCTAGAAATGAAATTTTGGGGACAAAATGACAAAACTTCTTTGCATGAAAAGCAGTGGAACCACCCGGTAGCTAAGATCTGCAGCGGCCTTTTCTTCATGAAGGAAGTGGTTTTGCGCTCCTCCTCCAAGTTGTCATGTCTTGGAGGGTGTTTGGCAACCAAGAAAGGGAGAGAAAATGAGAGAAAAGGGAGAAAACTAGAAGATGTTGTAATGTCTTGAAAGAGAAAGTTAGGGTTACAAACTTATAAGGTGGCTTATATAGCCAACCAAATGTGTGAAAATACAAGAGAAGCCTAACATTTTGGCTAATAAGGGACAAGAGTAATACACAAAATGAAATTAGGTTGGCATTAATTACAAAAAAGATGACAAAATGAGAGCAATTTATTATGTAAGCGAGAATTTATTTAGATAAATTTATGCTAGACAACAGTACCAAAATAAATTTAAGCTATGCCTTTCTCCAATTTAAGCTAGCTAGCGAGAATTTCGCTAACAGCGAAATTCACAGAATGAAATTGAAATTTAAGCTATCGGCAGGTCAATTTTTCGCTAACTGGCCGGCTCCCGGGTTTTTCTCTAGGCTCTTTGTTCATTGGCCTTTGTTCACCTTTGCTTCTCTTCCATTTTCTTCCTGCTTCATTTTTCTTCTATTTTCTTCTCTTCTTTCCTTCTAGTCTCTGATCTATGATGTTGAGTTTGACTCGAATTCTTCGTGCTTGGATCGACTCAACAATGTTGGCATGGTCTTTCATAAGCGCAAGAAATTGCCACTTAAAATCTGATCTGATGGGAATGTTAGGGACCTTAATATGTGAAATTGGATTAAATTATAACAATTAGTACACAAGCGCTTAAAACCTATTAATGAGGGTTCAAAATATTTTTGGGCACTAATCGATCCTTAGACATTAATAAGTCTTGAATTTGAATAGGTGTTTTGATCCGTAACGAATTTATTGATGTAGTCTTAAAGTCTTATGGTATTGTTCTTGGGGGATTGAATGTAGTCCTTAGGTGATGATGTCATAAATTTGTATACATCTTTTGATCCAGGTTAACAAGTTTTGCTAAGTGCCGTTATGGGGATTAGATAATAGTCCTTGGGGTGATGATGTCATAAATTTGTATACATCTTTGGTCGGGTTAACAATGACCCGGATGGACATGGTATCATTTTGAATGATACATCCAGAACATTATTGATGCTATCTTTGTGGGCATTCAAGCGTAAGTCTTGAAGAGCGAGATATTGATTGAGGACTGGCTAAATCTGATATGAATGCTCCATTGAGTTTTCAAGAGTAATTAGCGGGAGGAAGAGGAGTCATGGGGCTGAGCAAGATAATGACCATGGAAATGAGTTAGGTCTGCATCATGCATAGAATGGATGAGAGGGAAGATGAACAACATTCATGAAATAGGAAGCAGTTGAGGAGGAACTATTGAGAGGAAGTCTTTGAGGTACCTTGAAGAAATTGCATTTATGATCTTTCTTGAGGTTAAGTACTTGGGAGAGCGAGAAGTTATCAATTCCAAACCAAATCCTAACACTGCCCGGCTACTTATCATCCCAGTGACCCCAGGAACGTGAAAATTTTTTCATATGGTGGAGGGGGGCTCACGAGAGCGAGAGCATGGAAACGACATCTTAATGAGATATCGTGACCACGAGTTCCAACCTGGCCAATCGGCAAAGGAGGAGGAAGCAGAAATGAATATCAGGGTCAGAGGAGAGCTCCACCATTTGAAGATCAAATACTGCAATTCATGGGGGACAACAAGAAATTTGTTAACCTCCATGAATAAAGTTTGCAGTGGATGCACAAATACCAATTTCTCAAATTTTCAGAAGACCCACTTAATGCTTCTCTCAAGAACACGGAGACACGAGATAGGGCAGCGGCCTAAACACAAAAAATCGAGATGAAAAGATACCTTTCCTAGTGACACGAAGAAGAATCCGAAGAAATTTGCATGGTACATTACCTTCGAAGTGGGAAAGACTTGGAGAATAAGACGAGAGAGAAAAGATGAAGAAACTGACAAGGAGATGAAACTCGAACAATCTTTGGCTCTTGGAGAGAAAGAAAGAAAGAAGGAACATTTGTGGGACAAGAAAGAAGTAAGAAAGAAAACCCCGAGAACAATGCACTGCGAGTCCATTTCCCTGGCATAAATCAAAGATAGAGAGCAGTTTGCAAGGTTGCGAAAGCCTTTGGTAGAGATCAACATGACTTTCCGCAGTGGTTGCTCGAGATCTCACTTTATGCAAAATTCTTGAAAGACATATTGAGCAAAAAGAGGAAGATTGTTGAAGAAGGAATTGTGAACTTGAAATTTGGAACTTTGCGATCTTTATGATCAAGAGACTTACGAAAAGATGAAGGATCCGAGGGCTTAGCATTCCACGCACCATTGGAGAGTTTGAGTTTCGAAGCTCTGTGACTCGAGTGCCGGTATCAATTTGTGCCTGTGCGGTGACAGAAGTTAAGTTTGGGAAGCACTCCCTAGCGTACCCTCAAATGGCGGATAGAACCTGGAAAAACACGGAAGGAATCATAAAAGATGTGCTGGTAAAGGTGGGAACTTTGTCACTTTCGGTAGACTTCATGTAAATCTTGGATATGGAAGAAGATTACAAGTCCCTGCTCTTGGGAAGGCCATTCCCTTGCAAGCTGGGCAGCCTAATCGATATGCAGAAGGGAATTCTCACTCTCAGAGTTGGAAAAGAGACAGTGACTTGATTTGTCGAAGTTTGAGGTTTAGACATAGAGAGGGAAGATGTAGGAGTCAATAGAAGATGTATATGTCAACAACTCTGAATTTTACTATGATTAGCAATGCCCAATTTTCAATCAATGAAAAGAGATGAATTCCCAGTATCTTGAAGATTTTGATTCAGATTTTCTGCACATTAGTTTACACTCTACTGAGAAAGTGATGAGTCTTGAATAAACTGAGGTGAAAACAAGAGACCAAATTGAAGAAAAGGAATTTCATCAAGAAACCAGTGAAGAAGGGCTAGTTTTAAAGGTGTTGCCAAGTCATTTAAGTATGCTTTGAAGAAATTTGCCAAAGTAAACCGGTAATAATTTACGCTAGACTTAGTGATGAGGAAACGTAGGTTGCCGGAAATTTTGAGAAATCATATGAGTCTATAAACAGTCTATCAAGAGTTAAAAGGTATCACCCACTTCAATATGCATGCACAAATACTTTAGAAGAAATGCAAGGCCAATCGTTGAACATCAAAGGAGATCGAATCCAAGAATGAAAGAAGTAGCCAGAAGGAGGTACTAGAAACGGTTAAATGCCATTTATTTATGCAATTTCAGATAAATTTCGTTACCGCAACGGCGTGGTTCCAAAGAAGCGGTGGATTTACCGTAATCCGCAATGAAAGAAATGAATTAATTCCAACAAGAACGTGATTGTGGATGGAGAGTATGCATTGATTACAGAAGCCGAAAGAATAAAGAACCAGAAAGATCACTTCCCTTTCGCCTTCACACGATGTCGATGCATTATCGACATCCTCATTCGCTTTCTCGACTCGGTATTCAGATATAAACCAGATTGCAATTGCACGAGGACCAAGAGAAGACTCATAATTCATGCCCTATGGCACCTTTGTTTTTGGGAAGGATGCCATCTGGGGCTTGCAATGCCCCCGCTACTTTCCGTGAGACGATGATGTCAATGTTCTCAAACTCGTAGGAAGGTTATGGAAAAATTTTACATGACTTACAGTGTATGGGTCCGCTTTGAACAATGTTTGAACAACTCCGAAAACAAAAGATCAAAGATGCAAGGACAAGGCCTAGCACTAAATCGGGAAAATGTCATTTTATGGTAAATAAGGTATCGTTTCGTCATAAAATTTATGCTGGCAGTGGCTGTAGTCGACCAACCCTTAAGATTCTATTATCAAACCCTTGCACCTCCCACCACAAAGCATAGTGCGGATAAGGAGTTTCGGGGCATGCCGGATTTTACAAGAGATTAATCAAAGACTTCTCAAAATAGTTTCTAATTCACTATGCAGACATCGAGAAAGACACAAAATTTTATTTCGATGATTCCCATACCGCTTTCAAGAAATTCGCTAAGATCAGATCGTTCAAGCACCGTCATACCGCACTGCACGGGGATCAGACCGAAGTAATGCGTGATGCCGTGATTTCAGAATGGGGGCTGTTTTCGGGGCAAAGAAAAGAGAAAATATTCAAATATATACTATGCTAGAAGAACTCAATGGCACAAGAAAACTATTCCAATAATCGAAAAGGAGAGCAAGAAGCAATAGTGTTTGCTTGCGGAAAATTCAGACCATATCTCGGGATCCCAGGCAGGGGTCACACTGCACTACGCAAACCCATCAAATATCTTATGTCAAAAGGAAGCTGCCAAGATCGATAAGGTAAAAAGTACTACTGCAAGAGTTTGATCCGGGAAACATAAAAAGGGATGTGGATAATGTGATAAATGATCACTTGTCCAAGGCTGTAAAGAAATCAGCGTAAGTGAGAGATAAGATTAGAGAGAGCTTCCCAGATGAAAGCAATCATTCCATTTGTCATTCCAAATGCTACGGTATGTCGATATTGTGAATTACTTAGTCAGGAGTAGTTCCTTCGACCCACCATCAACGTAAGAAAGCTCAGGATCGACAGTGTGTGTTATATCCGATGACCTACTATTATTTAAGAGGGGAGCCGATAAGGGATTATAAGAAGATGTGAAGCAGAGGGTGAACAAAGTAGAATTATGAATGAACGCTATGCATCACTATACTAGCATTTTTCTCGAGAAAGAACAGTTTCATAAGATACTCCAATCAGATTTTATCGCCAATTTGCTTTCGTGGATCAGACCGACCGGCCAAATTATGTGATGGTATGCCAAAAGATCGAAATATCAACAAGAATGAAATGCCCCTACGAGGCATATCGTGGTGCAATTGATAATGGGGATAGATTTTACGTGGACCCCTTTCCACAATCACTGAAACTCCGCATATACTGCTGAAGAATGGATTATGTTTCTAAATGGGTAGCATTAGTCATTTCAAGGAATGATGTTAATACAACAGGAGTTTCATAAAGAACATATCGGAGCGCATTTGGAACACCCGTGACTATCATCGCCGATAAAGTTCTACTTTGCAACAAAATCTTCGCAAAGCTAATGAGCAAGTATGGATCAAAACATATAATGAGCCTAGCTTATCATCCCTGCACTAACGGGCAAGCAAGAGATTTCCAACAGGAGATTAAAAGTGAATCCTGAAAGACTATAAGTTCGGCTAGAAGGATTAGTTTCAAACTTAATGATGCACTTTGGGCTTACAAGACTGCATTCAAAACTCCCATTGAGATGTCCCCATACGATTGCACTGGCAAGCCATGTCACCTCCCTCTGAATCAACATATGTGGGCCATCAAGAATCAATTTCGATTTCAAATGGCAAAGGAAGAGAGATTGCCTAACTAAATGAACCGAAGAACTAAGAAATGAAGCCTATGATAATGCTAAGATCTACAAAGACAAGACAAAGAAACGGCATGATCAAAGGATTCCTTGTGAAAGAATCTGCAGAAGGGATCAAGTCTTTATTTAACTCAGATTAAGATCAGTTCTGGTGAAATGAAACTGGCGTGGAGGACTATATACGCGGGTGTCAAGCACTACTTGGAGCAAGAAACACTCAAGACTGACGCCGGGAGGAATTCTAAAGTCAATGGACAAAGACCTAAGCATTATCAAGCAGGAGGGAAGGAAAAGAAGAGCTACACTGTCTATCGAGAGAAAGAAAATCAAAACAGCAAGTCCAAATGCAAGGACTCCAAATCGAGCGTACCATGGGAGTAAAACTGGTATGAGACTTTAATTTCGCGATTTTGAATTTTTTTAGAATTAACCTGATTTTGTTTTCTAGTTATTATAATTACTAGTTAGTACTTAAGAAGTTAATTTTTGTTTAATTGAATCCTCCTCGTGAATGTTGCGAGTACTTATGCGTAAATGGCTCAAAGTGGAAGAAGGAATAAACTCCAAGACAACTCCAAAGAACCCTGCAAGAGAACGACAGAAAAAGGAGCATCTTCCTATATATAAATTTCATGGAAATTTGAATAGAATGAAGCATTCTCAATTGTCGGTGAAATTGGTTTGTTTGATGGATGAGAATCCGTTAATTGATCAAGAGGAAAAGTCATTGCTCATTAAATTGAGGCAAAATCAAGTAGACCACATGACAAAACTTAAGTCGTGGACAAACGTCACAAATAAAGTCAGATGTCGACTTAGCCAATGCCGATGAAGAATACAATAAGTCGCGACCAAAAGTTCAGAAAGAAATTGAGGTCGCTATTGCAAATTTCGGTCACACAAGAGTAATCCTTCAAAAGAGAAGAGTGGTCATGACAACTTAACAATGTCTCAGGACGCCTAATGTCGCAAATCTTGTAGCGTCATTCCCACTACACTCCAGGTCGCGATTAAACAATAATATGTCACGATAAAGAGGGTAAATTGCTACCGGTGTGCTTTTAATTTTGCTCTAAATTTAATGATAAATAAGACATTCTCACCCGAATTTAAGTCGCGACAAGCATTAATAAATGCAAAATCATAAAAGAGCCCACCATAATAACTCGAACTGCGAATCATTGAGAAAACTCTTCACGCTTATCTTCTTCCTCGACGCGAATTCAACTCTTCGTCGCATATTCTCCGGTTTCATTCTCGTAAACCCTAACCAAACTTCCTAAAATCCTTCGATTCCTCCTAATGGTTGAACCTGCACTCTTTCGGGTCCCGAATATGAACGAAATCACGGAGAACATGCTCAGACTCAAAGGAACTGGCTCATCCAACCCCGAGTCAACCAATCAGTAAGGAACAAGCATACAAAGGAAAGACAAGGTGGTAGAAGAAGAAGAGGATGCGCTTGTGCCGAAGAGGCTGGTGTCAAATACGTGGCGTATTTTCATCCCGATAAAGGGCTCATTGAGAGGATTCAGCAACCCTATTTCCCCTTTCAAGGAAATGATAGAACAACGAGGATGGGAAAATTTTGCCACCGTGAGGCCCTATATGCGCCAGCTGGTCCGAATTCTACTCTAATTTGTTAGGAAGAAAGGCCAACTTTGTATTTGTCGGGGTTTGGTTCCATACGGCAAATGCCATTAACGAGGTGTACGGGATGGCAGGGTAAAGGCATAGCTCCAAATTTAAGAAGCTATTAGCAAACCCAAACCGTGAGAAGATCGGCTGTGCAAATCGAAGGTATGGTAGTTCAATGGGATCAAGAGAAAGAGCAACAAAGACAATCGTGAGGGAGACCTTACAGGAGGCTGGCGTATGGTTTTATTTCCGTCTCAGAGCACCCCAAACTGGGCATGTACGCCGTATAACAAGAAGCCATCATCCCGTATGGCTATCAGCGGCATAAGCCTGACCTAGGAGCAATTATTTAAAAATTCAATAATGAGATACCATGAGGGAAACAAAGAGGATCGATCCCACAACGCAGCCCATCGCAAGATTACGCCTCAGAGTCGCGTGAAGGGAAACTGGGCGTACAAGATCGCCTAAACACCATTAACCCCCGACCGTGCTAAGGGGCCAAGTAAGAAATCAAAAGAAAAACGGGTCACATAGAAACAGATTCAAAAGATGAAATGAAAAATGCAACACGTGAAGAAGACACTTTTCTCGACGGGCAGAGCAGAAGAAGAAAATCTAGAAGCAATCAAGAAGTGGATACTTTTATGTTTCAGTGGACAGAGAGCAAGATGGGAGCCCCATAGATTAACCACTGAGTACCCTAATGAGAATAGAATTAGAACAGAGAAATATAGAGCCCAAGAAGATAGCTAAATAATGAGATGCCTACTTTATGCAAAGAAAGTATGGAAGAAAGAGAAGAGAAATGGAGTACAAATCAAATTCGAGAAGATGTATGAAGCTGAATCAAAAGAAGAGATCAATAAAGGAAGTTAAGAAACCTAATAGAAAAGAGGAAATAAGGAAGGAGTTGAAGAGAAGAGAGCGTAAATGGGAAGAGAAATCGAGCGTAAAAGGAAGAATAAATTAAAAGATCCTAAAGCACTCGCTAGTATACCAAAAAATAAATGGAGGAAGAGACAAAGATCTACTGCAAAAGCTACAACTTAGCCATGAATCATTCTACAATAATCAATATGATCGAGACTCAACCTAAACTTGTCAAGGAAAGGATGCGTAATAAGAAGGCCAAGACAGCCGAGCGTGATCATGGGTTCAATTTCTTTATATGTCATGAAGACTTTGAAGAAGATGTTAGATAGAGACAAAGTGCTTGATGACAACGTGACATGTTTATAAGAAAATATATCGGAAAATTGATTTGATTAACAATCTATCCAAATTTTTAGAGGTCATGACAGAAATGGAGCGTACAATGAATACATTGGGTCAGAGGCAAGATGATTTGAATAAAAGTCGATCTCACCAATGAACTGATTCTCAAGAACAAATGGAGAAAGAAAGTGCTAAGTCAAGAAGAGGATGTAAATGAAATTCTAAAGTTCAATCCAAACCCGGCAGAACTTTGATCCGATCCTCCAAAGATATTTTGCTTACTTCTCAAAAGAAAAACCTTCCAATCGACTTTATCCATCTCTTCTCATTCTCACTTCGTTGATTCTCAAACTTTATACAATCTAATGAATAAAATCGAAATTTGTTCGAAGGTTGGAGTTGTTCAAGTCAAATCAGGTGTTTACTATTAATTGTTAGAAGAACAACAAAGAGAAACAGATCGCAATGAATAAGTGATGACATAGCATTAGTTAGTTGATTAGAATATGAAGATGAAATTTAACTAATTGAAAATAAGGGCTAGCTGACACAGCAATTTAATTGAAACATAAATCGCGATGAATTAATTCACGATAAGTCCGTGATAAGGAAGGTTATACGATCAAGGAACAAACAATTTTCATCTTGAGTTTGTGGTATGAACGGTGAGTCGGAACCTGTTAGAAAATATCATCTAAATTCTCATCCCACTGATATGAGTCGAAAATCCTCGGGGGTTGGTCTGGTTAATCAACCCGATTTCTAAAACTTGTTAGATTTAAGTGATCGAGGCGAAATCCTGGGTGATCTGATCAGCGAGGAAGCTGATGTAGGCCATCCTTGGAGAGTTTGAGCCATTCTAGCCATCCCTATTCATATGCTAATGCATACACTTCAGTTCCAGAAATTGAGCCAAAACAAGCCTTTATTTTCAAAATAAACCAATGGAGGCCACTGAACCCGTCTAAAGAATCAATCCTCGAGAACTGTGATTACCAAAGAATTCAAAGAGAGGGAAGAAATGAAGTTTGGGGAGTGTACATTTTTTGAGGAACTCAAGGAGAAAATACGAGAAAAAGGGAATGAAAGAGAAAAAGATCTACATCGTAAAATCACAGTAGGAAAAGAAACGAGGAATAGGTTTGTCTTGTGTTTGACTCTCTTGAACAATTAAGTTCTTAGGGGTGTTTCAACACCTAGTACCCTAATGCCATCTGGTATGGGAGTTACTAACCCAAAGTTAGCTAAGAGTGTTGAAAGCCTAAAAAGACAAACATTGCACTATTCTGAATAATTGTGAGAGAGAAAAAGAAAATCCCAGTTTGAATTATGAATGAGAAATGGGAGCACTCTGATTTTGAATAGAAGAAAATCAAGGTGGTATCCGAACCACGAAGTTTGGGGGGAGTTTAAGTAAGGAAATTACAGGAGGAAAGGGAATGATAGATGAGTAAGAAGGAAAAAAGTATTGGTAATCTTAACCTAAAAATTCCATCCATCTGCCCGCACCCAGGCCCAACATTCTGAGCCAGACTGATTGATCTTGAAGGTTGTAATCACCTACATTAGTGGAGATCAATATGAACAACAAGCCTATGGAATTCGGAGAAAATCGGAAAAGATCAAAGCTGGCAGACATCCTCTAAGGGTTAATTGACTCATTAAGAAAATTGAAGAAAACCGACTTACATTTGACATAATCAGTGCTATCTTTGTTTGTAAAACAAATTGATAATTTCGTTATGTACGATTGAGTAGAAATTAACCTTTATACGGGTAGGCTGAATACATAAAGCGAATGCAATTCCCGGTCTTTCAATTAAATTGGTTACAAGCCATAGCAAAACATAAACGAGGAAAAATGTCATTTTATTTGAGGGACCAAACAAATCTTTCTTTTCTTTGTAGGGACGACAAAATTTTAAGTTTGGGGAGTTTGATGACCAAAGTCATCTATTTTAGTCCATTTTCTGATTGATTTTTATATAAAGACGGTTATGGCAGAATATGGAATCGCTTCACCAAGCTGGCACATGCAGCGAGGAATTCAAAGCGAGAATTTGCGATAAAGAAGGGACGAGAATGTGGGTGAAGCCAGTAATATATAGTGGGTGAAAGAAGTTGCGACGAGGAGAAGTATGAAAAGGATTAAAGATTTGATGTCATGAGCTTTTACGGAAATCAAAAATGCATATTCGGGTTGCAACTGCAAAGATAAGTAGCAAATGAAGCGTAATTGAAGAATAGCTTAATTTGGGCGTAGAAAGAAACTCAAAGGAAAGCAACTAGAAATTGATGAAGAAGAAGACATGATATCGTACATCCTTAGGTCGACGAATTAAACCGATGCGAGTGGATAACGAAAGTGTGGCTGAGCGCAGCCAAAGTGTGACGGAGATAAACAATGGTGAACAGAAATAATAAGCGACATCACGGATTAATGATCGACATCGTGCTGAATGAAGCGTTCGCAGCATCAACTTGCAAAGGAAACTAAGGTGCGACAACGGCTAAAGAGAGATGGTCACGACATCAACTACGAGAAAGGAAGTCGCGACATCGTTCGTGATTCTGACAGCGGTTGTGGAAAAGAAGGTCATGACGACACCTGAACATCCGCGACGTTAATTGTAAAGACTTGAGAGTCCGCGACATCGAGAAGATGTGGCGACATCCGGCTACGCAGACCAAGGGTGTGACAACATCGGAGTCGCGGCGATACTCTACGAGAGAAGGAGTGGCGACAGCATTTGGATTGTCGCGACATCAAACTCTGCAGTTAAAGATCGCGGCGTCCTTGGAACATCGCGACATCAGTTACACGAAGACACGTCGCTGACCAAACAAAGACTGCTGACATGACTAAAGACAGCGGAGGTCGCGACAGAAATGATGTCTCGACATCAGCTTAGCCAACTAGGCCATTTAAGCTACAGTCGAAAGAAGTCACGTCGAAATTAGGGCTGACTTCAAAACCATATCATCACGTTTCTTTAGATGACGGCTCTTGGCGTGAGAATGCGGAGTTCTTGAAGTCCTCACGTATTTTAATTTTCTTTTCTTTTCTTTTCTTCGTTTTTGTTTTATTTTTTTAGATTAGTTTGTATTTCATTCAAATTTGGATGCAATTTTCCTTCATTAAAGTTTAGCGATCTGAAATTCATATTTCTTAATTCTTGTCACGGTTGTTTGAATTCCGAGACAATTACGGAATTTGGGTTCCAGGTTGCCGATTCTGGCTTTCTTGATCGACAAGCCAATGTATGGTGTAATCTAGTGATTTAGATTCCCGACTTCCATTGAATTATTGTATCGTCGAGAAATTATCTTTCTGCATAAATTTTATTGATCTTTGTTGAACTCAGGTTTGCAATCTACTTGCTTTGGTCTTGTGTATTTTAATTCACCGATCCCAATGTCGGTGTCTCATACTAGTAAATAGAGATTGTCTCTCAAGCTACGATTTCCGAGCGGACCTGCAGGTGACACAGAGGAAGGAATTCACAGTAATGAACAATTTAAGAAGGTATGAGAACAATGGTGATCTAATGTGCTCTGTATAATTAAATGATCAAATCTCTTCTCACTTGGAGACAAGAGCGAGTGGAGCAATTTATCCAATTTAGGCACCACCGAGAGGAGAGTTCACCTCGATCGATTAGTAAATCGATCCAGTGTTAAGCGAGATCTAGCTCCAGGAAAGGATGAAGAGTACGATTCTAATTTGGAGAAAGAGGAGACATTATATTGTAGATACGTACAATGACTATATCTTAGGAGCTCAGTTTGAGTCCATGTTGTAGGTATGAAGTATTGAAAAGAAAAATACACCCTAGAACAAAGGCAACTGATTAAAAGTAGTTATTTAACGCTCTCTGTCTTCGAGAGAAACGGTTAGGTTTAGATAATGAATTGTGGGTTTGGAGATCCGGCTACACTATTATATTCCTTGGACTAGTTTTAAGTTGTGGTTCAGCAAAGATCAGTGCGATGCGCGGAATTGATGTTTCTGTTAGCATTCTTTTCAATGCCTTTTCGCGTTTGTTCGAGTCTTAATTTGTTATTTTGTATTTGTCATTCAATTCATTTATTATTAATTGATTTTCTTTAAGATTTTATTATTTTAAGTTGTCAAAGCTAATTCCAATTGTCTATCAGAGTCCAAATAGTGTAGATTTTGAGTAATCGGGGTAGTTGATTGAGAATTCTTGAGATCTCTGTGGGATCGATATCTGGACTTAAATCCAATTTACTACTTGTTCGACCTGTGCACTTTAGCGACATAGCGGATCAAAACCACTCAGTAAACAATTTACTCCAATTGAAACAATCTTTGAACTAATCAAATAGTTAATACATATACGGTCAACAAGTTTTATGGTGTCGTTGCCGGGGATTAGACAATAGTCTTTTGGCAATAGTGTTATAAATTTGTACATGTCTTTTGGTCCGGTCAACACGATCTCAGTGATTAGTCGCGACCTCCTTTGAGGTTCTTGACTGATTAAGTGGTCGCAACTTCCATTTTCTTGGTAAGGACTTCGTTGGCGAGGTTTCATGTTACGACCTCAATATTAGGTTGCGACATGGCTTTGTAATGTTCAGTGTTTCTTTAGGTCGCGACCTCAGTGATTGGTCGCTACCTCCTTTGATGTTCTTGACTGATTAAGTGGTAGTAACTTCCATTTCAAGTTGCGACCTCCTTTCTGTTCTCAGGCTGAATTCTTCCAATTTTTGCTAGGATTTTTGCTTATCTTGTATTTTAAAAATAAAATTGAAATAGAAATTACAGGAACATATGAATCAACAATTATCTTGTAATATACTTAGAAAAATGGATTAAAAATCAAATGAGTTTTTAGACTCATCATTTGTCTAGCGTTCATGAGGTGTTTCACGTCTCTATGCTCTGGAAGTACACTTCAGATCTAACTCATATAGTGGATTGGGGCGAGCTTGTTGTTGATGAGAATGGGACCTTTGAGGAGAGGGACCGTCTTAAGTATCATGGTGGCCAGGATAAGGTTTTGCGTGTAGTGAGACTTTGAGGCTTGTAAAGGTGTTGTGGCAGCATCAGGGAGTCGAGGAGGCGACATGAAAGCATGAGGACACCGTGCGCACCAACTATTCCTTCTTGTTTGACGGGGTGATTCGTTCCACAATAGGTGTACCGAAATCAACAAAATTTGTATCCTAAGATTCCTACTTTCGTAGCTAAGCTACTGTAGTATAGTGGCCCCTGGAGTCGAACTTCGGAGATGGTTTTCTTCATGCTAAATGAGTTACGATTGAGTGAAATTGGTTTTTCCACTTTGGATTTGGGGTTTCTTATAAAAACAGTGGGGTTGATGGCTTGAAAAACCGTAACTGTAGAGGAATAAAAGTACAAAAGAAATCGCGCTTGAAGTTAGAACCCCTTGGGCTTAGGGTTCTAAGGAAAATATAATGTCCTCGGGTCCTTTTCCTCGCGTTGGGGAGGATGACCTATAGTCATTTCGAATCGGATCTCTACGTTTATGCGCAAGAAACCAGACCTAAAGTGTTTCTCCTAGTATACGGCATTTATTGACCAAAGTAATGTTTGAAGCAGTTCGTGACCCTAGATCTAACTTGTAGGAGCCAATGAAATGGCAGCTAAGCTAGCATCGATGGATCTAGCATCCTTTGAGCCTTTAAAGCTTGCCAAGTACGCGGCCGCTCAAGGTACATCTGAGGATTCAAACCTAGCGTGAGATCTGAAAACATAGCGGTAATAAATGTCGGCGTTATTAACGAGGAGGAAAGTGTTTTCCTCAAACTTTCCTTTCGGTGGCCCTCCTTTTCAAGGATGAGGTTTAGCCAAGCATCCCCCTTGAGTTGTCATCCTCGAGGGTTGTTTGGCGGGTGAAAATGAGAGAGGGAGAGAGTGAAGGGAGAGAGTTGCGAGGCGGGAAAGCTCCAAGCTTTAGCACCAACTTTATTGATAAAGCAAGAATTGATGTTACATGAGCTTGACTGAGCTTATATAGTGCTCAAAGCCAAGGAATTTACAAAAATGTATGAAAGACTAACAATTACAATAAGGGCATTTTTGGTAAGAAAGCCCTGGCGGTCAAAAGTGGTGTCTGGCTTTGAGGGAGAGTCTGGTAGCTTCTTTGAAAAGTGCATCACGAAAATTTCACATGTTGCTAAAATTTTATGAAAATTTCAATTTCCCTCTGTATTTAGCTCCAATTGCTATCTGCTTTGTCCATGCAGCTTCGAGCTTGGCTCGGGTTCTTCGCATTTGAATTGGCTTGAAGAAAGTGGCATAATTGGCTTGCAAAACTACAAAAATATTCACAAAATATGATTAGTAGCATAGTTGGGACCTTAGTGTATCAATTGGGTTATTTAAAGTTGATTAATTGCAAAAGTGCTCAAAACCCTGCGATCGCGGGCCTCAGCAGCACTATTTGGGTACTAATCACGAGGAAGAATGTTTTCTAGTCATTAATGTTTTAAATGGCCCATTGCATATCCATGTGTTTGAATGTGTATGTATGCAAAAAATTTCGGGATAGAGAGTATTTTAAGGGAAGGAAGTGTAAAACCCAGTAAAAATTTTAATTTAAATTTTCAAAATAAAAGTCTTAACTGACAATTTACAAGAATAATTAAGAGAAAATTTAAGATTTTTCTAGATCTCAGTGATGAAACGGATTGCACTTGGGTTGGAATGGTCTCGCGAAATCTGGCTGCACTGGTCGAATTTCGATTTGGATTAGGGAATAGTTGAAATTTCACATATTTCGAGGCAATGGGTATCGGGCGACACATGGCGAGCCATGTGGATGACACATGGAAAATCATGTGGGTGACACATGGAAAAGGCCTATGCATGTGGGACACATGGCACACCATGCGTGTTACACATGGCATGCCATGTGTCAACCTGCATGGCACCTTTGAAGACTATATAAGGGGCTTCATAGCTGGGCTATTCGTATAAGCAAGGGAGGCAGTAGGAGGAAAGGAAAAGAGAAATGGAGGAAAGGAAAGGAGAAATGGAGGAAAAGAAAAGAAAAGGAAAGAAGAAAAGAGAAAAAGAAGGAGGAGGAAGAGAGGAATAAGAAAGAGGAAAAGGAAGGAGTGTCGCACAGGTGAGCGAGGCCAGTGACTAAGGGCTTCGGGCTAGCAGACACAAGAGAGGTGGGTTTCTGCACTCTGGTTATTTTATGCACCTAGGGGTCGTGTATTGGCTACGGGTTTCGATCTAGTTTAAAATGAATTTGTATGTTATTGGTTTGTTTGTGATTGTGGGATGGTCAAGGAAGCCCAGGTTCATGAGGTCGGGTATCCAAAACCGAACATGGTGTTCAGGCCGAAAAATGTCATGACGAGAATGGCGAACGGGGTGTGCCCAATTTAGCACACCACTTATGAATCGACCATCAACTTTGGATGACCATAGCACCTCTGTCCAAACTTCGATTTGCACGTTCTTGGACTCTATGGAAAGCTCGTTGAGTCTAGAATTTAATATAATGAAGTGCTCAGCCAAAGCGTTATTTGAACATTAAACTAGTCTGAACAATTGAGAATGGTCAGATTCACAGGTTCCTAGAACACATTTTTGGAATCGGTTTTAACTATCCCCGAAATTCTTAGGGTTCGCGTATGGCACGAGTGAGGGAATTGTGTGTTGGATCTTTTGTGTGGTATTTACAAAAGCTGGACTTCTGGACTAAGTCGGATTATTTCCAGGCAACGTAGTAGGTTATGGCCGGGGGTGTTTAATGTGTATTAATACCATAGAATTGAATAACATGCTAAATATCTGATATATGTGTAGTAAAGATGGAAATAATTGTTTATATGCATTAGGTTGTATGACCCGACATCTTATATCACCGGCTGGGAATATGAATGATGGCATTACTTGCCTATGTAATGGTTGAGGTGTGGTATCGTAGAATGATGTGTTGACATGAATGAGCGAATGATAGAAAAGAATGTGGTACATGCTTATGTGATATCTTGATTTGAATGTGTGGAATAATGCTGTAGTATGCATGTTGATGTTAGGAACTAAATATATGAATCTATTGTGTGCATTAGACATAAAGTGTTCATAGCACACACATAATGTATGGTGTAGAATGTCCATGTGGGGTCATACATTGGTCATGGGTTTTTGAGTGTAGTAGCAAATTGCATTGCATTGGGTGTGCGAACATGCCCTGGGGTGTGTGTCACGCTGGTACTGATTTGTAGCTAGCGTTTGGTTACGAATCATGTGAGGCTAGGAATGGGACGGGTCAAATTGGAGATTCATGTGTTAAAATGAAAGGGCTGAATTGTGTTGGGCGTGCTTAGTAGGGGATAGACACCATAGGTGAAAGGAAAGCCTGAAAACCTAGTTAGACGTCGTATCCATCGGTGAAAGCCCGAAAAATGTCGGAGGGTGAAAGAGACTCGCCGATGAGACCACAGAGGACTACATTTGCCCAGAGCCTGAAATGATTAAATAAATATCACATAGACTACAAGTTGTGAGATAGGAGTTGGGACTGACTTGGTATTGATTTCCCATTAGCACTTACATTGGGTGGTGGGTCGGAGGTTGACTCGGTACATGGGGCATGTAGAGTGTCGTCTCATACATGCATGTAGTTGTTTTTTTTTCCATGATAGGACAACATGTATGCATAGATTGGTTGTTGGTTTAAGGCGTGGAATGATCATTTTAAGTATGTGGATTGGGTTGGGGTAGCCCTTGTAGTGCCAGTGTAAGTTTATCTCTTTTGGGTGTTAGCTCACCAGGTTGTGGGACCCTTTAGGTACGGGATAGGTGCGGGCAAACGATGCTCTCGGAAATTTTGGGATTATGAAGCGGAATGGATGTGGCCTTGATTTCATGTTTTGTGTATATTAGAACGAGAAGCGGGTTTTAATATATGTTTTGTATTAAGAGTGATGTAATAACTCTTAGATCTATAGAAATGTATGGTTTTGTAATTGTATGGACGAGTATGGATGATGGGCCCTATTGGGTCATTTTACTCATGTATGAGTCTCATGATATGAGACACACATGTTTCCGCAGGTTAACGGTGGTCAATGGGACCCCCAGGTTTTAGGGCATCGCATTCCGCGGGTTGACGGGTTGTCAATGGGACCCTTGGATTTGGAGTGTCACAAATCCTCCCTTGGGTGAAAAACCCACCAATTATGGTCAGACATAGTCCCTAGTGATGAAAGGCCATAAAAGTGTTTGAGCTTTTGGAGCCTGCGATGGGACACTAAAAATCCACTACCCATAAAAAGATGCATGATTTTGAATATAAAATGATCATTATGATGTATCATCCAAAAGGATTTTGGTTTATAAACAAATGATTTTTGTTTTGAAAATTATCATTGGATGTCATCTAGAATGACAGTTTATCACACATGGGTTTAGGCGTTTTGTGAGGGAATCAAGGAGGAATCGGGCGCATGGTACATGATGAGTCTCATCTCATTTCATGGCATGACATGTAGGATTCCATATAGAATTGACATGTTCTTGTTGGAATGTTGAGTGAATATTACATGTGCACTTAGGTGGGGAGTAACCCTTGTAGGAGGTATTCTCTACTGGGCTTGGCTCACCCTTTCTGGGACAACCCTTTTAGGTGTAGGGTCTACACCAATGGACGACGCTCAGACGAGGCCATGATTGAGAAGAAGTCCTACATGTGGTCTTGATAAATCTTTTTGTAAAAAGTGCTTGGGACAAACTAGTTCTAGCATGTATTTTTATATAAAATAATTGTAATTAAATTCTTTTGTACTATTGCCAATATAGTCAAGTATGTAATAATGGTAAGAGGGTTGTGATCGGACTCTTATAGACTGTATTTAAGTGTATTATTCTCATTTCTTTAACTTAAATATGAATGAATGGGTCCTAGTGAAGGGACGTATCAAGGTGGTGTCGAGTAACTTGATGTCCACGAGTAATTTGTACCAGTTTGGTACCAAGACTTAGGTGTGCAATGACCTAAGGTAGAAATTCTACAGGTTGACAGCTAGTCAACGGGACCCCTGGGTTTTGGGGCACCACAGAAATTTTGACACTTGTGAGGCGTTTAATGGGGGTTTTAACCAATCATAAGTCCATCTATGACCTTTTCTAACTATAGGGGCATGACTAAGCCACAGAAGTAAATGTCAAGGGTATCTTGCGACTGAAAAAAAGTTTAAGGGGAAAGTGGGACATACGCACCAAACTTGGGAGCATTTGTACACTTTATTCCCATAATTCAATTGCTTTGTAGATATATTTATAACCCTTTTTTGTACAAACAAGTTAAATTGAAAGATACCCGATTGATCGTATTGATGTTCTCATAAGAGATTTAAGGCCCTAACTCTCTTGAAGATACTCTTAAAATTTTATGACATATAGTATATTATTTTATATGTTTTTGCGTAAAGATTATTTATATAGTTTTCTCAAAAAATATATTTATTTTCCTTTTATGTAATTGAATAAGGAAAGTTCTTATTTTTATTCCTTTAATTGTCTATGGATGATGGTGATTTGTATGAAAGTATTTTTAGATTTGTTTTGTTATGAAAGTGGAAAATTGTGGAGATATTATGTTTTGTGAATTGAATTTTAAAATTATGTTTTTTACTCTTGTTAGTTATGGGAATAATAGTTGACACTATTCGGCCCTTGTCGACAATAATAATAGTTTACCTTTACATTTCTTGGTGGGTTATGTTATTAATTTGAACCCTAGCCTGTGGGGGTTTGGGTTAGAGGATACTATGACTAGTAGTGTTTAATTTTGTCCACCTTAAAAGGAATAATTTGTGGCTAGCTACTCATTTGAAAGTCCCATATTGCTTAAGTTAGTTAGAAGGATAGGAATATCTGTCTTGAGACATTTATGTAAATTCATGCATGAATGTTGAGAGTTATAAAATTTTTGTTAATATGGAATTTTTGATATGATATTGATGATTTTTAGAAAGTTGCACATTTACTTTGAACAAATGTTTGGTAATTAAACAAAATCCAATTACAAGATCGAGCCTTCGGACTTGAGGTGTGCATTAACAGTCATGCCCCTAGGACAATTCAAGAATTCAAAAGGCCTTATTAAGAAAATCATTTACATCATATTTAAAACTTTACATTGAATATGAAGATAACCAAGCTTGAGTCTAGGTCATCTTTAAGAGGACAAAAACTACTAGCAAATGAAAAAAATAAATTATGTAAAAGCATATAATTGATATCTTATCATATATTATGGAGGTTTAGTCATGTGTTTGAAAGCTTAAAGTTAGGGCTTTTTTTATATTATAACAAGTTTATTTAATGAGGATCTAAGCTGCTAATGTTGTTTATAATTATCATGTATGACCTACATTGATGACAACTTAAACTAGTTTTCTATTTTATTGCGCAAAACAAAATTTATTTTCATTTATAATGATATCAAAGGCTCATTTAAATATAATATTGGATCTGTTCTATGCTATACTTCAATATCTTTAAATAAAAATTATAAAATTTTCAATTCTTTAATAATTTTAATTTTTGATTGTTTGTATTTGTTTTTATATACAATAATATACATTCCTTTATAGGCGGAATTGTGATCAATGATTTTCCATACGGACTTTATGAGCATTGGAGTTGTAAATTTATTTAATGCGTTACTACAAAAATAATGTATGGTGTCACTACTTTTGACGTCATTTGTTCAAATAGTGACACTATATTTCTTAAAGTTCATAAAGGTGACACATCATATAAAGATATTTGTTAATTTTAGATTTATGGTGTCATTTTCGGGGAAAAGTGACAATATAAATTTTTTAGAATTTCATAACTCAAAGGGTCCTTTTTGTATATACTAATTAAAAACAAAATGTAAAGTTTATTATTTTTGCATATAACTAATATATAAAATTTTATTACATAACCGAATGATTATCTTTCCAACTTTTCATACTGTCCAAGTAAACCCATGAGAGTTTTTTTTTTTTTTTTTATAAAGTATAGTCACAACAAAATAATATAAGAAATGATTTCATTGATATCTCCAATAAATACATTTAATATATTCCATAAATAAGTTCATTTTTATCTATAAAATAAAATAAGAATTTTTATGTATAATAAAATAATTTATATTCTAGTCATTTCTATATAAGTAATTATAGAGAATAATATTTTAATATATTATTTTTTTATAATTTTGGAATAAAGTGATTTATTATGTTTTTCTTTAAATAATAATCCTATTTCTTCTTTAATTGTTCAATTGTTAAAAATAAATTTTTTAGGTTGTAATATTTACAAATACTTTAAAAGTTCTAAAAACTATTTCCAAATAAATTATAGAGAAGAATATTTTAATATATTTTGGAATAAATTAATTTATTATTATTTTCAAATAGTAATCTTATAATTAATTTCTATATAAGTAGCTATAGAGAAGCCTAATTTAATATATTTTGTTTAGATAAATTTATAATAAAGTGATTTACTTTTTTTTTCTTTAAATAATAATCTTATTTATTGTTTAATTGGTCAATTCTTTTAGAAATAATTTTTTTAGGTTGTACTATTTATAAATACTTAAAAATTTCTAAAAAAACCATTTTAAAATAAATTATAGAGAAGAATATTTCAATATATTTTTTTTAATAATTTAAGAATAAATGATTTATTATAATTTTAGATAATTTATGGGTTAATCAATCATATATTTCACAAGTGTTACAAGGCATAATATTCATATTAAATCCAAATCCAACAATCCTAAGTTAGTAGTTTAACATGGTATTAGAGGTTGATCACAGTGGAGGTATTGGGTTGTCTCTCTACGATTGTGAATCTAATTTGATTATTTGAAAGTCTATGAATAACTTTGTTTGATTTGTTGGTTTGTTTGACTCTCCATGTGCGAGTATGGGGCCACACATGATCGAGGGAGGGAGGGTGTTAAAAGGTCTGATATTCATATTAATTTGATAGTATTCACTTCTAAATGTGTCACCCATTGGTACCCTCTATGGTGTTAGTGGATATTGTGACGCTATGTTGTAGTGACACCTTCTGCTTATGGTGACTTATTATAAATGTCACCATATGCTTTTTTTTTCTTGTAGTGATGGAATTGATGAAGGATTGCACTTGATAACGATGAAAAACTTTTTTTTTTTTTGGCAACATAATACATGAAGGAACACTTATTCCCAATGGGTGCATTTGATATCTCGTAGAGTGTTATCTGTAAAACCTAGGTAAATTTGATTTTTTTCAAAAAATGGCAAAGTATGAAATTATTAAACATAGTATAGAACATGGACTGAGTTGCTCTATATCTCGGATGACAAAATGAACCACAATGTTGGATTCGTCTCGAGAAATCTAGTTATCCAAATGAATTTCATTGAATTCCGAGATTGTCGGATATTTCACGATTTTGGACCTGTAAAACTCGAGAAAAAAATTGAAAATTTATGAAAAAAAAAAGGCAAAATAGTGATTTGTCGATAAGTACACGTTGAAAAAATTCAAGTTTTCTAGATATCGGATGAAAATACGGACCTCACCATTGGGCTCGTCTCGCGAAATTTAGTTGCATAGGAGAATTTCGTTGAATTATAAGATAGTCATAATTTCACGTTTTTCGAGGCATCGGGTATTGGGTGACACATGGCATGCCATGTGTCAAAATGAATGTCTTTAGAAGACAGATAGAATGCCATGTGTGTGACACATAGCAAACCATGTGTCAACTTGCATGGAATGTGCAATTCAGTATAAATGGGAGGAAATCAGTTCGGGTGAAGGGTAGCCAAGGAGGAAAGAAAGAGAGAAAGAGAAAAAGAGGAAAGGAGATAAATAAAAGAAAGAGAAAAGGAAAGAAAGAGAGGGGAAGAGGAGAAAAAGAGGGAGAAAGGAGAGAAAAGGAAATCGGTGTTCCCACGGTGGACTCGTTGAACCCGAGGGTAAAGTCGGGAGATTGATGAGGTCACGGCTTTAGAGTAGGGATTCTTCCTACTTTGGTTTATTTCTAGCCTTTGGGCTATTGTTTTGGGTTGATTTTGGAACCGTGTTGTGCCATGTTAATGGCATGGGATGGGTTCGTAGCCAGTTTAAAGGGTGCTTCAGGAGCGAATTTGGGTTGAAGAATTGCATTTATGGGAGTTTCCAAAATGCTTCTGTAACCCTTGGCATGCTATTGCATAAATTGGAGCAATAGTGTCGCTCCTGGTGTACTCCAACTTAAGATGACCATATCTTTCTCGTTCGAACTCTGATTCACACGTTCTTGGACTCTGAAGGCTCTTTAGTGCAGGGTAGCCATGTTTTTGTTTATCATAACTTGGTCATCACTCATGATTGGGGTGATTCAAATTCTGGTGGCCCAGACTCATGGGAGAACATATCTCCTTGAAATGGTTATATCAAATTCGAACCCTTAGGCTCTCGAAATTAATCAAAGTGGAAGCGGCAAATGGTGTCTGCGGCCGGAGTAGCCTTGTTTCACTTGGCTGATTTTCTGGTTGTGTCCTCGCGAAACGGAAGAATAATAACTTGCCGTCCAAAGTCCGTTTGGGTGTTCTTGGACTCTATGGAAAACCCTTTGAGTCTAGCATCCACCCATATATATTTAATGCAACTTGAACTCAGATTGTAATAGAAAATGACAGAAAGCAGTAGGCCCCTTCATGCCCATTAGCATGATATTTTTTCACCTTTAGGTTTTCTTTTTGGCGATTTCATATTTTCCATTAATTCTAGTTTCAGCACTATAATGGTTTAGAACTCAAATAACACCTAGTCCATTTGAACCTTAAACTTTATATATAATGGACGAGTAACCAAAATTATTCCTTTTTCGATTTTCTAATTAAAGCTCACATTTCTTCATGCGAGATTATGGCTTATTGCAGATATTCACAATGTTGTCTGCATATTCATACGTAAGTCATTTCGCAATTAATAGTAATATTTGGAAGTCGTTGTATGTTTCATTCGATTATTATTATTCAAGCCGAATAAGGTATAGTGGTAAAAAATTTGGTCATATTAGAACTGAAATGGCCACAGAACATAGGCGTAGGTATTTAAGCGTATTTTCAATCAAAATTAGACTTGAACATACGAGATCGAGGCTTCATTCCCACAAACAACCACCATAGGTTAATTGAAAAATTATGTTCAATTATTAGTAAGTTAAGTAACAAGAAATCAAAGCTCCAAGCGACGGAGTTCTTGATAATATATCAAGTAATATAAAAACGACACAAATGAATTTTCTTCGTAATATATCTACCAAAATATTAAGTACTAACACATTTGTTTTAGGGCAATTGCAGAACATGAAAATCAAATTATGTGCAAAAATATTAGTCTTAGATAGTTAATTCTGGTTAATGTTATATCTGAAAAATAACGTAATAAGGATAGTTAATGTCGAAAATCCAAATTACCTCTTGGATATCTATACAAAAAATATTTATATGCAAATTCCTACGCAACAAATCCTAATTTACAAAACAACATTAAAAAATTAAAAAATTAGTTAATAAGATTAGAAAATGAAAAAATTAAAGTACAAGATTAGAAAATTAAATTACAAGATTAATTAGTTAATAAGATTAGAAAAATAAAAATTAAAAATTAGTTTTTCATTTTCCTATTGACTAAACAAACATTAAAAAATTAAAGTACAAGGCATATATATAATGAATAATAGCATTATTCAATATCATTTAATTAATAAAGATTAGAGTTTAAAATGAATAATAATTTTAGTAATTAAGTTAACATTGATAGATTTAAGAGTCTTTTAAGAATTTTAAACAATTTTAGTTCCTTAAACAAAAAATTATTTTAGGTTTTATTTTCAATTTGTTAATTGTCTTTCTTTTATTTAGTGTATATTTATTGTGCTTGATAATATATATTGCTTTGTTATATTATTATAATATCGGGCATTTGTTGCTTTGAGGATAAGCGAGCGAAAGAAGGCAATGATGGTGATCATAAATAATAGAAGTGTAATATTTATTGTGCTTGATAATATATATTGTTTTGTTACGTATTGTAATCATCGACTTTGTTGGCACGAGGATAGTGGGGGCTAAAGCGATGGTGATCATAAATAATGAAGTGTAATATTTATTGTGTGATAGCTATATATTGCTTTGTTACGTGTGTAATGTCGGACATTTGTTGGCGAGAGGGAGAGGCGGGGAGCGAAAGCGATGATGGTGATCATAAATAATAGAAGTGTAATATTTTTATGTTAGCATCAGCATTTGTTGTTGCTATTTGTATAATTTGGTTCATTTTTGTGCATACACTCTTAGATGACCTATTTCAGCGAAATTAAGTATTACGAGAAACTTTGCTGAAATTTTATAGATTTATAAGACAATATAGCGTAAGACCCGAGAAATTCAATTTACGGAAAAGGGCAAAATCATTAATTTCGATTCTGAAATTGTAATTTCGGTTAAAAATCTGAAATTTATTCTCTAGACTCCGGATGACTAAGCAGTGCAGTTGGAATGGAATCTCGCGAAATCTAGCTATACGTAAAATTTGGTAGAATTTCGGGGCGATTACGGGTTGGCCACGTTTTTCGAGGCATCGCGATTCGGATCTTAGTAAAGCGATTTCGATGCGACGAAAGTCACATATAACACGTACTCATGTGCCATGAGTGGTATGAGTAGAGAAACGATGAAAATGGATGGCCGAGATAGTGCCGAATGTCAAAACTGGGAAATGAAGGACAAAATTGTCATTTTGGAAATTGTCTTAAATGATAATAAGACAAAAGGGAATAGTGTCGTCTCTTACAAATCAAAAAGGAGGAAAAACGTGAAATGGAGAAAGGAAAAAGATGCAGTAGGTGATTTCTTTTGTTTTAGAGAGAGAGTATCAAACTTCTCTCTATAAATACGTACGATCCGACTGTCGGCAGTCTTCGGGACAAGAAGGAAAGCTGCTCTACGCGGAGAGGGCTTCGCATGGGTACCGGATTTAGGGGGTTTCCTCAAACTTCGAGAGGTAGAAGTTTCTCCCTACTTGGGTTGTATTCCTTCTTTAAGTACTTTGCGAATGTTTGAGCTGAATGAGAAGCCGTGAGGGGGCCATTTGATCGGTCGAGCAGCAGGACCAGATTGATATAAAATTTTTTGAGCGACCATTGGGCGGTGTATTTGCCACGGCTGATTGGGTTGTTAAATTTGGAAATATTGTATTAAATCATGTATTGGTTTGGATGAAGCCGGGAATGACCGTGAAATGCGGGTTCACAAAGTGAATCGATGAATTGTGATTTTTCGGGGTAATGGCAGGGTTTCACTATTCGAAGCAGTGTTCTCAAAATATATTTTGTGTGAAGAAAATGTGTTTGATGAGTAGTTCAGTTGAATTGCTCGTGTTTGATCATTAACCCAAGTGAGCTAATTTTGATGTATGAAATGATAATTTACATGACATGATTGTGTGAATTGATTGCTTTGTAAATATATGCATGTTTATATATTTACATGTGAATAGGCGTATTGGAATTGGCATATGCATTCCATATCCTGCTTGGAACACCACAGAATTTGTAGGAGTGAGTGCATGAGATAGATACAAGAGAAAATGGTTCGGAGGGTTGTCTAAAATGTTAATTATCGGAGGGTAGTCAAACTAAAGTATCAATCGTCGGAACCTTGATTGATATACATCGGAGGGTAGTCCACAAATAATATCAATCGTCGGAGACGACCCAATTGATATATATACATCGGAGGGTTGTCCACAAACAAAATAATAATTCTCATACAAGGCTTAGGCGAGTGTGAGGGAGTCGGTGAGGACTCGGGTACAAGATGATGAGTTAGACATTCAAGTAGGATCATGCATTTGCTTGGAATGTGTGCATTTTTGGAACATTACTAGCACTTAGGTAGAGAGTAGCCCACTTAGGGCTATTCCACTACTGAGCATTAGCTCACCCTGTCGAGGGATATTCTTTTACAAGTACAGGGAGCGTGCGAGGGGACGGCTCGTCCTAGAGACTAAGGTTGTGAAGAAAGTCGGGTTGTGGCTTTCATGATTTTATACATGTATTAGAATTCTCTAATTTTGATATATGTGTTGTGTAAGAGTAAATTATTAACTCTTAGAACTATTGGACATAGTTGGTATGTTTACGAGATATTATTACGATCTTGTTTATGGGCCCAGTGGCCATTTTATATGTGATGATATATTGAATTTGTTTGGGACGGGTTTATCACAGTGTGTATTTGGGTAGAGCTCCGTACAGGAGACTGCGCGATTTTACGAAAGTGGGCGTCGGGTAACCCGACATCCACTTGTATTCCGTAGGTTGACGGGTAGTGACGGACCCCGGGTTTTAGAGTCACAATAACTAAGAATAATTAAAAATGTACATTGTTGTACATTTTTTGGTCGTAAAGCAGTTCGGTGTCTTAGTCAGGAAGGTGAGATTTCAGATTGTCGATGTGGACCCAGGTTTGGGAATGAAAGCTTATATATATGACGATGGTTATGTTTATTATATGCATATATAGAAATTGAGTAGCATATGTATCCCTCTCGTTCTTGGTCGCATTATCTGGATATTCAATATCGTGCACTTTCCAGTTCTTTGGGAAATCTTTGCGCGAAATTTTGCTCATGTATCAGATAAACGTGTATTATTGTGGGATATAGATGACGCATTCTTAAATGGGATAGGTTCTTACCTTTGAAATTAATATGTGGAGTGATAAGGATGACATGTAATAATTGAAATGAATTAATAGAAATTAATTAAAAGAAACTTAAAATCATAGTTTGAATGACTAAATTATATGATTGAGCATTATTCTTTGCAAATATAACAGGGAAAAATGAGTTCAGATCATCTGTGGATGTACAAAAGGTTTATGAATGGAATTCTGAATCAAGATTTTTTGAATGGGCTAAAAACTTTCATCAACTTTGCTCGTAGTCAATCGAGATGGATGGACGGAAATAAAATTAAGTGTCCATGTAATAACCCACGAGAGTGTTAAATTTATGTCTTTAGTGATGTAAACAACATTTAGATACCATGTGGCTAAATATGGCTTTGTACCAAATTATTTTGTTTGGATTTATCGAGGAAAGTACAATAGTGTGAATGATAATGACCAAAATGAGGGCAGTGAATCGTATGTATGTAGTGAAGAACCATCAAACACATACCATAGAATGGTCATGGAAGATGTTGGTGCTGACTTCAATATGGATGACATGGATGAACCACCTAATCCTGAAGCTCATAAATTTTATGATATCTTTGAAAGCTCAGGATAATGAGTTGTGGCACAGTTGTAAAAACGCATTCGCAATTGTCACTTGTGGCTCGACTTATGAGCATGAAGTCAGAAAATCATATGTCTGAGAAATTATTTGATTAGGTGACAGAACTGATGAAAGAGATTGTTCCGGATAATAATTTGGTCAGCGACAACTTCTGACACTAAGAAGTTACTACACGGTATGGGTCTACCGATTGGAAAGATTGATTGTTGTTTCACAATGGATGTATGTTATATTGGGGTGCTGATAGTGACAATTAGGTACATGAAGTTTTGTGATCATCCTTGGTTTAAGAAGCCCACCTCGTGTTGCGAAGTGGCCAGCGAAAGTTGCATATAAAGATGTTACTTCCCCTTTAATTCCTCGATTGTAGAGACTATATGCATCAAATGCTATAGCACATGATATGAGGTGGCATTCTGAGCATGAGGTTGAGCAAGGGGTGATGCGTCATCCATCAGATTCACTTGCTTGGAAGCATTTTAATTAGATACATCGATTTTCTTCTTTGAAATTGAAATGTGAGATTGGGTCTACGCACTACAATGGTTTTTCGGCCATTTTATTGTCCCGGACAAACGGTATTCATGGCGGTGTGAAGTGACACTTTACAGATTTGCCTCCATGGTTGTGTATGAAGAGCATAATATATGTTTTAATCGATGTGGTTCCGGGGCAAAACACGACGAGTTGGATGTTTTCTTACGGCTAAGTTGGATCATTTGTGGGATGTTGGCGTGAATACATATGACATCTCAAAGAAACCGCAAATTTCATGATGTAGGCGCCCTGTAGCGGACGGTGGCGATTTTCTGCATATTCAATGTTGTCTAGTTAGATGCTGCTTGATTAGCATGCCCGTGTGCATGGACCGTCACGATTCTTTTACTCTCAAAATTCGATGGTATGATCATGGTTTGATAACCATAGTAAGTTTCTACACGCAAATCATCCATTCGGTAGAATAGAGGCGCATTCGAAAAAATAAAGCGGTGTGACGGTTCCACCAGTTGTTCGTTCAGGAAATGATATCTTGACAGAGATTCAGAGTTTAGGTTTGAAGAAGGTAACTGAAATGGACGCTACTGGAACTAATGGACCAATATGCAAAACATGTGGCTGGAGGAAACGCAGTATTTTTTGGGACTTACCCTATTGGAGGTCCAATTTAATTCGTCATAACTTGGATGTAATGCAATTTTAAAAAAATGTGTTTGACAATGTTTTCAACATTGTCACGAAAGAGATAGTGGGAAAGCGAAAGGACACTTTTAAATCAAGACAAGAGTTGAATGATTATTGTCGGCGTTTTGAATTGAAACGGAATGAGGCTATAGGAAAATACCCTAAAGCTTGTTACACACTTGATAAGAAGTCAAGACAGACATTGTGTGAATGGGTTAAAAATTTGAAATTCCCTAATGGATATGTGTCAAATATGGGCAGATGTGTGGATGTAAAAGAAATTTGAAGTTATTTGGAATGAAAAGTCATGTTGCCATTGTATTTATACGAGGAGATTAATACCAATTGCTTTATGAAATACTTCCCCTAAATGTTTGGAAGGTCCTTACGGAGACTTAGTTTGTTCTTCAAAGAGCTAACATGACCACAATCAAAGCGGATGACATGGTGGGGCCCGGAGAGATGACATACCTCTCATTCTTTGTAAGCGAGCGGATATTCAGGAGCTTTTTGACTCAATGGAGCATTTAGGTCCATTTGGCTTATGAAACAGGATAGCCGGGCTAATTAATCACAGTGGATGTATCGCTTTTGAGAGTAAATAAATATTAGTAGGTGTGTTATATTATTTCAAGCATAAATTAATATTGTAATTTGGTTAATTGAAACTGACATAATGGTTGTAGAGTATCTTCGTAAGTTGAAATTGAATGTTAAACAGAATAAAGTTGAAGGTTCAATTTACAAATGCATATTTAGTAAGAAGAAGCATCATCCTTTTGTTCTTATTATTTTGAGGACCATGTCGATACAAAGCATAAAATGTTTCCGAATGATGATGGTCGTGTCTTGGTAGAAGATGAATCACGAGGACAGCGATCTATCTTGAAGCACCCAGAGAGCATTTGGAAGAGCAAAGAAAAGATGTATGATAGATGAAGAGTACCAAATGCTTCAGACTCGTTTTACTTAATTGTGAGGAGGTTGCACCATATATTGAGTATGTATACCCAAAATGGTTGCAGGTATAATCATAGGATCATTTTGTCCTGAATAGGAATAATTAAAGCGATATCCATTTATTTATCCTACATTTATATTTTATACGGTGTTTATATTTGGCTTGATTAAAACATAGGCAACGACCATTCCACCCGTAGGGGTGTTCGATTCTATGCTAGAAGCGAATTTGCGGTGGTTGGTGTTT
Source organism: Tetrastigma voinierianum (assembly GCA_016808115.1). Classification (NCBI taxonomy): domain Eukaryota; kingdom Viridiplantae; phylum Streptophyta; class Magnoliopsida; order Vitales; family Vitaceae; genus Tetrastigma; species Tetrastigma voinierianum. Next base: position 141,568 of record JAEQBH010003412.1, read on the forward strand.
TGAATAATAATTTGATTTATTAATATCGCACATTTTTAACATCATTTGTTGAATATATCTGACAGGGCAGTGATCCTTGAATGGAGATTCGATACATTCATACGGGAATCTAAGTAAAGGCCCGTTTAGATATGCTTGACTACCTATCACAGGTTATTTTGTCGATGGATATAAATTTCACCTGATAGGGCACGGTTCTTCATGACAGCTAGAGCGGTGGGTATGCATTAAAGGGTTAAATAATAGTGCGGATGAGGTGGTGTATGGTCGAAATTTATCGAGGAAGTTGTTGAGGTTGGGTATCCTAGACTCGAGATATAGTAGGATTGTATTGACATTAAATCACGAGTTGTTTTGATCCCTTCCACTAAATGTGGGTATAAATATTGTTCGGATTTATAAGCTAGTGGATGTTAATATAGCCTTGATTTAATCGGTATGAGTCATTTATTATGTGAGTTCAAGCCACTTTCAGTATATTGTGTACATGTCAGGTTTTATCTCGTGTTAAGAGTGGCGGTGGGCGTTTGCAAAATCAAAAGCTCGATCAAGTATTGAATTACCAACATCTCGACAAAGTAGGTGCAAACTTAGCTATTGCACTTAGGCATTTCAAGAAGATGGCATAAACAATATTGAGCACATGCGTGCAGATGAAGATCGGAAAACTATGTGACTCAAATGGTGGCCTAATATGAGAATTGAAGATGATCATGTTCAATGCGAGATGAGTTGGAACTTCCATCGGAATCGGATGAAATGTCGGAAGATCCATTAGAGGATGTTGATGATCAGATAATTAAACTTTTATGAGTGTATTAGGAGAATATTATAGTTTTCAAATACTTTTCTATATTTTTGTTGCGTCCATTGGTGTGTGTTATTCTAATATGCGCCAGTTTGTTCATCATAATGTCGATTTATGTTTTTCATTATATCTATTATATGTTCTATGTATTTACTTTGTATATGCGATGGGTAAAGCGCGCATAAAGGAGGAACGATGGATGAAATGATGTGTGGGGATAAGTGACTGAGATGGATGGAGGTAGACGAAGACAACTGGATAAAGTGTGTATTTGTCATATGATGTGATCAGGTTTGCGCTGTATTTACATACATCGGATATCAACAAATACTTAGGCATCTGATCATATCAGTATGGCTTGCACCATCATGGCCCCATGGAAGTGCCAGGGCCACATGCTGCCGTTACTGCTCTCCACTTTGTGCCATCCTGCCATCTACACCACGTGCATCCTTCGGATGTTGTTCACACTACGACACCATTGACATCATCATTATCACGCCGAATCCGATCAAGCAGGTGTGGATCGACAGTCGAGACGAGACTGGCCCCGGACTCTTTTACCCTGATGATTTTTTTTTTTTTTTGAAACCGAACTGATACCAATGGGTATGGCCCACATCTTATAACATAATCCCGATTATTATATACAAATCGAAGAACTACCAGGAATTGGTATCCATCAAAATCTAGACACATATAAGCGAAGGTCCATTCTGATCACAAAACTTTACTTTTTACATTTACAACTCGGAGCAGACACATGTAGTGAACCCTTACAGAATGTGTTGGCCCGACTGTATGCGGATGTTTCTTCAGCGTCTTCTCCACGTATACTACCGCAGTTAAAAACCAGTGCTAGCTTCTGCGCTTAGTGGAAACATTTCTTATACATAAACACATACATTTATCTTGAATCCTGAAATAACATAAAAGCGATAACGGTCTTCAGAAATCATCATGAATTCATATAATCTAATATATAGCAGGTCGGATCATATTGAGCAAATTTAGACGCCTCTGATGGCGAGGCATCCGATTCATCTCTTTTACATGTATCGCGACTTATCGGGTTTTCAGGTCGTTTTCCTATTCATGTCATTGACATAATTCTGTCTACTTGTACCTTTAATAGAATTCTTATACTTAGAGCAACTTATACTTAGATCTTACACTTAGGGCATACTTATTCTTATTTGGAACTTATACTTATAACCTTCTGATCTTATACTTTAAACGGGCTTATCACTTATTGCGGATCCCGTACTTATAAGCGAGGTTTATCCTTGATCGGACCTCACATACTTATAGCCGGGCTTTATTCTTATGCAGTCTCCCGAAAGGCATATACTTGAGCTTACAGCTCGGGCGATACTTGTCTCGTAGGATACATATTTACACTTCTTCAGATTCCTTATAACCGTGCTGAACTCATACATGTACTTAGACGGGGGTACTTATCACGTACTCATACTTCTATCTATCTTATACTGGTTCAAATCTCCCGTAGGAGTTACATAGCTTATGCTTACACAGAACTTATACTTATCACAGACTTAAGTTCATTCGGTACTACGGAGTTTATCCTTGTCTTACGGATCTTCTACTTGTACTCTAAGAAGTTTATTTACGACATTTCGGATCTTATGCTCGTATTACGGAGCATATACTTGTCGTACGGAACTTATACTAGTCTTCTGGGCTTATATGCGGTCTTGGAACTTATGCGATCTTACGGAACTTATGCGGTCTTACGAGACTTATGCGATCTTCACGGAACTTATCACGGTCTTCTGAAACTTATGCGATCTTACGGAACTTATATCACGGTGCTACGGAGCATATACTTATCTTACTGATCTTATTCTTGTGCGAAGGTACACGTAGGTACGATAAGTCGGAATAATCATAATTGTATCACATACAAGGTCAGATTAGACGTATGCAGATACATATCAGACATGGACATTAGTCCATAGCAGATACGGATCACAACAGATACATATACTGGATTCATACAGATTCAGAACATATCCAAAACAAATGGATTTATCGGTTTATATCATAGTCATATTTAGAGTTACACTTGTTCAAATATCCCAAGAGACGCACACTTGTGCTTATATCAAACTTATCTTATACTCATACGGGAGTACCCGTAGGTACGATAGAACTTAGCGAATCTGAGGACTTAGTCGAAAGCGGAACTTGTCGGATCTGAGGACTTATTCGGATATAGAATTGCAGTAGGTACTACGGGATAAAATCTGAGGAGGTACTTTTTGAGGATCTTTACTCTTATTCATTATTCGGTGTTTTTATCATATGTAAATCAGTAACCTGGGCAATCATAAGAAATGAAGTAGGATAGCATTATAATAAGTACCGAAGTGTTCTGTCTGAGCGATGATGCGTAGCACCGGCGAGGAAGTCTTGAAGCACCATTCGGGCGTGCTGCCGCGCAGCGGGAGTGCGTAGCACGAGAGTCGCGGGAGCACGGTCGAAGTGGCTAACCACGCGGCCCGAAGTCTTTGTAGCGCGCAGCGGGGAATCAGTCTTGGAGCACCCGACGGGACGTCCACTGAAATTCATTCTTCGGTCTGGGTAGTCATAGGATCATATATCTTTCAGAACTTATAAGCCATCTTAATCACGATACGTGATCATGACATATTGTTTTCATGTTCATGTTCATGTTTCGAGTTCGTTTTCGAGTTTCATGCTATTCCATATGGCATTTCGGATGTTGTGCGCGATATGATGTCTATCCACACATCATTCATGTATTCTAGTCCCTCTAAGAATATATTTTTCTTAGGAATTGGAATCAATCAATCGGATCATCCCGAACTTCAAAGTGTAACGTTTTTCATGCCCGACTAATTCGAGTTCTGGAATTTCTTAGGGACAGTTTGGAAATATTTATTTTCCAGTGCCTTGTCTCGATATTTGACAACTTGGATCTTTGTACTCCTTTAAGTTAAGGAGTGCTTCAGGTTCTATTCAACTAGAATCACCCAATTGAACACCAGGAACTCAAAGATACGTTCGAATCAGCAGGGAATACTCTATAATCAACCGGATGCTGCAGGAATTGGCTTTTTATAGCCCCACTTTAGTGAGTTTTGAGGACCATTTAGAGCCAGAATTTGATGATACCTATTTCTTTAGATTTGGTTTTCCTTGAAGTCTATTTTAATTGGCCACTTGAATCTCAATCGAATAATAAATAGGGAAAGTTATCAATTTAAAATCTAGAAACTAGTCGAGGAAGGTGGGAACAAGACGTGGGTGTCTTAAATTTTCCAAGTGTCTTACCGTACACTTTGGCAAAATGACAGGCGTGTACCGAGTACACTTTCAAAGTGTACCGGTACAAGTCACCCGAAATGCCACACAAAATGTGTGTTTTTCCCCCATTTTCCATATTTTTGAAACGAAATCAATTCTATACTTCAAACACACATCTAAATCATTTAAATGTCTCTTGCTTAATCTCTTTTCTGCACAAATTCTCTTTGATACTTATCTTGTTCCAAAAACATATCATGAAATCCTTCCAAAAACAATTCTAATATGGGTCACATCCATACATGATCCCAAACATAGAGAGTTGTTAGGGTTTGTTCTAAACCAACTTCATTACCTGATTTAACCATGAATTCATCCCTATGAGGGGATTCTTACTTATCTTGTTCCTTGTGGGTTTTACCAGCATAATTTACCGAAATCTAAGGTTAAGATGCAAATTCAATCAAAACCCTAGATTTGGAGACAAGCATTTAATCATATAAAGCCTTACAGGGTATTCCATGATCCATACAATCCAAAGTTCCATACTTAGGTTCGAGTTTCACCTTTTTGGCTTGATCTCTATTTTTCTTCTTAACTTCTTCTTAACTCTCTTCCTCTTCTCTTCTCCTTATCCTTCACGTTTTTTCTCCCCTAATGAGACCCGATTTATTCTTCAATCCAATTTTCTTAGGCCTTGTTTGGCCCTCGAATAAAGCCCATTTTGGGTTAGCTTTCTCATTGCAAAGGTCCCTCCGTATTTGACTATTTGTATTCTAAGTTCCCAAATTGTTTTTTGGCCCATAGTCTCTTCAATTTATGACTTTTAAGCCCCTTTTTGGACCAATTACAAAATTGTCCTTAAGTCTTGTAAATTTTCGGGCCTCTCGTTCCCGTTTTTCGCATTTAACTCACGAAACAGTCAAATTATGCTTACAAAATACCCTTAACAAGTCCGAAAACTACTAGGGTACATTTTGGGGTGTTACAATCATCTCTTGTTGGTTCCTCTACAGGCAGTGCTAAGTTAGTAATAGAGATTGTGGATGGGAGGTATAACATATATGTACATATTCTTTGCAAAAAAATATGATGTCCATTTGTTAGTGGTTTTTGTTTTATATATAGTTATGAATTGCTTGTTTTTCAATGTTGTATGTTTATTTTTACATTTTTCTTTCCATCTCACAGTGTTAGAAGCTATTATTCTGAAGTCTTTGAAAATGGTGATTCAACATTCTCGTTGAAGAAAGTTTCTAAATCGACTAAAAGACTTACTTTGGCGACTTTCGGTATAAACAAAACAAAAGCATTGCAAATTAATTGCTAATTTGTTCAACTATTAAGTTGGTTACTAAATTTCAAGCATAAAAGTATGATGTCCTTGTTATTAATACACTTTTTTTGTGTTTTTTTTTTATATAGAGAATCAGTGTTCATGGGCACCCCAGATTTAATGGATAGATAAAGTCATTGTGGGAGAGCAAAGGCTACTTAGAATGGTACTCGGACTTTGTCCATGGGGTGGTGTAAGAGATAGGCCTGATTTTATACACAGGATGAGTGGCTAGAGTGAAAACCGATCTTGGGAGGAGCGAGAGTGAAGAAAAATCGAGGGAGATAGTAATGGCAGACGGACTAAAGTAGCTGGACTAGGTACAGGCATGTCTCGCCACACAGGAGGGTCAAAGTCGACCATTGAGCACGCTCGAGATTTGGTAACATTTTTAACTTTAAAACATTTAAATATTTGCGAGTTGGCCTAATAATTAAAGAATTCAAACCTTTGCATGGTTTTACAATTTTAGCTGCAAAAAATTTTCTTTCCTTGTCATTTTTTTAAACTATGACTTAAAATTTTAGATAACACATTTTATTAGTTATTAAGCCTTACAAATTTTAAATAATGTATTCCTCCCAATTTGTAACATATGTTATTTTTTGACTTAATAAATTCATACTTTAAGAATTTCAGAGAATTTGGGTCAAGATCTGAATTTTGTGAGATCTTCAAGAAGATGCATGTGAAGAAAGCAGATGGCCAGTTTGTTGACAACAAGTCTTAGATGATTGATGTAAGTATCTTTTATATTAATAAACTATTTGACTACTGTAGTAAATGTTGAAAGTTAAGTGAGGCATGAAAAATATTAGAATATTTAATTTATTTATATCTAGCACTGTAATTTATTTTCTATTTTATCCACGGACCGCGTGGAGGAACGTGTGATAGAGCACCTTCGGCCAATTGAGGTTTTATGGATCATCTGACCAATTGACTATGATCCTATCTATTTGGAGACCATGGGAGATTAGAAGAGCGGCGAGAGTGTATGGCATCGGCTCCGAAGGGAGTGGCTTTTTGTTCTAGCGATCGTGCCTGGGTTCCTCTGTCCGCAGCAGCTTGATGGATGGCGGTTGAAGCGGTAATGGAAACAAATGAACATATTGCAGTTATGGAGACAGAAATGAAAGAGAAGGATCAGCAGATTACTCTTTTGAAGGATGAAATGAATCAAATGAAAGAAGTGAATAATGAGATGAAAGAAATGAAGAATGTGATACCACAGCGTGATTGACGATATGCGATCCCACGATTAGCGACAGCGATGACGGATGGGACACTTAGGAGTTCGTGACACCCACCGTAGGACCCGATACCTACCGAGATCCACCCGACTAATGATGAGGATGGCGATTTGGGTTCAGTTATTGAGACATGTTATTATTTTTATTTTTTACTATTAGTGTGTCAAATTAATTTCTATCTTTGCTTTGACTTATGGTTAATTAAAAAAAATTGCTTTTAGTATATGTTTTATTTATTATTAATATAAAAAGAAATTTAAAAGTATGTATTATAATTTTAAAAATAAAATAAAATAGTGAAAATAGCTATGGAATGATCTACGCTATTGTTGTGGAGTTATTTTTCTTACGATTGAATGAAAATAGTGACGGAGTGTCCTAGCTAAATTTCTATTTCAAGAGAATAATTCAAGCCATCTTTGTTAGTGTGGACTCAAAAGCCTCAGAGGTATAATGGACATGTGTGAACCAAATGCCGAGGCTTAATTTCTCATATCTACTCAGAATGAAGTCAAAATAGTGACGAATTGTCCTTAGCTAAGTGGCTAGGGACAATTTGGTAGCTATTTCTTCAAGAAATTTCAGACAAGAATAGTGACGGAATTGTCTGCGGCTAATTTAGAGTGGGAGACATGATTCCATATGTAACTATTACACTCAAGATCGAGCGAAGAACAGTGACCAGGTTGTTCACATTGTCGGTAGGACTGTGAATTAAAGTACATCTCTTTAAGGTAGACAAGTATAGTGACGAAATTGTCTCTGGCTAAGTTAGTAGGAGACGATTAAAGTAACTATTTCTCTAAAATTAGACAAAAATAGTGACAGAATTTTCCCTAGCTAATTCATTTAGGGCATTTCAAATCGCTATTAGGTCGAAAAATAAACCAAGTGGTCTTCGAATTACGACGAAATTAGCAAGCGAAAATATATAATTAGCTAGGGAAAAATTTTTCTACGTTAATTTTTGCAACAAGTACTTCCCCAGCTGAGGATTATTTAAAGTGGCGTAAATCGTCGCTATTCTATTTTAACGATGGGAGTTTCTTCAAATAGCTAGGAAAGATTTCCCTTCAGCTATTTGGCTTTTTGTGGTGTTGCATGACGAAGTGAGGAAGTTTGAGGGGATGGATGCAGCGGAAATTATCCATGGGGTAAGGTGTGGGACTCATCCTAAGATATGGACTCGATGGATTGGAGACGGAAATATGGCCATAGAGAGGAGGTAGATGATGCATGAAGTATTTGGGATGCATGTAGCGCCCAATGCACCATATAATTTTATAATAATTTTATTATATATTAGAAAGTATGAATTAGGCCAAACTTGGTTTTTTAATTGGATAAATTGTGAAAAATGAATATGTGAGCATATGATTAAATATTATATGCTAAAATGAAGAATCATTGAACAGCGAAAATTAACTCAAGTGAAAAATGGCAAATTGGAAATGTGTAAATGAGGACCTATGAGTCTAATGAGAATGAGCTTAAATGCCAAGTGAATTAAATGATAAATGAAAGTGAAATTAAGAGTTAAAATTCCAAAAATGAGAAATGAGATTTATTGTGTAAGCAGGCAAGGCTTTAAGGAAATAAAGTCTTAAAGACTGAAGTGGTCTAAGTGCACATTTGAGAAAAACATTTTTGAGAGCAAAGAGAGATAGGAGAAAGCTAGGGTTTTGGAAGGAAGTGATTTTAGTGGGAGATCTTCCCCTTTTTGGTGCATAAGTGATCAAGAAGGAAGAAAAATGCTAGGGCTTCAAGTGCAAAGAGATTTCAAGGGACGGGTGAGGATCACCTAACTGCAGGGCCGAGATCGAAGGAAAGAACGAGTCGGCTTGACTTAGTTTGTTCATTGACCCTCTATCCTTATTTCAAGTGTTTTGGTAGTTTACCAAATAAATATGAAATTATTATATAAAATGAGTATATCTTTGAAATGATATTACGAAAGTGCATATGATTTGAAAAGTGATATTTGAATTTTTTGACGATAAATTGCATGTGAGTGATTAATCGAATTGTAAACGAATTGGTCAACTCTTGACATCTTGAATTGAATCCATATACCGAACGACTAACATGGTGGGATTCACCAACTGAATCCATCATGAAGGCAACCGAAATTGTCAATGTCCCACTTGGTGGGACGCGCAATCGACATCCGTCTTGATGATTTGTATGACATTGAAGAAATGTCCCACTTAATTGGGATGCACTGTCGACATCCGTCTTGATGGCGTATGGAATTTATAAGTGACCATGGTGGGGTGCACCAGTCGACATCCACCATGATGGGAGACGAGGAGTATTAAATGTGTAAGCACATTATCGAATGATAAAAAGGACAGGATTCACCGAACGAAATCCTTCATGAATGTGAATTTTATAGTCAAAGTGATATAACAAACTTTGATAAGTGAAACAAAAATGGGATTTTCAAACTAAACATATATTTAAGAATGTATGTTTGAATCTCATGAATTGAATTGTCGAATGATTTGTTGCATGTGAAAGTGCATATTTTGATATGATCAATGATTTGTAACGTGAAGGCATGTGAAAGTGAATCAACATGAGCATAGTTTGTTATAAAAGGCATGATTTTATGATAAATGCGCGTCATGTTAAACTAAAAATTGGAATAGAACTGTATAGAACCACTAAACATGAAAATGCTTAGTGTGTAGTTTTTATCTATGCGTAAGTTTTGAGTAAACAGGAAAGAAAGCAAGATCAAGGAGCGTAGAGTCATAAAGAAAATTGCGGAGTATAAGTATATATCCCGTCATTTGCATATCATTTCTTTTGAACATGTGATATTTTGCAAACAAAAGAGTTAAACTTTGATTTATTGTTTGTGTATCATTTTGTAAAGGCAAGATACCAATTTGTAACGGGTATACAAAGGCAAATGTTTATGGGCTACCATTTGAAATGCTTAGCGTGGTGAAAACCACTAAAAGGAAATGATAGCACTTAAATATAAAATGTTTTGATAAGATAAATGAAAACGGTCAGAGTAAACTAGGCTCCGATTCAGATCCGCCATTCGGGTCAAGCTAGGGATTCAGGTCACGACATTTTTGAAAAAATTTTTAATAAAAAGGTAAATGAAAAGAATTAATCGAGCATCCTGGAACCGATTCGGATCCGTCAATAGAGTCGGACCGCAAAGGGGCGCTACAATGCGCGTGCTAAGGATAAGAGGAAGGAGAGTCAACTCTCTTATTCTAGCTCGGGAAAGAAGCCCGAGAGGACCGCTTTCGCCGAGGTTTCGAGACCTGGGGCTAGGGCTGCCGAGGCGAGAGGCTGAGATTAGTCATCTACAAGATAGGAGACACTTCCGGGGGCTCCTAAGCGAGCCGGGCGAAGGCATGTTTAGTGCCCTTGCTTTGGACACTTGAAAGCGGGATTGCCACAAAAAACAAGGATCCACAGGGTTATCGGACACCCAGGTCTCGATCGTCGTGGGACATGCATAGGCGCGGAGTTTGTTATCTGCCTCGCCGTAGGCTAAGGAAATTGATATTGGTCTCGAAAGCACGATCACCTACTCTTCCATGGAAGCGGGCCACATGGGTTAGGGCATGGGTCGAGGTCGAGGAAACAAGGCTCCTGTAGGGACTCGGGGCTTCCGGGGGGTGTGTCTACACCATCACCTCATCTTTTGAGAGCACCGAATCGGTCGGTCATTTAGGGTATATTTCTACTCTTTCGCTTATGGTAATAGTTTTGTTTGATTATAGTGCATCTAATTCATTCATTAAGGCATCATGTGTGAAAGATTTAGGCTTAGAGGTTGAAACCTTAGAAGAGTGCACGGCATGTTAGTTCTCCCTAGGAAGTAGGGTGAGGGTTGATCAAATATGTCGGGATTGTGAGTTAGAGATCTCAGGGATTCTGCTCATTGTGGACCTTAGGATCATGGACATGTCGGAGTTTGATGTCATCCTTGGGATGGACTGGTTGATGGCACATCGAGTTGTCATTGATTGTGATCGTATGAGGGTTACCTACACAATGGATGGTATTTGTCTTATGTTTCAAGGGGATAAGCACGATTCTATACCCCGAGCCATGTACGACTCTAGTTGGCATGGGTGGTTGATGGGTTAGCTAACAAGCCTTAACCTGGAGGACGATGTGAGACAGGATTTGGGTCTACCTCGGGTGGTTTATGAGTACGAGGATGTCTTTCCGGGTGAACTACCGGGATTACTGCCGGATAAGGATGTAGACTTCATTATTGAGTTGCACCCTAGTACATCGCCCATTTCTATGACTCTACATAGGATGGTGCATGTTGAGTTGCAGGAACTCAAGATCCAAGTGCAGGAGCTATTGGACAGGGGTTTTATTAGACCGAGCACTTGACCTTGGGGCTCTTCGGTACTGTTTTCCAAGAAGAGGGCTAAGACTCTTCGGTTGTGTATAGACTATCGGTAGTTGAATAGGGCTACTATCAAGAATAAGTACCCTTTGTCAAGAATTGACGATTTGTTTAATCACCGGAGAGGGGCATAGGTTTATTCTAAGATAGATCTTTGCACCGGTTACCATCAGTTGAGAGTTAGGGACACATATATCCCTAAGATGGCATTTAGAACGCAATGTGGACATTTCGAGTTCATAGTGATTCCATTCCGATTGACGAATGCTCCAACATTTTATGGATCTTATGAATAGGGTGTTCCAGCCCTACCTATATTAGTTTGTTGTGGTTTTTGTGGACGACATCTTGATATACTCCAAGTCTAAGGAAGATCATGAGTGTCACTTGAGGATTGGTCTCCAGACCTTGAGAGAACATCAACTGTATGCCAAATTCAACAAGTGTGAATTTTTGCTTACTAAGGTGAGATTCTTAGGGCACGTGATGTGGCTTTCGGGTATCGGAGTGGACACGTGAGGAGAGCGTTGAGGCGGTTATGAGTTGGGGAGAGGCTAGGAGTCGGTCTTGAAGATATCTGCGATTTCTTAGGATTGCAAGAATAGGGTTACTATAGGACCGTTCATTAGGACTTCTCTGACTAGGTTTGCACTTATGAGGAGATTGACCGAAGAAAGGATGTCGAGTTTAGTGGAATGATACGTGTGAGGAGGCAATTCAGAAATTGAAGAGAAGGCTTACTTCAACTTCTATTTTGATAGTTCTAGAGAGGGGACAGAAGTATACAATGTATTATGAGGCCTCTAAGGATGAACTGGGATGTGGTTTGATGCAATACGGGAGGGTGGTGGCTTATGGTTCTCAATAGTTAAAGAATCCTGAAACGAGGAGTTACCTACACATGACATGGAGTTGGTGGCCATTGTCGTTTCCTTAAAAGGTTGGTGCCATTATTTATACAGTGAGCAATTCGAGGTGTTTTCGAACCACAAGAGTCTGAAGTACATTTTTACACAACGAGACCTTAACATTAGGCAACATAGTGGATGGAATGTCTAGGGGACTATGATTTCACTTTGCATTACCATCCCAGTAAGTAAAATGCATGACAACCCAAAACCCGGGGGTCCCGTTGATCGATAGTCAACCAGCGAAATAACTACCTTAGGTCATCGCACACCTAAGCCTTGATACTAAGCGGGTACCAATTACTTTTGGATATAGAGCTGCTCGACACCATCTCAATACGTCCCTTTTTATCGGGATCCATTCATCCATATTTAAGTTGAAAATATGTGAATATTACACTTAAAATAGTCCATAAGAATTCAACCATGACTCTCTTACCATTATTACATACTCGACTATATTGACAATAGTCCAAAATGAATTTAATTTACAATTCTTTTACATAAATACGTAAAGCTTCTTTGGTCGAGCACTTTTTACAAAGGATTTATCGAGGCCACATGTCGACCTCACGATCACGGCCTGTGAGAGCGATCCACTTGTGTGTACACCACACTTTGAAATGTTGTCCGGTTGAGAGATACCTCTCTGAGGGCTACTCTCACTTAGGAAGTGCGCATGCGATCTTCACTCGACATATCACGTTCACATTCGATAAGAACATTTTTAATTCCCAAATGGAATCCTACATGCCATGCCATGAAATGGGATGAGACTCAATCATATACTATGCGCCTGAGTCCTCACCGACTCCATCACACAATGCCTAAGCCCATGCGTGATAAACCGTCATTATGGATGACATCCAATGATCATTTTCAAAAACAAATTTCATTTGTTTATAAACCCAGAAATTTGCGGATGATGCGCCTGATGAGTAATTTTACATTCAAAGCCCAGTGTGCATTTTTTGGTGTCACACATGCTCATAAACCTAGACACTTTATGGTCTTTCTTGGCCCAGGATTATGTCGACCATAATTGGCGGGTCTTTCACCCAGAGGATCTATACCTGCCCATTTTCTTTACCACTTTATTAGACAAGTGGAGCTACATTGGACGTTGTCCCATTTATGAGGCCCGCCCGATCAACCCAGGCATGGTGTCAGTTTATAAGTAATATCTCTTTCAGCGCGTTTAATGGGATCTTTATCACTTATCTGTGCGATATCGAAGTGCATGTATATCATGTCACATGCGTAATGAATCTTATGGGCAACCACAATCCACGCCCTTGCTCGGGTGCCGTAGGCCGGATCCCATCACCTACATATGATTTCCATTCATCACATTTCATTCATGTTAATATATCATACAAACATATCTCGACATCCACACATACACATGTAATTCTATGATCAATGATGACCGCAAAAATCAAGCCATGTCATGGCCATTTTGCACATATGAACTCATCGCCCCATCAATATATTAGAACACGCATATTGGCGTCGAGCATGTCACTCTAAGTCAAGCGATAGCGGAGTCTCAACAAGTCATACAACGGCCGAAGCAAGCCCTGGCAGAGGCCTCGAAATTGACCTAAGCGGGCCATAGCAGAGCGATGATGGTCCGGGGGCTGGCAGGTGGAAACCTCGCCGCGCCCAGTGGGTGGATTGGCCTGGCCCGACGAAGCCTCGAATAGGCGAATAGAGACCCCCGAGATTTCACGTCACCGAGGGCTCGCCTAGGTGAACCTTCCTTCTTAGGTGAGATAACCCGATCTTCCATGAGAAAGATTCCTTACTTCGCTAGCGAAGAAGCATATAGTAGAACACAGAAAATTTACGATTTTTCTTTGCCAAACAAGTCGCTAACCTAAAAACCTTCCTTTCTTGACCTAAAGATGGAAAGTTAGCCAAGGTAGGAAGAATCCCTTACCTCTTGGAGCGTGATACAAGGGTAGAAAGCCTCCCAAACCCGACAACTTCGATTTCTCAAATCTCCTTTCTTGGATCTTGGGCGAAATCCTTCTTTCTAGGGACCCATGCGTACCCCTCGTCGATGCGATGAACTTTTGTTCTCTGCCCGACAAAAACTAACCAACATAACTCTGTAGATCTTGTAAGAAAGCCTTTGGCTATCCTTTTTATCTCTTCTCCTCTCTCTCTTGATCAAACTAACAAAATGGGCTATTTTTTCCATAATTCCTCTTTTATCCTAACTTAAGTTTAAGTCGAATGTGTGGCCCACGTCGTGCCACGTGTCCACGTGTTCGAAGTCAGTTTTGGCTGGCTACTAATTATGACTCGGTTCAAGTTGAATCACATCTATGAACTTAACTGAGCCATTTAACTTAGGTATTTTTATTGAACAATCTCGTCGGCTGGAGTCACTAGATATCCATCGCCCCAGAAAAACTTGAATCCAGAATGAATATAGAATTCGGCCGAAATTAAATGCAGGTAGCCCAGATTTGAGAGATGAATCCGACGAGGAAAATCATTTCATCATCGAGATATATAAAATTTCATGTTTTCAACCTATCTTATTCAGACCATTTCTTGTTTCCTTTTTTTAGAAAATTCGATTTTTCTCGGGTTTAATTTCTCCCCCGCTTAAAGAATTTAGATCTGAGAATTCCCACACTCCCCGACACATACAATCTCATGGCTATGCAGCAGGTCATTTAATACTTTATGGCTAAAACATACCTTGCGGCCAGGCAAGAGGGATGGTTGCACACATGGTGTCCTCGCGTTCCTATGTTGCCTCCCACATTCCGTAAGTATTTGTCTGACATATTCACTAACTCTAGGTGTCTTTGCCTTAGTGAACCTAATCCAGGCTATCATGATACGCATCAGTCCTCCGCCCAAAGTTCCATGCATCAACAACAAACTCTTTAACCTGCGTAGGTCGATGCGGGGGTGTGCCACCGGAGCATGGAACATCTGTCTATATGAACACTCGATAAACTTGGTAGTAAAGCCAAGCGGTATCTGGCCAGGTGCCTACCTCTCGAGTACCAAGGGCTGTATCACATTGGCAATAAATTTCCTCACTTTACGAACGACCTTCCTCCTCTGTAGGCACGCCTTTAAGAAAGACATGATCGCCCACCTCGAGCTCTAGAGGTCCCATGTCTGTCGGCGTAGCTCTTTCTCTACCGACTCGCGGTGAGAAGACATTTTTCGTATCAAATCCACCTTCTCGAGGTCTCTCCCAACAAGCTACTTGACCAGTGGTAGTTCTCTCCCACTTTTGTCCGGCTCGTCGGAATGCGACACTGACCTCTATATAAAGCTCAGCTGGGGTGTCATATGTATGCTTTGCTAGATAACTATTGTTGTAGGCGATTCACAAGGGTACAAATGCTCTCACACTTTGAGATCGAGACACATGCGTAGTATTTCCTTTTTCTGAGTCTGAATGGTCCTCTCTTGCCACTAACCATTCGTTGATGAAAATTAAAACTCATCTATTTTTAAATCATTTTGAATATTTTAGGCTTAAAAGTCGAGTTTAATGTGTAAATTATGGAGCTATCCACCCGTATTTATGTTTTGCAAAACTTAAAGAAAATAAGAAGAATTCGACATAAAGGAGGCGGAAGTCGGCATGTGGTGCGAAGAGGGCGATGTCGATGACAGCATCACTTGACAGTTTCCGTAATGTAACATTATGTGGAGAAAGTCTTGAAACTATGGGGATGATGCGTGGCTAAAGAGGCGGCAAAGATTTACATCAATTTTGCGACGCCGAACAACTCTAACGATCCAATTATTGCGACCCGAGCAATGTCGCGACATCCGCAACGACATGACTCACGACATTGTTTCAGAGAAAATTTGAATCGCGTTTAAAATATCGCGACATCGAATCGAAATGTCGCGACATTAGCCAAAGCAGACTCTTGGAGACCCTAAATGACCGATGTCGCGACATGTGATGGTAACCATCATGACATTGATCAAGCGGCGAGGTAATGAGATAAGTCATATGTCGTGACATAGAGCAAATAATCGCGGCGTCACGCCAAAAACATTAGCAAATTACATTAAAAACAACGAGATTCAATGTGTTGACATTGGAGGCGAGAAAATGTGATCTATTATGCGCGAGATCCCATACTTACAAAGGCAATGTCGCGGCCTGACAAAGTGATCAACATGTTGAAATGGCGACATCGAGGAAGAAAAATGTAAGAGAGAAAGCATTAGCAAGCTATGTTGCGACATTAATTCAGTATCGTGACATTGGATCAACAATGTTGTGACATCAGTTCGAGAACATAAGAGGAAAGGCAGTAGTATGCTATGTCGCGACGTTAGAAATGGCTTAAACAAGGAGGAGCAGAAGAAAGATTGTTTCTATCAAAAAGATGGCGATAAAATGTTGCGGCATCGAGAGCGAATGTACGAGCAAGGGCATCGATTAACTATGTGTGAAATCACGATGGTGTGCGACATCAGGCTAAATATGTGACATATAAGAGAGCAATGTCACCACATCATAATTAAAATGCAACACTATATCTCTATGTCGCAACATCATCACGACATGGACTTATCCTTTGAGCGAGAATTGCCCAGCCAGTTGTCAATGTAACTACACCCGGCATAATACGCGACATTGCAGCTTGATGTTCTGCGATGTCATCACTGTTTTATCACCACGGCGGCGATGCATTTGGATTCACCGTTTTTCAAGTAGGTATTTGGAATCAACAAGAATTATAACCTAGGATTCTACTGCGCGTAGCAGCTCTGGTATAATGTAAGATCGGGACCTGGGGATGGGTTCTCTTAGAATTCACGATTGTGAGTAGTCAAACTTTCAGTTGTCATGGGTGAAACAAATGTGACCGATGGTTGAATAAGCGATGTAAAGTTAAGAGAGAAATCCTTGAAGTCTTGGGCCCACTTGGAAGCAGGGTTAGAGATTAGCAGAGACATGTCCTCGGGTTTTTATCCTCGCGTTGGGGAGCATGACATATAGTCGTTTCATGAGCCAGGATCTTCATTTAACTTTAAAATCTAAACCTAAGTGTTTTCCTTTTAAAGATAGCATTTTGATTAAACATAAATAATCCCACTAATTAGTGAAAACATATCTAAAACACTACCTGATGAAAGAACTACAATAGGAACTGAGGCCCCCAAAATGGAGCCTCCCGGTGGATCTAGTGAAAGTATCCACTTTGAACCCGAAAGAGCTTGCCAAAATAAAATTGGGAGCATTTGTAGAAGTTTTACCTGGTGAAGCAGGGGTATGGCTGTTTAAACCACATGGAAAAGCAGAGCTTATTACAGTAAGGCTGAAACAACACCAGTGGCCTTCCGCCTTGAGGATCGGGGTTTTAGCCAGAGCATCCCTTGATTTGTCATCGTCGAGGGTGTTGGCTGCAAAGTCTGAGAAAGTGAAGGGAGAAGAAGAGAAAATCACCAAAGCGGAGGAGGAAGCTTAGGTGCCAGCCTTGCGGTGATTGAGTGAAAAGTTGATTTGATTACAAGCATGGGCGAGCTTATATAGGTGCTTTCCGGAATAAGGAAATTCTGATAATGTTTAAAGAACGAGGTACATGAGAGCCGAGCTTGTATAAAACCACCCAGGTGGGTCAGCCGATCAACGAGACGGGTGAGGCACGGGTGGCCGGTGTTCGCGAGGTTCTGAGGTATGACTTGTGAAATTTACAAGTTGCGAGGAATTGCAACCCACAAAATTTCCAGCATGGATTTTGCTCAGCCCAAGCCTTTGATAAATTTGTTAGAATTTCCCTACGATTTGTTGATCATCGTCTTGGTCGGCTTAGATTCATGCGTGTTTGGTGAATTGAAGAAAATAGAAGGCATTCGACACTGAGAGCTACTAAAATAGCTACAAAATGTGATCGAGTAGCAAAGTACGGGACCACGATGTATCAATTGAGTTATTAGTAGATTAGTACCACAAAAGCTTACATAAAACACATGATAAACAAGGTTTAATATTATATTATTGGGTACTAATCAACTACTACATCGAGACATTGCTGGCTCGCCATGATGATAAAAAGGAGGAAGATCAACGGGATATGTTTTTGCAATGGGTATGCATTCCAAAGAGTAATAATGAATAATGTGATTATGACAAATTGGGACTACGCCATAAAGACCAGCTTGGGAGAACAAATTCCATACATGAACAAGTTTTAGGGCAACATTTATTCCAAGGAAATCAACCTGAATTTCCACCAAAATCTAAGTGTTTTTAGGTGATCAGTTTGCACGATGGCTGCTTAAGCTCACTCCCCAAACGAGCTACGCGAAAACCTTAGACATGTTTTACCATCCCTAAATAGATTCGAGTTCTACACTTATTTCATGCTTCAGTATATTGCTTGAGGTGCAATGCTGAAAATTTTACTTCACCAAGTCGATTATGAGGGATCCATCGGCGACTCCCGACTAGCCGTAAGGTTGCAGGGCATGAGTTTGAGATGTTCGACCACAAAAATCTACGAGGTTTCACCAGGACTTGAATGATTTTCGAGAATCCGGCGCACCTCTGACTAGCCTAAACTCACCCGATCCGCACCCATGTAGCGAGCACCTAAGTCGGTGACTCCCGACCGGTTTGTTTAGGGCACCGGGCTTCCAAAGGCTTTCGTCGTGGGCCTCGGACGGAGTGCTGGGTTTCCGCAGCCCAGCGCGTGGCTTTACTTATCTCTTTTCTTTTTTTATTTTTCTTTTGGCTTTTCTTTTTCTCTTGGAAGACTTAGTGGCCTTCTTTCTTAAGGAACTCTAATCTGGCCATGGGTGTCAGCCTTGATGCTAGGCAGTGGGTTTTGTAAAATGAGGGAATGCGACCTCTTAGCAGCGTTGATGAAAACTAATGTGAGCGACGTGTGTGGGTACAGAGAATGGTGGAGACGGTGGTACAGGGGGTCTTCAACTAACGAAAACTGGTCGGGCATGGAACCATTCTAGCATTTGGTATCATACAGGTCATGACTTTTCGGGAATTTACATGAGGCCCGAAACCCGCATGATAATATAAAGCCCAAGATGGAATGCAGTGTAGAAAAATAGATTTGTATTATATATATCAAGGTGAATTTACAAAATTTTTCGACTTTTGCAAGAAGTAAATAAAAACTCTTCATAAACAAAAATGGGCTTTGTTGGGCATGTGGTACAAATAAAACTACAATCAAAAGTATGAACATCACTTTAACACTTTAAGCATGCGAAATGTGAAGCGGGAAAGTTAGTGGAGAAATGAGTACCTCGTCGTGGTGGCTGAAGAAGGATCATCCTCGGCTGGATAGCTGAGGTGCTATTTGGTGAAGTGGGCGTCTTTGTTGTGGTACTTGATACGTCGGGGAAGGCCTGCAGAGGGTACGGTTGTGGAGGAGCGATATTGGCAGTGGGGGAATATTGGAGGCTGACCCGGGGCTTGTGGAGGCCGACGGGGGCATGAGTGGCTCACTGTAGGCGCATAAGAGTGGCTGGATGCATACGGTAGCCTCGGTGCGAGTCATCCTCTCTGCAAGTGTGGCCTGTGAAGCTACAAATGAAGCTGTAGTGGATGAAAATGTGCAGACTGTCTCCATGAGAGCCAGGAAGTCCTTGAGTAGATGGGGGTGTCTTTGCGAGTACGTGCGGGGTGCTCGACAGAGTATATGGCAAGCGAGTGAGCATGGGACTGAGAGTCTCTGGAGGTAGAGAGACATCGGGCCTAAGGTACGTGTTGGAGAAATTTGAAAGGAAGCTGGAGAAGTGCGTAGTGAATTTGGTCTTTGGGGCTCCCGGTGTGCTACCATTACTAGGGACGGGTCCCTCGAGGACTAATATCATCAGTCGACTAAGTCAGCAGCTACGATCCGGTGAAGGAGGATGGAATCTTTCGAGGGCACAGCGCCATTGATCAATAGTAAGGGTGGCCACCATGACTTGGCGGCGGCGGCTCTAATCGAGAGGCTCGGTGGGAACCAGTGTGCTAAAGCACGACATAGAAGTCGAGAAACGAGGGGAAGAGGCAGGGACTCAGCGCGGGGCAGACTCCGGCGGTGGACTCTGTCCTCGAAATGAAATAAGGATGTCATAATCGGCTTGTCGGGTGAACCGGTGATCCCTCGAAATGGGCGTCATAACACCTCGAATGGCTCTGCTCCTGCATGTTTGAATTTGCTGAAGTGGAAGCATGTAGGACCTCGAGTAACTGGTCTAGCATGGGTAGCATCTGACTGCTTGAAGGTGCCGCTGAGATAATATCAGGCCGCCGGTAGCGTCCGTAAAGAGTGGGACCATCTCACGGTGAAGGATGGGGCCCCATTTATCCCATGTAGGCGCATTGGCGAGGACCAGCTGGTAGATGGAGAGCGGTGTGATGTCGGAGGCGAGTATCTGGCCGTAGTGATAAAGAAATGAAGGTCGGGTTGACTCAGCTGGGTGTCGTCGTATGATAGAACTCGATGTACAGAGGGATAAGAGCGACAGCGACACCATGAATGGCTCCGGATCGGTATGCTCTTGAGAGGAATGGAGTCTCGGAGCCACATGGGTCGCGGAAAATCTTAGGGATATCATAGTACGCCTCCGTATAAATATCTCCCCCTGTATTTAACATTCCCCGGGGATGGGTCATTAGGGAAGTAAAGGCGCTTTGATGATGGATGGGAGGATAAAGTGCGAGACTCCGGCAATACCCTGATAAGGTGGAGAAGGTAGCGCCCTGGATCTCAAAGTAGATGACTCTCCTGGGCTTGAAGTCCGGCCCTCTTGGCCAGTGGGGCCCTCCCGGTGCAGTGGGATGCGGGGAGCGGGTGGAGTGGAGCCCCGACCGGGTGTGATGTCTCATGCGGGGCGGGGGGCCACGGGAGAGACCCCTCGGCATCCCGGCCCGGTGTTGGGCTGTGCTTGGCTGCAGGGCCCGGGGAAAGCCCAGCGTGGCGATAGGGCGCTGGGGCGCCTTGTGGGGCCGGCGCTGGCCCGTTAGCGACGAGGGCGAGAGCGGAGGAGGGGAGAGCGGGGGGGGGGGCGGCGGAGGGGGCACGATGGCGGTGGCGGGCGGAGTGGGGCCACTGGCGCACTGCGACCTGAAAAGTGAGAGCTCCTCTTGTCTTCGCCATCCTCGGGCCTGAGGGAGAGAAACTTGAGAGGAGATGGGTTTTTCAGAAACTGGATGGTTGAAGTGAAATGAAAATGAAAGTAAACTAAGGTTTAAATAGAAGGGGAGAGGTAGGTGGGAAGACAAAATCAATTAATGGCTTTAATGACCATTAATTGAATGGCTCAAAAGATTATAACATTTAAATGTGGGAGCGTGAAACGGAGGGTTGCATGAAAGATTGCGAGGGGAGGAGAAGATGAACGATTAATGCACGGTGCTGCTGAATTTTCGCAACTTCTTGTTCACACCACAACAATTTAAACACCACACTTGAATTTTAGCATGTTGAAAATTTTCACAGGCTGAGAAATCCTCGGACAAATTTTAGCCCCTACATCTTGGTACACTGTGACAACCATGAGACCAAATATTATGAGTAGTTGGCTTGAAAATAAGAAAATTCACAAAATAAATTCACAAAATTTAGAAATTAAAGGTTATTAATGAAAATCCTAATTTAAAAATTGAAGTAAAACAAAACAAAAATCTAAATAAAATTTGGAGTGGTTTCTAAGTTCTGCTGAGGCAGCTCCACTGTGACTCTTGATAAAAGGGTCATGAGGGGTCGAGGAGGGAGAAGCTCCTCCATGCTTGCGATGAGGTGTCTTTACTTGATTGAGTTCGACCTTTGCTCACAGTTGTTAAGCATTATGCTCTGGTGGCATGGCCAGTCACGGGAAGGGTGGCGATGGTGAACTTTCATCAAGCGCTTGTTGGTTCTACAGTAATTCTTCTTACGGTTTATGGTGCTACATGTTTTCCTTCACATGCCACTTAGGCGAGACTTCTTACGGCCTGCTCCTTATCCTTATCGGCTTATCCTTGTTACTCAAGTGAAAATATTTGAGCTCCCGAGTCATGTTTAGAAGGTGGTACGCATAACCCCCGTTCAGGCGGTTGATTATAAGCGTTAGTTGTGGCAAGAAATGGCCTCAGTATGATGGCACTTCTTGAGTGCTCTCTGCCATTGGCTCTGTATCGGGGAACCACCAAAATCTTACAGGGATAATAGAAATTATCTGCCTTGACCAAGACATCCCCTACTATCCTTTGGTATTTTCAGCGGTCGATGCGCTAGGATAGGGTGATGTTGCGTGGTTGACTTCAACTCCCGAAACCCTAGCTGGCTTGTACATTGTTGAGTATGGCGGTAGGTTGACAGCTCCCGGATCAGGGAGTGCCTTATCATGCGAGTCCCTTCAATATTGGCGAGATGGTGGGGATCTACGGATCTTTGTATTTCCATGGTTTTTGCCTTCCAGATGATAGAGATGACTTATTCGATCGATGGAGCATGCTTATTAATGTGACCCTTTTTGAGGCGTACGAGTCCTTTAGAAATTTTGCATAGGTTGGTACTGTTTGATCATATCAAGCGGTGGGATGTTCACCTTGACACCTTTCGGCACTTCGGGATGCCTTCGTGCTTAGAAGCTTCTTTTTGCCTCTGGTGCTTGGGGGAAATGGGGGGGGGGGATGCTTTCTTTCGCCGAGATCTGGTTGATGACTATGTGTTGGACTCTCATAAAGCTGCACTCTGTTCTACGGTTTTCACCAGAATTTGGGCATTGGTGCAACGATTTGCCACACTCCTTAAAGTGATAATGCCACGAACCGTCCATTCTTTTCACGGGCTCATTTGGGAAAGCTTAGTTCATTCACTCACTTGGATTGGGGCGTCATGCGGGAGGGAACCTCCGCTCTCTAGTACTGAGGTTGATTGTTCGGGCTATTGATGGATGACGCGCCGGTATCGATTTTTTGATTTAAGCTTTTGTGAAGCTGATTAGTGTCCCAGTGCTATTTTTTGAACCACTTTATTTTTAATAGGTTTTGGCTTTGTGTACTAATATTATAATTGACATGTTCGGTCCCGCATTGCACTTCCTAATTGCATTCGAGGCATTTTTGTATGGGTTTTCTGCGAGAATTATGAAGCCCAATTATCATGTCGATCAATCATAACCAAAGTCGGGTTGATTTTCACCCGATTCATATACTGGTCTCGTATCAGATTTGACAAGCCATGAATGAAGAATTTCAAGCGGGAAGAAAATTGAAGAAAAATGGCAAGCGCGACGGGGTTGTAGGATGCGGTGGAGCCGGCGGCGCAGACGGAGATCAATGGAGCAGGTGATGAACGGGAAGCGAGTCGCTACGGCTGGAATTTTAGCTATGATAGCGAGTGCACGTTCTGTAGAAGAGAATGCAAAGATTTCGTATGCACGATGTTTCGCTAGGCTAGTGAATTTCGCCCCAGCTAGCGAAAGAAAAGAGTCTTGTAGATAGCGAATTTCCATTTTGCTATCTCTTGTGATTTCGCTAGCTTAGCGAAATTCGCTAATAGCATTACCCCAAGCTATGCTAGCGAAAATTACATACTTGAAAATAGCTACTACATGATTTTGATATTTTGATTCCAAACGACCTCGTTTTGTATAATTACCACTTTGTCCTTATTGGCAATTTCATATTTTAGGTCTTTTGTCATTTCATTGGATTTAGCTACTAAAGAAACCAACTTATGAATTTGTAACCCTAACTTTAATCTTCGGTACATACGAGCGCAACTTTTCATTTTTGTTCAGGTTCTCTTCCTCTCTTAAAACTTCTCATTTTTCTTGGGTGCGAACACCCTCTAAGGATGACAACTTGGAGGATGAGTGGGTGACATTCTTCTTAGTAAAATTTCTTGGGGAAGGATCTGCTTGACTGGCAGTGGTTCCCACAATTTTCACCTTGACCAGGTTTTATTTTGGTTTCCAAATTTCTAACTCTAGGTTTAAAGCTTTTGATGTACTTTCTTTGGCCAATACTTGGCAAGCTTTTGGGATTCGGTGTATTCTTAGCTTTAGATACAACGAGTAATCCATTATTGCTCTTCACAGAGCCAGCTTTAAAGATGAGTTAAGGGGGTTATGTTTTCAGCGTAAGTGCATCCTCTTTGATAAAATACTTGGCGTCTTTTGGGTTCGATGGATTCTTATTTTTTAGATCCATTGAGACTCATTAGTTACCGCTGCAAGATCATTGTGGATGAGTCGAGATAGATTTTCAACGTATGGAACCATGATATTAAATAAATGTGCTTTCTATCAAAGGAAAATTATTAGGGTTTAGGTTTAATGCGAATGAAAGATCGGTTCGGAGATGACTATATGTCACATCCTCCCCGTGTGAAGTAACACACGGGGACTCTTGGTTAGCCCCCAGGATCTTAAACTCGGTGGCCGTCTTGAGGTTCTATTTTACATTTTATTTCATTTTATTTAGGTGTCGAACCACCAACCCCTTTGTTTTATCACCACCTTAAAATCAATTTAATTCACCATTTTGACTTCACTCATAGAATCATTTGTCTGAAGAAAACCCATCCCACGTGTTGACCACACAGACCAGCACATCTTTGCGGTAGCTTACGACTACGGCAGTAGGAGGAACTTAGGAATATAAATTTTGTTGATTCCGCATCACCCTACCGTGGCACGAATCAGAAGCCCATCAATTCTTTTGTCCATGGAGCTTTCTACCTTTTCTATTCTTTGGTTAATTTGAGCATTGTGGTTTTTACGCCTGCAAGGAATTCCCGCTACCTTGCTCGAATTCATGATGGCTTGCTCCACGGTGTGGGAGTTGGTGGGTACAACTGGCGGTGAGAGTGGAACCATCTCTTTACATTCTTCTTGATGTGCCCTTGGGGGGAACATATACGGGGAGGTTCCAAAGCTTCGGACGAGGTTGGGGTAGTTCTTCCAATTGGGATTATAAGTGTTACCATACTAGGCATCGGTTGGTGGCACATTTTTGGCCTCTGACATTTGCACATTTTCAACCATCAAAGTCCCTTGCGAGGCGGACAATGCTCTCCTTGATGGCGGAAGATTGACAATTGAAACATGGTTGGCTAAGCATAAATGCTTGATCCTTTTAGTACCTCTGGTGATTTCTACGCTCAGGATTAGCTCCCATCAGCCACATTTAGGGTGAATGACTTAGCTTTTAGTTCCACATTGTCGGTGAATAAATGTACTCCTCGGGTTTCTTTGTTGGTTTCGTTCTCTACACCTCCTTGGGTTGGAGTTCATCCCGTCAGTTGGGGTTTCGTACGGCCCAGTTGAAGTCCATGGCTTCATGGGGATTTTTGCTAAGGAGTCCCTCGTGCATGGTCTCCGGGGGTTGTTTCATGGTAGGGGGCGTTATCGTAGAAATGGTTCCACTGACATCCATGTATGAAAGCCATGGTGAGCATGCGCTGCATTGGTTTCAAGATACCTTTCAAACTTGATAAAATCTTTTTCTTGTCATGGTACCAAAGGTGTAGCTCTTTCTCTTGGTGATTGGTCTTATGGGCGAGAACTTCTTCAAAAATTATACTGCTGAGCTTTCCATTGGGTTTAAGTGGTTCTTGGCATGGTATGATTAAAAGCCAAATTTTTGGCTTGCTCTTTGAGGTCAAGGAAGCCGGCAGGCAGTCATATCCGTACACCTTCAGCGAAAGTTGTGCGGCTTCTCGAAATCCACGAATGGCCAATGCGTGTGGATTTTCATTTCCATACCATGAAAGAGTCGGGAAGCAGGGGCACCGGTAAGGTCTCGCACCCACATCCTCGGGAGGGGTATGATGCATGAGGGTACTCACCCTTAGTAGGTGAATGTGATCCCTCAATGATCTGTAGGCATTGGGTTTAGATATGAACCATATGTTGGCTCTTTGTTCTTTAGGTGGGGGTCTCCGTCGATTAGTATGCGGGGCTAACTTCGCGCGCGTAGATTGGAGCACCACCGGCCTTTCCCAAATCTGCTGCGGTGTTTATGTCCCAACTTTGCATAGGTACAGCGTGTACACCCTGAACTGAAACCGACCAACGAGACTAGCAAAGATTTCATGGTGCTAAAAAGCAGCAGAGTAAGTACGCACGGTGAAGTGTTGAGCTGTGCGGTGAAATTTTCAAATTTCCCACTGCCATTGACGCATGTGGGAAAATGGTAAGATAAAAAAGAAATGAGATTGCACCAAAACTTGTGATGTGAATCACAAGTTCACTACCTTTCTTTCTCACTAGGGCACCATCCCCGGCAACGGCGCCATTTGATTTGTTTTTGCCAAGTAGGTGTTTGGAATCCAGCCGAAAATTTATAACTAGGATTCCTATGCGGTAACAAATCTTGCCGGTATGGTGGCTCTAGCGTGAACACAGGGATGGGTTTTCTTCTTGAGAGAAGAGTTACAGTGCATTGAAAATGGTGTTTTCTCGTTGGATTTATAGGGTTTGCGGAAAACAGTGTGTGTGAATGGTTGAAGACTGAAATAACTGATGTAAAAAGTTAAGAGAGAAATCCTTGAAGTCTCGGGCCACTAGGCTTAGGGTTCTAAGTTAACCGACATGTCCTCGGGTTTTTATCCTCGCTTTGGGGAGCATGACATATAGTCATTTCATGAACCGGATCTTCATTTAACTTTAAAATCTAAACCCTAAGTGTTTTCCTTTTGAAAGATGGCATTTGATTAGGCATAAATGTCCCTAGTAGTGAAAACATATCTAAAAAACACTACCCTACAATAACTAATAGGAGACAACTAAGCGGAGCCTCGATGGATCTAGTGAAATCAGCTGGCAGCTTTTACTTGAATACACATTAGGGAGAGCATGCTTAAGAGATTTTAACTGGAGTGAGGAAAGCGAGGGGTATAAATACCCTTAAATACACACCGCATGAAAGAGCATGAGAACATGCGGCTAAACTGAAACAACACTGAGTGGCCTTACTTCAAGGGGATCGGGGTTTTAGCCAGAGCATCCCTTGATTTTTGTCATCATCAAAGGGTGTTTGGCTGCAAAGAATCTGAAAATGAAGGAGAAGAAGAAAATCCTTAAGCGAGAGGGAGAGGCTTCGTGCCAACGGCCCGATTGATTGAGTGAAAAGTTGATTTGATTACAAGCATGGGCGAGGGAAATTTAATACATAGGTGCTTTCGAGAATAAAAATTACAATAATGTTTAAAGACCAAATTTACATGAGAATGACTTTGTATAAAATTACGAGTGGAGTCGCGGTCACGAGGCAGCGCAGTGGCTTGAGTGTTCGCCCGGGTTGCGAGAATTTCGCAACTGCGAAATTTAAGTATAAATTTTGCAACCCCAAAAATTTCAGCAGTTTAAATTTGTTCACGAATTTCCTCCTAATTTGATCATGCATCTTGAATTTGGCTCGGAGTTCATCGTGTTTGAGGTCAGAATTGAAGAAAATGAAACGTCGACACAACAAAGAAACTACTACCAAATAGCTAATGTGATCGATAGCAAGCGGGACCCCAATGTATCAATTGAGTTATTGAAGTAGATTAGTACACAAAAAGCGCATAAAACTTGCTATAAACAAGGGTTTAATATTTTATATTTGGAGTGTAATCATTAACTAGAGCGCGACGGTCCCAGGCTTTTGAGTGAGTGATTTTGGCTTCGTTTTAGAGATGACCCCGAGACTTGAGCTATAAATGTAGAAGCTCTTAAGGAGTAGTTCTCGGCTTGACGGTTTACATTAAGTCTTTATGTTTTTTAGGAAAGCTGAAGTCTCATTGTATTTATTTTTCTTTTTATTTTTCCTTTAGATGTTTCTAGATTCAATTTCGTTTAGGATTAGAGCAGTGATCTGAACTGGAATTCGAGTTGGTATTCATGTAAATCATATTTCATTTATGTCTGAAATTCTTCTGGAATTCATTTTTCTTCAGTTTTGATTGCAATCTAAATGAATTTATTTGATCACTAGTCATTGTGATTTGTGATCCAGATTTGAAAGGTTAAGCTCTCTCTAGGAATAATATTTAGATTGGAAATATTGTTTGTATTGAATTAATGTTGTCTTGGGTAAGAAAATTAGGAGTGATTTACTTTGAGTATTACTCCTACGTGGAGTTCTGTTCCCTCGAGATATCGGTATTTTAATTTTCACGAAAGAGTTGTGTCTATTTGTTCTAGAATTTAGGAATCCCTCTGAGTACACGGAGTTGAGACTACCTGAGAATAATGAGCAGTAACTTGTGGGTAAAATTACACTAATATTAATTGAACTAATCCACTTTTGGGATTACTTTGATGTATCACTAGTGATGATCTAACCTCTGCTTTCAAGGCTCCCTCTTGGGTGACAACAAGAGTTTGTGCCCGAGGCATAAGATCCACTTACTGATCTAGAAACTTAATTATGAGATATTTCACCTCGAATGAGAGGAATAACTTCAACCCTATGTTAGTTGAGATTCTAATCACAGGAAGAGGAAATTCTTATCTAATTGATGGTTGAGAAACTTTTATTATGGAGAGGGCTTGCTAAATCTTGTCACGTAGGGGCGAAGCGACAAGTCTAAGCAAATGATTGTGAGTATTGAGAATGAAAAATAGTTAGATCTTAAAAGAGGAACAAATCCTACAAGTAGCTTTTTAGATCCATTGTCTAAACATAGAAGTGTGGTAAGCTGGTAGTGAAATGTGTAGAGTTAAGAGAAATCCATTTCTACACTAGTTTGCTCTTAGACAATTCCAAGTTTCATATTCACGATGCTTTTATCTTTATTTGGGATTTGCAAAGTGATGTTCTGACATTGTTTTTCTTCCATGTATTTAGTTCAATGAACTCTTTAATCATGTATTTTTGAAATTTCATAGGCCCAATTTTTTATTTTCTTTTTACCTAAGAATAAATCTATCATGAAGTTTTGGAAATTCAAATAATGAGATCTTAGTAGTGAGGGTAGTTAATCTTTAAATTTTTCTAATCAATCCTTGTAGGAATGATATATGGACTTAAAATCAGCATTACTTGTATGACTTGTGCACTTGCGGAGAATAGACTGATACTAATTTCATTATTAGATCACATTCGAAAACATTTTCATATCATTTTTAGTAACAATAAGTTTTTAAATTCCTATTGAGGACAGATAAGCCCTTGGTAGTTATCAATTAGAATCTGGTTTGCATTTTAAGTTTTACGTGGAAATCTCGTCAATCATCAGTTGCCTTTTGTGTAGGGAGGCGAAGAGTCCTAGGTATGATGCGAGACTTAGTATGGCATAAAGGTATGAATTGGTCAAATGTGATTAAACAAGTTTTTGGCACCGTTCCCAGGGATTGAAATGAAAATAGAGTTTAAAGATTAATATTCTTACCAAAAGAAAATTGCTAGTTTAGATATTTTCCTCATTTGCTTTTTCATGTAAAGTACCAAAATAAACTAGCACATGATGACGTGACTCTTGTGATCTTTATTAAAACGCGTCATAATATTATGCATCAGTCTTGTACATCTGATGTGTTTCCGACTTTCGGAAATCCTCACGTACATAGAATACCCGAGGAATCGAATTAATGGTGCCAATGGACCCTTTGTTGAAGGACAACTGAAACTTTGAAGAGGTCGGTTGTTGAAATCAGTGGTTATGGCAGGAAACGGGGCGGGGGTATTAACACATTCTGACTAAGGAAGTTAGTAGACCTCAAGAGAGCGAGGAGAACTATGGAGAGTTTTGGAAATTGGTTATTAGGGGGTTAGATTGATACGCGGTCGAGGCGTCGATGAGTGAAGCAACTAATTTTGAGCTTGGAAGAACAAGCTGAGTCACCATGGTCAGCAAAATCAATTCATTAGTCATCCCTGAGTGATACTAATGAGGCACATGAGTAGATTTCTTAGAATGGCTAACACTGTGAAGTTGAATAGGGTGAGACCTGTTGTGATTAAGTTCACGAGTTGTTCATATGCCCTTTAAGGGAATCTGATAGTAGAGATTGGTTTGCTGATCGCTCACATACGGATCAGTAAACACTTGGGATGAGCTAGTTGAAGCATTTATGGGTAGATTTTTCCCTTTTGCTCTCACTTGAGATGGGAGAAAATGATATTACTCATTTCAAGTAAAGTGAATGAAAGTCTACATAACAGGAAAGGTATAAGAAGTTGCTTAAGAGATGTCAGTAAAAATGGGATTGATCGGATCACATAGATGGACATTTACTACCACCATGCCATGGAAGCGCATCGAAGAGGGATCATAGTCTGACACATGGTGGAGCATTAAAGAAAAATTGTTGAAGAGGCAAACTAGTTAATACAAGAGGTTGATCCTGCGAGAAACTCTGAGGAGCTCCGTTTGAGACTTGAGGAGTAGTAGCGGTAGAGAGGAAGTGGTGTGATAATTTAAACAAATGTCATCTATAGAGGCAAGCGGATGCGACATTGAGCAAGAAGTTAGCATGCTCCCAGAAAAGAAATGCCAGTGCGCCCTTCTAGTTGGAGCAGTAGAAGATCGACAAAGAGTTTTGGAATGATGAAGGACTTCTTTGAAGGCGGGTCCAGCATCACGGGAGGAGATTCGGGTTTATCGATGGAAATAGGAGTTATAACTTTAAATGACTCGCACACACACACCGACCTTGAGAAACCATGAGAATTATTCTCATATGGACTGTGAAGCACAACAAGACAAAAACCTATGCGGAAATTATCGACGGCATAGTCGACATGGTTTCTAAGGACATCGACAGCAGAGCGTTCGGAGTGAGAATCGGGGCGGAGAAGGTCCCAGTCTTTTGAAGAGCAGATGATAAGCTTTATGGGAGAAAACAAAAGGCTACTAAATATACATGAGCAAAAGTTCTTGACTAACTTGACATTCTAAATGAAACACAGAAAAACTTGTGTTTAGGCCTAACACAAATGCCTCTACGAAAAATGCGGGGACATAAGTAGGGTAGCTATCCACCCAGCAATGTAGGGCAGGTCAAGGGATGCCTTCCCCAGATACAATAGAAGGAAAGAATCCAGGGCGTATGGTAGTGAGTATAAAGAGTGGCGGAGAACGGAAAGAAAGAGAAAATGAGTAGAAGAAGAGGTCGAGGAAGAAAACATACAAAATTAGAAGATATAAAGAAATACAATTTAGAAGTGCGAAGAAGATAGAACAACAAAGGTGCGAAAAGCATCGATTGAAAGGGTGGTCTCAGAAAGAAAGAAAGGTTCAAGCACTTCTGAGCCTCGAGTCCCGTTCCCTCGAGAATTTCACTTGAAAGTTAAGCTAGAAGAGCAATTCTCTAAATTCTTGAACATATTGAAGAAAATAAAGATTAATGTCCTTTTATCAGAGGCACTGACTCAAATGCCTCACTATGCTAAATTTATGAAGGATATATTGAGCAGAAAAAGGAAATTTTATGAAGGAGTAGTGAGCCCAACATCGGCTTATGGTCACGATTATTCGGAAGACTTTACCACCGGTGAAAATTCGAGATCTAGGTAAGCTTCACTATTCCGCTACCATAGGAGATACGGGAAATGGGAAATGCATTGTGTGATTACGGAGCCGACATCGACTTAATGCCCTTATACGGTCAGACTAAGTTTTGGGGAACTTAGTGTTCGCACGTCAATGACCACGCCAGATGGCGAGAAAAACCTTGGCTCGACCCAAGAGTGCATTCTTTAGGATGTGATTATCAAAGTGGGAAAGTTCATTTTTCTAGTGGACTTTATGGTGATTGATATTGAAGAAACTTGACGATCCCTTTGTTCTTTGGGAAGACCTTTCCATGCTACGGGTAGCTTTGATGATGAAGAAATGAGAGATTACTTTAAGGGTTGGAGATGAAGCAGTGCACTTCAATCTCAACAAAAGTTTGAAAAAGCCAGAATTCGATAATATTGATTGTAAGATTGTAGAAACAAAAGCTCCCATCAGTTTTGAACTGATAAATGATTGTAAGATTCAAAGTTCAATGGATGAAAACGAGACGAATTTCCCGTATCTTGAGTATCTTGATGTTGAATTTCTAAACTCCATTTTTGAATTAAAAGAGTTAGTACTTAGTCTTAATGAGCGGTCTGAAAAAATAAACCAGTTATGGAAGGGGAAGAGTTTCAAAGTAAAGCAAGCTCAAAGGGTTTAATTCTAAATGAATTACCTGAACATTTGAAGTATGCATTTCTTGAAGGTAGATAATCTAAACTAGTAATTATATCAGTTGACTTGACATAGCACAAAGAACAGAGCCGTTGCTTGGTCTATAGATGATTTAAAAGGAATTAGTCATTCCATATGCATGCATAAAATCCTCTTGGGAGGGGGAAAATCACGAAGACTTCATTAAAACATCATAGGAGAAATTTGAGATCGGTTATGAAAGTTGCCAGGCGGAAAAGAAGTCTTGAAATGGATAGAATACAGTTTCATTGTCAAATATCGAATGGCCCTTGGGTGAGCCCAGTTCATGTGGTTCCTAGGAAGGGTGGATTCACTGTCATAAGAAATGAGAAGAATAAATTAATTCCAACAAGACCTGTGACAGGATGGAGGGTGTGTATAGAGTATAGAAAATTGAATACTTCTACGAAAGAGTCAATATCCTACTTGCTTTCATTGACCCAGTCTTGGACATGTTAGCGGGACATCCGTTTTGTTTTCTTGATGGTTATTCGAGGTTATAATCAAATTTCCATAGCCACGAGGACCGGAAAAAACTACTTTACATCCCATGTGGAACCTTTGCCACCTTAAGAAGAAGGATGCCGTTGGGTTATGTAATGCTCACCACCTTCCAAAGGTGTATGATGTCCCGTATTCTCAGATTTGGTGGAAGAGGCTATGGAAGTACATGAGGATGACTTCTCGGTGTATGTGGATCCCAGTTTTAAGCATTACCCTTAAAATTTTGAGCTTGTCTTTATAGTGGTGCGAGACAAGAAATTGCTTAGCTGAATTGGGAAAAATGACAGTTCATGGTAATAGAAGGAATTGTTTTAGGACACAAAATGTCTGCAGCTGGGCTAGATGTTGACCAAGCTAAGGTATCTGTCATAGAAATTCTATTGCCACCTACAACAGTGAAGGGGATTAGAAGTTTTTTGAGACATGTTGAATTTTATAGAAGATATATCAAAGACTTCTCAAAAATTTCTAGACATATTATGTAGACTACTAGAGAAGGACATAAAATTTGAATTTGATAACTCTTGCTTGTTTGCATTTGAAGAAATAAAATCCAGATTGTTTATAGCTCCCATCATGGAAAAACCAAACCGGAACAAAGAGTTTGAAATCATGTGTGATGCCAGTGATTATGCGATGGGAGGCTTGATTTTAGGGCAAGAAACAAGAAAATTTTATGGAGCGTATACTACTACACCATAGAGAAGGAGATGCGCGATAGTTTTTAGCAGTGAAAAATTTAAGAATGCGAATATATTGGGTCTGCAATGTCATCATACACGATAATGCAACAATTAAATATCTAATGACGAAGCAAAATAAACGAAGCGATCGGGTGGAGGTACTGCTGCTTCTGAAATTTGATATAGAAATCAAGGAACAAGAAGGGAGTGACAATGTGATAAGCTTATCACTTGTCGAAATGGAGAAAAACCTACTAAAGAGGAAGAGGACGAGAGATAGAAGAAAATTTCCCTGATGAGCAGCTTTTTTAAGTATAAGTTCAAACACCATGGTATGTTGATATTGTAAATTTTTTGGCTTATGGAATTATGCCACTAGAATTCAGCTACCAGTAGAAAAGAAAGTTGAGAACTGATGCTCGGATTTATATATCACAGTTGAGCCAAGAATTCTTTTAGAAGGTAGACATATCAGATTATTAGAAGATGTGTGCACCGAGGCGAAACGAGAGTTGGAATTGTGGATAATGCCATTCATCACCATATGGAGGGGACACTTTGTAAGGAGACGAACAGCTTTAGAAAATTCTCCGGTTAAGGTTTTATTGGTGGCTTTATTGAGGACTATTATGAATAGGTCGAATATCATGCCGAGATGTCGAGAGAATGGGTAACATCATTAGAAGCTGAGATGAAAGCTCTGCCAATTATGGTGAGGAGTACATATTTTTATGTATGGGGGATAGACTTCATAGGTCCCTTCCCACCTTCATTTGGAAACTTATAAATTCTCCTAGCTGTGGATTATGTATCCAAATGGGTGGAGGCCATAGCTTGCCCCGGAAATGATGCCAATACAATTGTGGGGTTTGTTCAAAGGAACATCATTAGCAGATTTGGAACCCTCTATAACTATTTTATGTGATGACGGAAGCCATTTTGCCAACAAGTTGTTTGCATAACTTATGAGCAGGTATGGAGTCAGACATGTTATGAGTTTTGCTTATTACCCTAAGTCAAATGGGAAAACTGAGATATCCAATAGAGAAATCAAGAATATTCTTGAAAAGACAATCAATGTGAAAATCTGCCGGTCGCCAAAGTTGGAAGATGCATTGTGAGCTTATAGAACTGCTTATAAGTCCCATATTGGAATGTCACTATACATAATTGTCTATGGAAAACATTGTCATCATCATCTAGAACTTGAGTATATAAAGAAATGTGGGGCGATAAAGATGAACTTTGATTTCAAAATTTGTAAAAGAGAAAGAGACTTCTCGATGAATGAAAGGCTGGAAGAATTGAAATGAAGCCTATGATAATGCCATAATCTACAGATAAGACAAAAAGTGGCATGATCGAGGAGAAGATTATGAGAAAAGAGTTCGAGTAGAAGAACCCCCTCTCTTGTATAATTCGAGCTGAAAGAAAATTTTCTAGGAAAACTCAATCCCAGTGGAGCGGTCCATATACGTGTAGTTGTAGTTACCTCATTTAGAGCAGGAACACTGAAATCCAATTATGGAGATGAGTTTAAAGTGAATGGTTAGAGACTGAAACACTATTTAAGAGGTAAGAGGAAGATCAAATGAGAATGAGTCCCAAATTTGAAGAGATGGATAGAATTGCTAAATTGAGAAAACATTGTAGCAAATGTTTAGCTAAAGACATAAAACTTATGATCGGCGGCTACTTAGGGAGGCAACCTAAGAAAATTTTAAAATTATTCATAGTTAACTTGGTTGGTTAAAATTTTGTGTGTTTGAATAGTGTAAGTAGTTTGAAGTTTTTTTTTATAAATTATTTACCATTTATTTAATTGCAATCTTCTAAATACCGGGATAGAAGAAGCTACAGGATATATTTAGGTCAATTTTAAAGCATATCTAACTAGACTAAATTATGCAGAGTTTGCTATAAATAGGAGTTTATTTCTAACTCTTATTCTCTAGAAAGGATGCATGATTAAGTTTGGGGGAGTTTGATTTATCTGATTTAGAAAATTGCCTAGTAGCTTGATTGTCCTTTGTTGAATAGTTGTGTGGAAATTTTTGCAATACCATGAATTAGTGCTTAATTGATTGAATTGAAAATCTGAGTGTTACTGCTCATGTTTGAATCGAGGTTCTTCAACATCTCTAGACTTATATTCACAAGCATGAATTGGAATTGCAGAAAGAAAATGGGGAAAAACAAGTACAAATTTTTTGCTTAAAAGGATAAATTCCTTCTTAATGTCGCACGGCGTCACGGTGATGTCCTTGACGCCCAATTTCAAAGTTTCACCAATGTCGGCGACATCCTTCGCGACATTGCATGAATGTCGCAACATCAAATTCTAAATGTTGCAACATCGCAAATATACAAGAGCACATTGAGTCGATATCGTGACATTAAAATTGTCGATGTCGCGACATCACATTTAAAGATGAACAATATTGCTCCAATGTCGCGACATTAACGGCATCATGATATCGCAACATGCAAGATAAAGTAATACTAAGATTGACCTTGAATGCAATGTCGTGACATTTTAGCTACATTAAGTCAATGTCACGACATTACATTTTCAATGTCACGATATCTAGAAAAGCAAATTAGAAAATGTGAACAATGTCGCGACATCACCACGACAGTTGTGACATAAAGTCGATATTACGATGACCATGACTGGGAGCTTAGTGTTTGAACACATTATAATGAAGAAGGACAGTTTGGATGCATCGAGTAGATGTGACAATAGCACAATGTGTGGTAAGCAACTGAGTTGGGGGTAAACCACCTGTGAAAGAATTTTGAGACATATTCCAGTTTCAATCGTCTCTCGAGGCTTTCAAGCCTAACCTCCTTAAAATTTGCACAAAAGCAAAACCATGTCAAATCCTAACTCTCAAAACCTCGAGGAAGTTATAAGAAATGTAGTGGACGACATTTTACAAGAGAGAGCCGAGGAAGTTCAAAGAGAAATGCCAGAGGAAGAAAACTAAGAAAATGCCCTCGAATTCATGCTTGAGGAGATATAAGCGGTGGTGGAAGAAGGAGACGCCAGGGCCTTATAATATAAAAAGGGAGCATAAGCATTCTAGAAGCACATCGCGAAGAAAGAGAAAGGGTTTTGTGTGGAAAAAAAAAGGATTCAGGAAGTGGTGTCATTTGTTTAAATAATAGGAGATTGAGCGATAAGGCTAGGAGAAGTTAAGCCGAACGGAGCTAAGTTAAGACTTGGTCAGAATAATTTTACACTTGATTTGGGGTGAACAAAGAGCACGGCATGCTATGTCGAGAGGTGGATCCCTTTTAGGGAGAGGGCCATCTCCCAACTCTTAGAGCTGAGACCGGTAAGTGACTACAAGGAGTACAACCAGATTTAGGAGAGCCCAAAGTTTAAAGAGATCGTCAAGGAGTTGACAGACGATCTGGGGGTATGGAAGAGAACCAAAACCATATGCAACGCTTACGTCGATAGAGGTGACTTATCAGAAGTGGTCAAGGTATGGTTCTACTTCATTAATTTCATTCTCACCCCTTCTAAGCAAGTCTCAGCCTTGGTGAGACGAGGCAGAGTGCCATACTCTTGTAATTCCTTTGGTCGAGGGTTCGGCTTGAATGGGGAAAATCGTGGAGTAGTCCATCCTAGACTACCTTGAGAACAAATTCTCAGGGAACTTGCATCCCATGGCGCGCGATCACACTCCTATGCATCCAAGGGGTGTAATGTCCAGTGAGATGGAAGAAAGTGTAGGGATCACCGCCTGACCCTACATTTTGGAGTCTAAGCTTCGTGGGGTGAGGAGGTGGAGAGAGCCAAAAAGGGACGACATCGGAGAGAGGCGCGAGGAGATGACCCGCATGCGAAGAAGAGTTGGAAATAGAAGAAATGGGAGGGGGGAGGGGGGGAGAAGGGTGGTTTGAAGAAGATTACTTAGATGACAGTGCTCTCCCAAAGGATGAAGAAGAGATATGCATTTAGAACAAGCGAAAGAAGAAAGAAGAGAGTGAAGGAAGCGAAGCGGCGTATCTAAATTTAACACCTTTCTTGAACAAAGATGAGAGAAGATCATAAGAAGATAGATGGCCGAGTTCGAGGCATGAATTGAGATGGAGAGAGATAAAGCAGTAGTGTGGAAAATAAAAAGAAAGAGGAAAACTTAGCGAAGCTGGTTCTCCGATAGAGGGATGAGGAATGGAGAGAAAGTCGACATTGGGGACTAAAGGCATTGAGGGTTGAAATTTGAAAGAGAAAAAAACCTATGTGTAGGATCGACTAATGAGGAGATCGAGAGCTAATCAGAGTGATGGAGGTAAAGGGAAAAAGAATGGAGCATAACTATACAGAAGGCTGAAACCTTTGGGTATCTTTACAAGGAACACGAGAATGGGAGCTACCATCAAGAGGGATAAGAGCTACTGAAGTCCATCCAGTATAATTGAGAAATTATGGATAAAGAGCATTGATGCGGGTGAAGATATGGCCAAGCCCACGAGTTGAATTTGAAGCGGAGTCCCATACTCCATTGGGCAAAGGCAAAGTGAGCTTATCAAGCAAAACATAAGAATGAAAGAGTGGTATCTCTTTGACGGGAATGGAGAGGGCTTAATTGCAAAACCAAAACCCTCCATCCCTAAGTTCACACCCTCAAATGCTAGTTACAAATTTGAGGCAGTGAACCTCAAACCCTCACGATCTCAATCCCACAGAAAAAAGAGATAGCTTTTTCTTTATCCCTCATTCTCTCTACTTTCTCTATCATTCTTTCTCTATCTTGTGAACTACATAATGTAATTTTTCCTTCTATCTAATAAAAAAGTAGTTTCTGAAATATTTTTTGCGGAAAGAATTTTCTTATGTGTCTATTTTCTTTTAATTTTAAAATTTTGGGAATGTTAATAAATTTGAGCTTGTGTTTGCTG
Source organism: Tetrastigma voinierianum (assembly GCA_016808115.1). Classification (NCBI taxonomy): domain Eukaryota; kingdom Viridiplantae; phylum Streptophyta; class Magnoliopsida; order Vitales; family Vitaceae; genus Tetrastigma; species Tetrastigma voinierianum. The sequence goes on from JAEQBH010003412.1 coordinate 179,796, forward strand.
GTTTGAATAAAGGAGAATTTAGAATGTTAACTGTATGAAAGATGGAAGTTGAAAAATGTTGAGTGCATATTGTTTGAAGTGATCTTTGAAATTGATTGTTGAAGGCGCAAAGAGTTGTTTAAATGTTTGGTATTTATTCTTGCACCAAAAACTATGGCTAAATCCAAAATGAACTATAATACAAACATTTCATTTTAAATAATGAAGGTCTCAAATGTAAAGGGGTTAAGATTGTGATGTCGAGAATAAATGGCTAAAACTTTTTTAGAGTCTTTAGCGGAAATTCAATTCAAAGTGGTGCCCCGAAAAGTGCTATTTTGAGCCCTATGTTTAATAGGTTTTAGCGCTTTTTTATTGTACTAATTGTTATAATTAACTTGATTGACATGTTAGTTGCACTCTTTGTATACACGATGCATTAGGAGAGCATTTTTGTAGTTTTGCGGGGTGGAAGTCAAATCGTAGTGTCAAATCGATCATAACAAAGTCGGGTTGATTTCCATCAATTTCATGTGGTTTTCTATCAATTTCGACAAAGCGGGAATGAAGAATATCAAAGCGAGAAGAAGGGAATAGTCTTAAATTGCAGAGAGAGCAATGGAACATTAGCGATGATGGTGACGTGCCAGCAGTGTTGAAAATTTTGCTCGGCAGAATTTATTTATATAGCGAAATTTTTGCTATCTCTTGAATTTCACTATATGGCAATTAAGCTATATAGCAAATTTTAAGCTATATAGCGATTTTACCACATGTGAAATATTGCATCTTTGTTTTTGTGTACAAGCATTAGTTTTGGTTTTTCTGCCATTTCTACCCTCAGCACATAATTATTTACAGTTTGCAATTTATTTATTTCACATGTTTGTAAGGCTATATAGCCCTTTTTGTGAACATTTTGTAACCCCTGCTGTACAATTCATTGAGCAATCTCTGATGCGGACCCTTGTTTGGCGGCGTCATTTGCCCTCTGTTCTCTGCTCTCTTTCTCTCCACTTTCACCATTTGCAAGACACTCATGAGGATGACAACTCGGACTGCGCTGAGCTCTTCCTCCTTGAAGAGGAGGGGGCTGTGGCTCTTAAGGTAAGCTTTTGGTTCCCTGTTTTTCCACTTGCGTGAGGTTTTGACATTTTGGTTTAATTTTTACTTTAACTTTAGGTTTAAAGCTTTTTGGTGTACTTTTCTTTGGCTTGATCTTGGCAAGCTTTTAGAGATTCGGTGGATTCAGCAGCACTAGATACAGCAATCATCATAGTTGCCATTCACAGAATGGCCACTGAAGGTAGGTTAAGGGGTTCTATTTTCAGCGTAGATGCATCATCTTTGATCGATGCCAGTAATCTTTTTAGGGTTCGATGGATGCTTATTGGCCAGATCATTGAGATTCGTGTTGTCCTTTACACGAATCATTGTAGGATGAGTCGAGGTGATGATTTTTCAACTGAGAAGGAGCCATAAATGCTAAATAAATGCTTTCTATCAAAGAGGAAAATTCTAACTAGGGTTTAGTTTTTAAAGTTAAATGAAAATTTTTGTTTGGGAGATGACTATAATGTCTCCCCCAACCCAGAAGAAATGAACTTCAGGGGGACCTCGGTTGCCGCTAGGACCACAAAACCGATGTGATGCTTTGAGAGTTCTTTTCGATTTTAGTTCATTTTCATTTCTAGTTTCACCATCAAAACCCCCACACTGTTTTTACGAAAACAGCAAAATCAAAACCAAATTCACCGATTTCCTTATCACTTTGTAAGTCATTTGTCTGAAAAACCCATCCACGTGTTAGAGCCACAGAGCAAACATCTTTGCGATAGCTTTGCTCTGACAGTGAGGAGGAATTTAGGATACAAATTTTGTTGATTTGGATCTACTATTGTGACACGAATCAAATGGCGCCGTTGGCGAGGATGGTGCCTAAGTGCATTTGTTAAATTGTGGAACATAAGTCCTCATCATAAGTATTGGTGAATTTCTTTTATATTCTTGTGAAGTTATTTTTCTCAGATTCAACGCGAAGAAAATATATGAAAAGACACCAAGAGTTGTTCTTGGGATTTTTTTTTATTTTTGGTGTGTAGGTTCCTTTTTGTTCTTCTTTGTGGGGAACACGCTCCGATGGATTAGAAATCGGCGGCACAGTCTTTTTCGATCTCCACGAGAGCCTGGGTGAACTTGAATTGTGATCAAATGGAACACTGGGGGAGCGGTTCGAGTCCAATACCTGTAAGAAGAAACCACAGAGCATACATGTCGATGAGGGACTATAGGAACCTTCCATGACGAGTCGGCTGACTGTGTGGGAGGAATCTGACCGCTATAAGTCTGAGGGATTTGCCAGGGACGATGGATGAGTGCACCCATCTAAATTGTTCCCGACACCTTATGCACCTCACCTTTACTCCATATTTATGGTTTACCGACTCCTGACCACCACAGTTGACGCATCTTGAGTTGGCGACGTGCGAACTTGGGCAAACTAGTGGATAGTTTCATAGAGGAAGCGGAGAAGCGTGAATGTCCAGGCCATTAGAGTGACACTTAGTGGAGAAATCAAGGCAAAAATTAAGATGGGCCCCAGTGAAGTGGGTTCGGCGATTTGATGACCTCTGATGCTGATCTGAGGCTTGCCACGATGTGCTATGTTCAAGCGGGAATCCAGGAAAAGAGTGCCTAATGACACCGCTGATTGGAGGAGTAATATAAGCGACCAAGATGAAACGAAATCACCGTGATGGCGAGGAGGCGTGGACGAAGCAGTGGAATGGACCAGGCCTATCATTGACCACGATCCCATGCGTCACGTATCCCCAGTGCCGTTGCTGACCCAATCGGCCAGCTTCGGCCGACGTATCCCGGACTAAATGTACGCGTCACGTCGCCGGCCAGTCTGACCCGAAACCCTTTGAAGCACCCACATGAAGATGTTAAATCTTTGCTTGTGTTCTGAGAAACATTAGAAAGTGGTAGCCCTTTATTCGAGGCCTTGCCATTACGCCAGACACAAGCGGGTTGCTCACATCGCATGACACAGTGGATGGTTCGGGTGCTGGTTAGGATTTGGAGCACCCGAACCTCGGCATTCCTAAGCTACGTGGGTTCCGGCGACCTCCCGAGGCTGGGAAGTGGTTTGGGGGAATACGATCTCCCCAGCACACATTTTAATTTTCTTGTTTATTTTATTTTATTTTATTTTATTTGGATTTCTATAAGTTTTCTTCTTAGATTTTCTCTAATTTTTAAGTTAATCTTTGTTCTAGCTTGTTTTTCACTTTTAGCAATTTTTCTTAATTTTTCTTGTATTAATTTTTGTAGTTCTAGTGAAAATTTTGAAGCAGAATGAAGATCAGGGAACAATACGGAAGAACGAGGGAAATTTTGCAAATTATAAGCGAAATTTTAAAAATAAACGAAATTTTATGATAGTAGAAATTCGCTACATAGCGAATTTTCAGCTATGTAAGCGAAAGTATGTACGAATTGTCCTCGAAATAAGACAAATTATGAGCAGGTAAAGTTCATTAAAAAAATTTAAGGGTTTATTTTTATTTATATATATAAAAAAATTTATTTTTAATTTTAATTTTTATTTTATATAAAAAAATATCTCTCGAAAAGTTTTTATTATTTATTATTTTATGTTTAAAAAAAATTCTTCTTATTTATTTATTTTATTATTTTATAAAAAAAATTTTTATTTATAACGAATTTCGTTATAGCGATTTTTAAGCTATAAATAGCGAAATTTTCGTTATAATTGCGAAATTTTATTATTGTTTTCTTATATTGATTTTGTTTATTTCCGTAAGCTTAAATTCAGAACTCGGGTTTAGGCATTTTTGATGCCCGGATTGGAAGCAGAGTGTAGAATCCAAACATAGCCAGAAAGAATACTTTTGAAATTTTTATAAAGGTGAAATTTTCAAAATGCTCCAACTGGTCACTTTTTTCCTCTCTTTTCTTCTTCTAACTTATTCATTTGAAGCTCAAACGGAGTGAATAAGGTGTTGATGGAAAGCTTGTGGAAGTCACATCCAGCCAGATCACATCTCATCAAGGAGGTAACAGCACCTTCACAACTTTCAAATCGGAGCCGGGTGTGAAACGATGAGATGTGTATTTGGTTGGGGGGGGAGAGTTAGCGAAGGAAGTGGCTTTTCTGACTATGTTTTTGTTACTATTTTGAAACGAAGCCCATTTTGTGATGTTTAGTGGCTTCTTGGTTTTATTTTTCGTGAAAATTTATTATCTTATCTGACTTATTTTGTTCAAAAGCGCACCACTTTTTTTGTGTTTTTGCTAACACAGCTGGTTTTGAAAAAGTGAAACTTTGTCAATTCTATTGATGTTAAGATTGGTTCCATGCCTAGTTGAGTGGATGATTAGTTGAACTCTTGTTAGCCGACCCTTTTCTTCCCTTTAAGTAACCACACACTTGTGCACATCGGGTTTCTTGATACTTTGAAAAGCGCCTAACCTCCTAAAGCCTTATGATAACCTACTTCCCTAGTTTAAAAAGTTTGACTACCTTTAATAGGTTAAGGACCCCATGAATAGAAGGCCAATGTGTCTTCAAAGAAATAAAAGAAAGAAAAGAAAAGCAAAAAAGAAAAGAAGAAAAAGAAGAATTGCAGCTTTGCCTTGAAACAGGAGACACGGTCAGGGTTTATGGCTGAAAGCCGCTGGCTTAGTGCCTTAAAGCCAAGCAGTTTGGGGAGCCCAGGCTTAGTGCTCGCTACATGGGTGGATGGGTGGAGTTAGCAAGTTGTAGATACTTGGAGTCTCGAAATCATTGATGAGTCGAGGTGAAGCACGAAGAGTTAGTGGTCGAAGATCTCGTGACTTGGGGGTGCCACGGCAGTGGTTGGGAGTCATCGAGTAGATCCAGATTACATGGACTTTGGTGAAATTCGATTCCTCGATGTGTACCCACAACCTGAAAAGTTGTGGAATAAGATTGGGTCTTGATCTATTTAGGTTGGTTTATCATGCTAGGTCATGGTAGTAGCTAGGTTGAGGGAGTGCGAGTTTAAGCGACTTATTGGGAGCCAGATCAAGCAATGAGCCTTGGGTTTGGTGGAAGTCTGCAGTTGATTCCCGACGAGGGGAGGCTCTTGCGTACTCAATTTTGCCTTAATTCATTCTCGAGATAGTTATTAGGCGAGGCTTTGATTCTTACTTAGGGTTAGGCATTGTTAAGCTCTTCCGCATTTTTGAATTGCAACCTTGTAATATAATTTGTTATAGTTTTATGTGTTTTTTTTATTATTTTCTTCTTGCATTGCGAGGGACTAGCAGTAATGTCGATTGGGGGTGTGATTAGTGCCCAAAGTGATATTTGAGCCACATTTTTAATAGGTTTTGGCGCTTTTGTGTACTAATTGTTATAATTAACCCGATTGACATGTTAAGTCCACTATTGTATGATCGCATTAGAATTTGTTTTTTTTTTTGAATTTTTGCGGGGAATTGGAGCCAAATAAGCCGTGTCAATCCAATCATAACAAGTGGGTTGATTTATCAATTTCATATGGTTTTCTATCAATTTTAGCAAGCCGGGAATGAAGAATATCAGCGAAGGAAATGGAGCAGTGTATCTGACGGGGGACGATGGGCAGTAGTAGCGGCATTGATGAGCCGATTACCCGATGAGTGAAATTTCGTTACAACTTGAAATTTCGCTATATAGCGAAATTTTCGCTATATAGCGATTCACCACCTGTAGAGAAATCTCTGATCTTCCTGTTTTTGTGTACAAACGACCCCGTTTTTGTTTTTTCTCATTTCTACCCTCACTATAATTATTCTAGTTTGGTTAATTTGGTATTTCACATGTTTGTAAAAATTTATAAAGCCACTTTATGAACATTTTGTAACTAACTTTCATTGAAGCAATCTCCCGATGCAGATTTGTTTTGGCCGTCATTTTTCTTTCATTTTCTCTCTCTTTCTCGGCTACCAAACACTCCTCTGAGGATGACAACTCAGAGGATGTTTGGCTAGACCTCTTTCTCCTTGGAGAGGAGAATTTCTTAGGCTGACGATTTTAAGGTAAACTTTTGGTTCCCCTGTTTTTCACGCAGCAGGTTTTGACATTTTGGTTCCCAAATTTTCAAATCTAGGTTTAAAGCTTTTTGATGTAATTTCTTTGGCCAATACTTGGCAAGCTTTTAGGGTTCAGTGTATTCTTAGCTTTGGAAGGCTGCTGATATCCATTAGTTATATTTACGAGCCCGAAGGTAGGTTAAGGGGGTTAATTTTCCTTTGTAGATGCATCTCTTTGATCAATATTCGATAATATTTGGGACATTTTCAGTGATTCACTTTATTATGGAATCATGAAATTCATTAAGGTCCCACACAGAATCATTGGGATAGATCACGAGTCGAATTCCACTCAAGGAACCATAAATGCTAATAAATGGCACTTATCAAAGAAAATTATTAGGGTTTAGTTTTTAAGTTAAATGAAGATTTGGTTCGGAGATGACTATATGTCATCCTCCACCTTGTGAAAGAGAGAGAAATGAACAGGACCTCGAGTTGCCTTAGGACCTAGGCCCGGAAGCTGATGCTTGAGGAGTTCTTTACGATTTTAGTTCATTTCATTTTCTAGTTTCGCCATCAGGAAAACCCCACACATTTTTTACAAAACCTTAAAATCCAAAACCAAATTCACCAGTTTTCATATCACTGTAAGTCATTTGTGCAAAGAAAACCCATCCACGTAATTAGACCCTGACATTATCTTCTTGATATAGCTTTGCTTTCTGACGGTAGGAAGGAATTTAGGATATAAATTTTGTTGATTTCGGATCACCACACTATGTTTGCAGTCACAAAGCTAATAAGGTATGAATTCTAGTCAAATTGGAACATTACAATTCATAAAATGACTAAACTAACTTACATTGGTTAGAAGTACCTTAGCGATTGTACTTGGGTTAGGAAAACTTTAAAGGGCGTACCATCATAAATCTTTAACAAGTCCTAGAACTTGTTGCATTATTTTTCAAGGCAAATCCTAGGCATCACACCCAGCAATAAATGATTTAGGCCATCCTTAGATAATTTGAGACTTTCAAAAGCCGGCCCTTGATATGCTATATGCATATACCTTAGCACCTATTTTCAGCTTCAGCTGCAATCTCATTATCACGACTAAAGAAAAGCCTTAACCCTTCCTTAAATCTTACCTTCTGATGAGAACCCTTAAATTACCCCAGCGCACTTAAATCGATTGTAGTAGAAATGAGAAAGAGGATAAGTTTGGGGGAGCAAGTTTGAATTGAATGGAAAAAGGAGAATAAAGGGCGAGAAAGGAAGACAATTAAAAAAAAGTTATACTAAAGAAGGTGCAAAATAGAAAACTCAGAAGCTGAAGAAAGTTACAAGGAGTGAGTTTTACCTTATAGCTCTTAGCCTTGACAATTAAGTCCTTAGGGAGTGTTCTGCACAGTACCCTAATGCCAACTGGTATGAAAGCTACTTACCCAAAGCTTGCTAAGAGGTTGTAGAAAGATTAAAAAGGTGAAACATTAGACCACTCCAAATCTGAAACAAAAAGACAGAAAGAGGCTTCTAGAGCAAAATTGAAAATAGCAGTGGAAAAGAAAATAAAGACAACAATAAGCTACAGAGGAGGAAATGTAGAAAAATGCACTAGATCTGGTTTGGGGATGCTTGAAAGGCTAGTTTAAGCGAGGAAAAATAGGGTAGTGAAGCCAGTAATCGAGGAAATGAATGTAGTTTAGGTAAAATTGAGCCTAAAATGTCCAATTATCTACCAAGTACCCTAGCCATACATTACAAGCTCAAAAGACCTATTTGATTTCGAGGGGTGTGTTATGTCTACATTAGTGGAGAATAATATGACCAACAAGCCTATGAGACTTAAATTACTCCCAAAAAGAATGTCATTATGCAAAGTAACTCTCATAAAGCTACCTAATCACGCAAACGTTATAAGAGGAAAGACCCTGACCACACACTCCACATAGTCAAGGCTGTATCACATTTATTAACTATGAATTACATGTTTTTATTAAATGATTTAAATTGGAATTTTCACTTATTCGGAAAATGAAGCTTATTTAGAGTTGATGTCCTGTTGAAATATTAATAAGGCCTAAATGTTGACTAATTTATAAGATGAGTTAATTGAAAAATTACTTGAAATTTTGATTTTTATTGTTGAGGACAATATCCTTTTCTTTGCGGTTGAGAAAGAAGAGCTTTAAGTTTGGGGGGAGTATGAGTGAGTGCAAACTCATATATTTTTAAGTCCATTTTTCGAGAATATTTAGGTCTAAAGTCTAGTTTAATGTAGAATTATGGAGCTTTCACCCAATTTATGTTTTGTAGAAACTTAAAGAAAATAAAAAGCGAAATTCGACATAAAAAAGGGCATAAGAAGTTAGCATAGTGCGAAAGAAGAAGGGGCCAATGTCGACATCACTTGAAGCGAATTTCCAATGTCGGCGACATTATGTGGAAAGATCTTGAAACTATGGCGATGTTCACGACATGTCGGTGAAGAAGGGAAGCGAATGCATTGATGTCGTGACATCATAAACGCTCGGCCCGGTGGTGGCGACTGAGTCATGTCGCTAACATCCTGACAACATGGCTATGACATTGTTTGAAGTGGAAAGGACTGAATCGTTTAAATGTCACAGCATCAGATAAGAAATGTCGTGATATTAGCCAAAGCTTGAACACTGGAGACCTAAACAACCAATATCATGACATTTGATGAGTAATGTCGCGACATTCAATCAAAGCAGCCTAAGTGATGAGACAAGTCAAATGTTGCGACACAGAATAAATATCGCGACATCACATAAAAACATTGGTAGATTACTCGAACCTTATGAGGATTCAATGTCGACTTGTTTGAGCATAAATGTGGTGACATGTCGATAAAAGATCGCCCTGCACTGAGCGATGTCGCCGACATTAACAAGTGATCAACATGTCGATATCGCGACATCGACTAAAATGTAATAGAAGCATGCGGCGAGTATGTTGTGACATCGCGACTCGATATCGCGACATGAATCCAGCAATGTTATGACATCGACTCGATGTCGCGACAGGATTAACATTGTGTGACATGGGTTGAAACTTTCATAAAAGCGAGGCTACTTATGCTGTAAAAGCGAATTAAGTAAGATGAAATAAGGAGGAGCAGAAGAACGATTGTTGTGACATCAAAAGATGACTTATAGTAATGTCACAACATCAGGGAAAATATGTACGAGCAAGGACATCAGTAAACTATGTCGTGATATCATAGCAGTGTCGCAACATCAGCTAAATGTCATAACACAAGAATGGTAATGGTGCGACATCGAAATTAAAATACAACATTGTATCTCTATGTCTCGACATCATCACGACATCATCACGACATAGACTTATCACTGGAAACTGAGAATTGCACAACAAATTGTCAATGTCACGACACTAGTTGCAACCCACGACATTGACAACCCCGATGACGCGACATCATCATGACATCACATCAGCAGCGGCGGTAGAGGCGGCGATTCTTGGTTTGAGCGCTGACTTTCCTCGTTTTTAGAGACCCCGAAAACTTGAGCACATAAATAGAAAGCTCTTCAGGGAGTAATTGGCTGCGGCTTAGGCGGCTTTTCATCAAGTCTTTGTGCTCTTTAGAAATCACAGGAATCTACCATTGTATATATTTTTGTTTTTCTTTTTATTTTCCCTTTAGTTGTTTCTAGATTCAGTTTTCATTAAGGATTGGAGTAGTGATCTGAACTGGAATTCCAAGCTAGTGTTCATGTAAATCGAATTTCGGTTAATAATACGAACTTAAATGAAAATTTGGAAATTATTATGGAACTCGTTTTTCTTTAGTTTTGATTCAATCTAAATGGTGTTTGATTAACTAGTCATTGTGATTTGTGATTCATATTTGAAAGGTTGAGCTCTCTCTGGGAAGAATATTTTGTTAGGATTATTGTTTGTATTAGTTAATGTTGTCTTAGGTAAGAAAATTAGAGTGATTTAGCTGGTATTACTTCTACATTGAGTTGTTCTGAATATCGGTGTTTTGAGTACAGAAGGTTGTGTCATTTTACGATTTCCGGGAATCCACAATGAGTGACACGAGTTGAGACTAGCAGGGAGTATTGGTAGTAACTTATGGGTAAAATTACACTAATATTATTTGAACTAATGCACTTTTAGGATTACTTTCAAATATTACTAGTGATGATGATCTAACCTCTCCTTTCAAGGCTCCCTCCTGGGTGACAACAGGAGTGTGTGCTCAGTATAAGATCCACTTACTAATCTAGTAACTTAATTCTGAGTGATTTCACCTCAAACGAGAGGAATAACTTCAACCCCATGTTAGCTAAGATTCTAATCAAGGGAAAAAAAATTCTTGTATAATTGATGACTAAGATACCTTTTATTTTGGGGAGGGCTTGCTAAATCATGTCCACGGGGGCAAGAAATTTCTAGTCCTATGAAACTGTTGTGAAGTACTGAGAAGGAAAAATAGTCAAATGTTAAAGGGAGTACAAATCTCTGGCGTAGCTTTTTAGACCCACTATCCTAGAGATAGAAGTGTGGTAAAATTTGGATAGTGAAATGTATGAAATTTAGGAAAAATCCATTTATACACTAGTACGTTCTTGTACAATTCGAGTTTCATATTCATTCTTAATCTTATTTGGGATTTGCAAAGTGATGCTCACAACGTTGTTTTTCTTCCCTTGTATTTCAATTCAGTGAACTCTCTAATCATGTATTTTAGAAATTTCATTAATTTTTTATTTGTTTTACCTAAGAAGATAAATCTATTATGAAAATTTGGAAATTCAAATAGTAAGGATCTTTAGTAGTGAGGGTAGTTAATCTTTAAAATTTTTAATCAATCCTTGTGGGAATGATATATGGACTTAAAATCCACTGTATTACTTGTATGACTTGTGCACTTGCAGAGAATAGACCAATACTAAATTTTCATTATTACATCACATTCAAAAACATTTTCATATCATTTTTAGTGATCAACAAGTTTTTGACATTCCTACTAAGGATTGAATTTCCTTTAGTAGTAATATTATAATCTTTGCAATTTTGATGCATTAAAAATCATTCAATATCAAGTTTATGGCTTTCTGCTTGTATGGAAATTTGAAGAGTCCTAGGTAGCGATGTGAGATTTGATCAGTTGGGGATGAAAAGTTGTGTTGATCATCAATGGTGTCTACATGGCTTGCTGGAAACTCTCCCAGAAAATGAGCCATAAACCTGGGATCCCAGTCAGATACTATGGATACTAGCACTCCATGTGACTGGACAATCACTTGTGTGTACAACCTGCAGAATTTCTCTAAAGTGAAGGTCATCCCACACACAGTGCAGAAAGTGTCTTGGAGCTTAGTAAGCCGGAGTCCACTTTATCACCCACATCGTATCATGCCCTCGCGATGTCGTGTGAGTGAGTCTAAAGTCCATTAGAGTGATGTGCTCCACTTCCACTCGACTACCTCCCAATTGGGCGAAAGGCGTGCGTCATTTCTATCCCAATTCGACTTAAGGCGTTGATCGCAATCAGCGCATGGCGAAACCGCGTGCCATTGGCTTTTAAACCAGGCTCAATGACCAATTGTTTGAATTAACGGTTCCTCTTGTATTAGGTTGAATTACTATTGTGATACTGTCATCAAAAGGGTAAAACTAACCTGTCTCACGACGGTCTAGACCCAGCTCATGTTACTTGTTGGTGGGTGAACAATCTAACCGCAGTAGTCTGCATAATGATAGGAAGAAGTGACATCGAGAGGATAAAAGCAACGTCATTATGAGCAGCAGCTGTAATGCCCCCAAAAATACCCTAGAATTTCTATAATAATTTTTATTATATATTCCGGGTATCAATAGAGCCAGACTTGGGTTTTTCCGGAAAGAAAACAAATTTCTAAATCGTGAAAAGTGAAATGAATATGTGAGCATATGATTAAATATTATATGCTAAAACGAGAAATTGATTGAACACATAAATTAACCCAAGTGAAAAAGTGCAAATTGGAAATGTGTAAATGAGGACCTAAGGGTCTAATGAGAATGAGCTTAAATTCCAAGTGAATTAATTGATAAATGAAAGTGAAATGAAGAGTTAAAATGCCAAAAATGAGAAATGGGATTTCTTGTGTAAGCTAAACAAGGCTTAAGGAAATAAAGGTTTAAAGACCAGAAGTGGTCTAAGGGCTCATTTGAGCAAAATGTTTTTGAGCTTGAGAGGAGAAGCTAGGGTTTGGAAGGGGAAGTGATTTTAGTGGGAGATCTTCCCATTTTTGGTGCGTAAGTGATCGAAGGAAGAAAAGGCTAGGGCTTCACGTGTAAGGGAATTTCAAGGTAAGGAAATGAAATACTGATTTCTTTAAATGATGGTTGGGTTAGAAAAACTTCCTAATCCATCCATGGCTTTACTGCTCATGGTTGGTTAGGATGACTTTAGGATGTTATTGGGAGTGATTTATGATTTGTTTTGAGATTTTGAGTGATTTTGGGGAGAAAGAAGGGATAAGTGGAAAATCGCATTTATGGGGTTTTTCTACGTAGTGGGTGCCTTTTCCATGGTACGAGCGGGTGCCAAAATGGCACCAGAAAGCTCTATGCAATGAGCTGTGTTGCGTGTAATCTAGTCTTCTGTGCCGGCGTAAACAACTATTCACTTGAGAGCAAATTTCGTATTTTGTTAGAAATCTCTCGTTTCGTACCTTGGCGATAGTTTAAGGACCCACACAATAAATGATTAATGGGGGTTTAAATAAGAATAAAACTAATTGAAAAATGTATCAGTACCGCGTCGTAGTGTGAAGTGAGTCTTTAAGCGGGACTTAGTATCTTAACCAAGGCAGATTAACACGAATATTAATCGTAATTCACTAAAAATATATAATAATTGTTCATCCAATAAAAGTGATGTAATTGTTATTGACTAGGGATAGGTGAGTGATTCGTGCCACAATAGGTGTACATACCAAGAAATCAAGCAAAATTTCCTTTATGATTCACAATCATAGTGAAAGCTAGTATTGTAGTATAGTGGCTTTGAGTGCAATTTCGAGGGATGGGTTTTCTTCATGCCCCAAATGAGTTACGGTGAGTGAAGTGGTGTTTCCACTTTGGATTTGGGGTTTTGGTAAGCAGTGTGGTTGATGGCTCACCCAAGCGTAGCGCAAATAAGTGCACGAAAGAATTCCTTGAGTTTGGGACCAGCTGGGCCTTTGGGGTTTTTAAAGGTAACTATAATGTCTAGGGTCCTTTTCACAGTCTTTAGGGGAGGATGACTTATAGTCAATTTCCCAACTTTGGATCTAGAGTTTGGCTAAAATTGAACCTAAAGGGAGTTCACTTCCTGGTATACCCCAACATTTTATGACTCATTAATGTTTCAAAGCGGGATTAAAACCATAAAAACGATCTAACTTTTTGTGCGAGCTAAATGGAAGCTAATTGAGCATCGGTGAATGCAATAGTATCACTTTGAACCTTGAAAGTTTGCCAAGTACTAACCACTTAGGGTACATCACAGGGATTTAAACCCACGTATGAGATGCAAAAACATAGAGGCTGATGATAAAGAAGTGCAGCGTTGGTAGCGGAGGGGCGTTGTATTACCTCGAACCTCAACCCGAGTGGCCCTCCTCTTGAGGATAAGGAGGTTTAGCCAAAGCATCCTTTGAGTTGTCATCTTGAGGTGTTTGACGAAGTGTGAAAAATAAGAAAGGGAGAAAGTGAAAGAAAATTGCGGCGGGGAAAATTTGAAAGCTTTGGTGCCAACTTTATTAATAAAAATAAAATTGCTTCTAGTACATGAGCTAAAAGCGGCAAAAGCTTCACGAGTCGAATTTACATAAATGTATGAGAAAAATAAAAAATTACATTAAGGGCATTTTTGGTAAAAGCCACAAAAGCGGTCAAAGTGAATTGATAGCTTAACGAGGGAGAGCTGGCGAATTTAGCATCTTTGTGAGAATTTGCACCATCACGGGTTCGCGGCACGCAAGAACCACATGCAATTTTCACTCTACTCTGTGTTGGCTCCAATTGCTATCTTCTTTGTTCATGCAGCTTCAAGCTTGGCTCGGGTTCTTCGCATTTGAATTGGCTTGAAGAAAGTGGTACAATTGGCTTGAAAAACTACAAAAATATTCACAAAATATGATTAGTAGCATAGTTGGGACCTTAGTGTATCAATTGAGTTATTTAAGTTGATTTAAAAATACCGCAAAAAGTGCTCAAAACCTACAATAAAGCAGGGCTTCAAAACAACACTATTTGGGTACTAAATAACTCCCTAGCGACACATTTGCTGGAAGTCACTTAAATGATGACAAAAGAAGGAAGACGAATGATTATGATCATGCGAGGAATGGTATTTTGAAAAAGTGCATGAGTAAAGTAATGCCACGCCCTCAGTGTGAATGATTGAGATCTTGCTAACAACCGACAGGAGAAAAATTGCCATACGAGGACCCGAGTTTCGGAGAGTATCCATCAGGGAATGACTGCTGAAACTTCTTTTAAACTAAGTGTTTGCATGTGATGGGTTTTCAATGATAACCTGTGTTTGCTCTCCCAAGGCGAGCTTCTGACCCCCAATTCTAGCACATTGACCAACCTAAATAAATCCGGTTCCACTCTTATTTCATATTTCTTTTTGTATTGTAGGATGCAATGCTGAGAAATCGAGCTCACTAAAGTCAATATGAGGGGGTCCATCGGTGGCTCCGACCGAGCTAAGGCATAAGGCATCAGTCGCTAGGAGGATCTTTAGAGCCGCTGCTCTCAGGTTTCACCCCAGACTCCGAATGATTTTGAAATCTAGCACCTATTTCATCTAAACCTCACTCATCCACCCATGTAGAGGCATAGAGTGAGTCGGTGGCTCCCTTTTGGGGAGGCGCATGACCTAGTTGGTTTAGGGCACGGGCTTTAAAGACTTTCCCCGTATACCCCTGGGAGGCTGGTCTTCGGGTTTTGAGCGATGCATCGTGGCTTTTCTATTCTGCTTTTCTTTTCTTTTTCTTTTTACTTTTCTTTTTCTTTTTTTCTTTTGGAAGACTTCATTGGCCTTCATTTACGGGCAACCATAACATACCCATAGGTGGTGTGAAACTAGGGTAGGTTCTGCAGATAAAGGTTATGCGATTTTCCGCCGAGGCTATTGAAGCGTGTGCTTGCATGGGTATTGTGGCTGGCTCGAATTGGAAGAAAAAGATTGAATCACCTGGGAGACTTCAATTTGACCAACCACTTGATAATCATCGTCGGAACTAATCTAGCATCAATGGCATTGGGCATTGTTTCGATTTTCAACTTATAGGCTAAGAGCGAAACTGAAGGAGAGCGAAAATGTTGCAAAGAATTAAGATGAGCGTACGAGAAATGTATGTGTAGTGTATAGTACTAAATTTTTAGCATTTTCAAAAGCAGAGGTTTCTCAAAGAAACAGCAAAAAGCAAGAAGCCCTAAACAAACAAAATGGGCTTTGCTTACACATGTAGTAGACGAAAAGTGTAAAAAATAAGTACGTCATCTACGATTGTGAAAATAATCAACACTTCCTTCGCTAACTCTCCCCACGACCACGGTGTGTGTCATTGTGCATGATAGGTGTGGATTGGAAGAGGCAGTGGAGGAAGTGCTACCTCCCTCTCGATCGGTAGGCGGTGAAGGCGTCTAGGTGCAAGGTGGTGAGATCTTTGTGGGAGAAGTGGCTGCAAGCTGGCATGGCACGCTGGGACCCGGCGAGAGACTCTTAGGGGTACAGAGGTAAGAATTGGCTTGCCGGTCTTCGCTGGAGTAGGAGCGGGGGAGCAGGTCTAAGCGGTACATATGGGGATATGGCTGGAGGCAGGGTGTCTGGGCGCTGAGTATGGTCTGATTCTGTATGCGAGAATGGCCCCGGTGCGAGCCATGGCGGCCTCGGTCGCAGTCGTCTTGTTCACGGTACGCATGGGCGATCGCCAACCTGATGTTGATGTAGTGGAGAA